>PVHT021183659.1:3870496-3899250 GCA_004024745.2 Catagonus wagneri
TCATTTTAGTGCTGCACCACGGCATGTGGAGGTTCCCAGGCTAGGGGTCTAATCGGAGCTACAGCTGCCGGCCTACACCACAGCCACAGCAACACGGGATCTGAGCCACATCTGCAACCTACACCACAGCTCACGGCAATGCCAGATCCTTAACCCACTGAGCGAGGCCAGGAATCAAACCTGCAACCTCATGGTTCCTAATCAGATTCGTTTCTGCTGCGCCACAACGGGAACTCCCATAACACAAACCTTTCAGAGTCAACTCCTGTCCAGATGCTCTCTACCGTTCTCTGCATGGAGTCTGCACTCTCAAACCTGGCACTCAAGGCCCTTCTCAGCTCATCTCGGCCAGGCCCCACCCTCCTCCCTTCTCACCTCCACTTTGAAAGGCCTATTCAGCCACCTGCTCTTCCCCAAGTGTGCTAAACTCCCTCCCGCCTTCCCCTCTAGGCCTTTCTTCAATCTATTTTCTCTGTCCTCATGTCCCACCAGTCTCCCCACCTGACTATCTCCTCCTCCAGGTCTGCCCTAATCAGCTGCCTGGATTTCTCCACAAGTCTAAGACACGCCGCTCTCACTACCTTCCCACCTTCAGTATTACCCCCAGGATGGCACTAACCACACACTGGTTAGTCAGTATCAGGCTGGCTTTCCCACAGGACGGTAAGTTCACTCACAGTGGGAACTGTGCCTCCTTTCTCATTGTATCCTCACCGTCTAAGCCTACAGCAGGTTCTCAAGTATCTGCTGAACATTTAAAGATTTAGAAAGAGCAGTGAGGAACACACTGCCAGCTGTTGCATACTGTGGCCAAAACAAAATATCACAGACTAGGAACTGGGCTGCATGTTGGAATCAAGGTGCTAAGCAATCTGGACCCTTTCCCAAGAATTTCCATAAAACTAAGTGCGGTTGCCTAAGGAATGTCCTTTCCTAGGAAAGAATAAGGCCCTGTCTACTCACTCCTTTCCACTCCTGCAAGCAACCAACCTCATTTAGACCCTCAGCTCCTTTGCCCCCTCTTACTGAAAAAATCTTTTTTTTTTTTTTTTTTTTGCTTTTTAGTGTGGGGCCTAGGAACTTGTCTTTTAATGTGTTGGGGTTTTTTTTTTTTTTTTTGGTCTTTTTTAGGGCTGCACCTACAGCATATGTAAGTTTCCAGACTAGGGGTCCAATCGGAGCCGTAGCTTCTAGCCTACACCGCAGTCACAGCAACATGGGATCCAAGCCACGTCTGCAACCTATACCGTAGCTCAGGACAACGCCAGATCCTTAACCCACTGTGCAAGGCCAAGGATCAAACCTGGTCAGTTTCTTAACCTGCTGAGCCACAACGGGAACTCTGCAAAATCCTCTTCTTAACAAATAACCTGGAGGTTATAAGGAAGTCTCTCTATTCCCATACATGTACGTGCTGACCCACTTCCAATTCTAAAATACAAGGACTACTGTTTGAGAAAAGTACGGCAGAGATGGCAGCTTCTGTGACATTCATTCCACCCCTTTCTTCCTCAGCGTCAGAAGCCCAGTCTTGCTTAGGGTAGGGGGTTAAGCGCACTTGTTCACAGTTTCGGGACTCCACTCTGCGAATTCACAGATGGGGACCGCATTCTGGCAAAGGAGATTTAGGCAGAAGAAAGGCACTTCCACTCAGTCCTTTAAACGCCCTGTACCACTCCTAAGCCAACTTCACCTGTAGGTAGAACAGGCACAATGCCTAGGGCCCACGATACTTCTAGGGGCTCAAAATATTTTAATTTCATTTAAAATCAGAAGAAAAAAATAAACTTTGGGGTAGAAGTAAAAAAGTTTAATATAAAATATATGTCTTTATACCAACACGGCTATAAAATGTAATTCCTAATTTTTTTTTTCTTTTTTTTTTTACAGAGGAAGGAGCCCACAAAGGCAAACACATCTAGGACCTCATAAAGCCTAGCTGTACCTAGCCTACCCTAGGGTCATGGGTCTTAGGAGAGCCCACTGTATCAACACTAAGTTACTTATTCCTCTAACCAGTTTGAGCTGGTTCCCACTGCATGTAACCAAATAATCCCTAAGACATTTGCCCAGCTGGGTTGTGAACTCCTGGCAGACAGCAACTTTTTAGCCACCTCGGCACCACATACAATGCTGATGAACACAGAAGTCACATGACAAATATTTTTTGCTTAAAAATAACACCACCCAATGGAGTTCCCATCATAGCTCAGCGGTAACAAAACCTGCTAGTATCTATGAGGACATGGGTTTGATCCCTGGCCTCGCTCAGTGGGTTAAGGATCTGGTGTTGCTATGAGCCGTGGTGTAGATTGAAGAGGCAGCTCAGATCTGGCGTTGCTATCACTGTGGCGTAGGCCAGCGGCTACAGCGCCAATTCAACCCCTAGCCTGGGAGCCTTCATGTGCTGCAGGTGTGGCCCTAAAAAGGCAAAAAAAAATAAAAAATAAAAAATAAAAAAAAAACACTCAAAGGTCAATTGTAATAAAATCTGATACTGGCCCCAGCATCAACTGGTTGCATAACTTTGAGGAAGTCACTTGATCAATCTGAGCCTCAGTTTCTTCACTGGTTACTCAATCCTAAACTGTGGCTCTACTGACATTTAGAGCCAAATAATTATTTGTTTTCTGGGGGCTGCTGTGTGCATTACAAGATGTTCAGGCACATCCCTGCCTTCTACACACCTGCTGCCAGCCACATACCCCCAGCTGTGACCATCTTGAGCCTCCAGGCCAATTATTCTCTGAAGGACAAAATCACCCCAGCAAAGAATGACAGAACTAGATAACAAACTTTTTTCATATACCCATAGTATTCTGCAGTTCTTAAAACTTTTATGAACATTAACTTATTTGATCTTAACAACAACCCTAAGAGGGGCGCCACAATCACTTCAGGAAGGGACCAGACCACTGATAACCATTTCAAAGATGATGAACCTGAAGCTCAGAGATCATCAAGCCAGCAAGTGGCCAGACTGGACAAAAATACTCCCTTTATTTCTGCTTTCTCTTGGTCCTCTGGTCATATCCTAGCTCCACCTGTAGAATCCTAGACAAGTTCCTTACCCTTTTTAAGCCCCCATTTCTCTACCTATCTACAAGGTAAGGATATTAAATACATCTATCTGTACTATTTTTTTGGCCACACCCACGGCATGTGGAAGTTCCCAAGCCAGGGATCAAACCTATGCCACAGCAGGGACCCAAGCCACAGCACTGACAACAATGGACACTTAACCTGCTGTGCCAACAGAAAACTCCTACCTTGTACTATTATTATGAGGATTAAAAGATATGGAGTTCCCACTGAGGCTCAGCGGATTAAAACTCCGACTAGTATCCATGAGGACACGGGCTCAGTCCCTGGCCTCGCTCAGTGAGTAAAGGATCTGGCATTGCCACAAGCTGCAGTATAAGTCACAGATGCAGCTCATATCCCCCATTGATGTGGCTGTGACGTAGGTCAGCAGCTGCAGCTCCGATTCAAATCCTAGCCTGGGAACTTCCATGTGTTGCAGGTGTGGTCCTAAAAAGAAAAAGGAAAAAAAAGATAATGCACATGAAGGATTTAACATGGTGCTGGACCCATGGTAAAATTTCAATAATGCTATAATCATTACTACAGAAAGACACCTAGATATCATGTACTTTTTATTATGTGTCAAAAATGGCATTTTGGGACCTGGCAAAGGTATGAATGAAAGAAAATTGGCCTTCAACTACCAATTATTGAAGTTGAGTGATGGATACATGTGAGTACATAATACTGTTATTATCTCTACTTTGTTCACTATTTAAATTTACCAAATGAAAAATTTTTTTTAATATTCTTTACTTATTTACTTTTTTAGGGCCATACCTGCAGCATGTGTAAGTTCCCAGGTTAGGGATCAATTGGGAGCTGTAGCTGTCAGCCTACGCCACAGCCAGGCCAGATCCATCTGAGCCACATCTGCGAAATACACCACAGCTCATGGCAACGCTGAATCTTTAGCCCACTGAGCGACGCCAGGGATGGAACCTGCATCCTCACGGATACTAGTTGGATTCGTTTCCACCGAGCCAGGACGGGAACTCCACGTCCCATGCTTTCTTGAATGCGTTCTTTGCTCAGCAACCTACAAGGCTACATCCACCCAGCGATCAGTCCTCCACCTCCACCACCACTGCACAAACACACACACCATCCACACCATCTTCCCTGGATGACTGTCCTTTGGACGTACAATCCTCCTGGTTTCTCACTCACACCACTGCCTCTGCCCAGAAACCTTTTCCTCTGCATAGTTGCACGGCTCGCTCCCTTACCTCCTTTTCGCCAGAATGCCACCTCCTCAGCAAGGGCTTTCTACATCCCCCTCTTCCTGCTCTATTTACTTCTATTGCACTTACCGGCACCTGACATACTTTACCACATACTTTGTTTTGTTTTAACCACATACTTCAGAAGGTAACACGCACACACGTAAACGTCATGAATGCAGGCATTTCTGTCTACAGAGAGAGGCTCGATAATTTTTGGTTTGAAGGAGTAATCAGTGTACATGCTCCTCTCTCTCCAAATCAGTCTTTAGAAACTTTCGGGAAGAAACACACGTGACATTAAGCAGTCTGTAAAGTTAAAAACCTCAGTGCCTCATCAGCTAGCAAGAAAAGGCACACCCTCACAACAGCCAAGCCTTAAACGCGGGGGGCAAGGCCTCCTTCTTCCTTAGAAAATGGTTTTCCCTCAGGACAGCGGCTACCACATGGCGCCCCGACACTGGCAGAAGCTGACAGTACGGACGCGCGTACCCTCTTCCCGCCAAAACTCACCGCCATGGCGCCGCCCAGCCGACTGTGCAAACCCACGACAGTGACCTCGGTGATCGCCCCTCCGAGGAGTGGTTACAACTTTCTCCCTCCCTCTCGCGGCAGTCAGGCCTACCACTGCCCTAAAAGCACACGCTTCACACCTGATGAGGCAATCGCAGACTTTCTAACTACCTCCGGGGCCATCTCGTGGTCTACTGGGAATTGTAGTTCCCAAAACCCCAGAGCCCACGTCCAGAAGGCTCCTATTGACTGCATTTCCCAGAGAACAACAAGCTACCGGAAGTCTACGCGTTAGCCACTCAGAGGGGGCACCGGTAGTGACGTCACTAGCATTCTTTAACTACAAGACCCACGATGCAGTTCGGGGTCGCAGATCGCCGTGAGCGCGCCCTGAGTGACGAGCGGTTCCCGGGCCACCAAACTGCACCTTATGGAGGTGGTTTAGGTGGCTTGTCTGGATGCCGGGACGAAAGTTGCATTCGTCTTCAGTGACCGGGGTGCTAGCTATGAGTGGCATTCAAAATCCAGAATTTAGATATTTTATAGCCGTTCATTAACAACCCCCCCCTTTTTTTTTTTTTTTTTTGAAAAAGGAGAGGCTGGAAACCTACCTGCTCCCAGTGCCCGGCTCACAACTGTTTCATCTTAGCAACTAAGACTGGGTTGTCTGAAGTACTATTTACTGGCCATATATGGCTATTGAAATTAATCAGTTTTAAAGTAAAATTTAAAATGTAGTTCTTCAGTCGCACTAGCGCCACTTTTCATGTGGTGGAAAGTCCATATGGCTAGTTGTTACCATATCCAGACGGTGAGGATAAAAAACATTTCCATCATAAAAGATCGCTTGTAAAGCGCTGATCTAGAGTTCCCATCGTGGCTCAGTGGTTAACGAATCCGACTAGGAACTATGAAGTTGTGGGTTCGATCCCTGGCCTCGCTCAGTGGGTTAAGGATCCGGTGTTGCCGTGAGCTGTGGTGTGGGTCCCAGACGCGGCTCGGATCCCACATTGCTGTGGCTGTGGTGTAGGCCTGCGGCTACAGCTGCAGCTCCTGTTAGACACTAGCCTGGGAACCTCCACATGCCATGGCTGCGGCCCTAGATAAGGCAAAAAGAAAAGAAAAGCGCTGATTCAAGAGTTTTACTTTCTGGTTTAGTTAACCGCCTGTCCATGAGGATGAGGGGTCCGTTCCTGGCCTTGCTCAGTGGATTAAAGATCCCAGGGTTGCAGCAAGCTGCAGTGTAGTTTGCAGATGTGGCTTGGATCTGGTTTTGCCATAGCTGTGGTGTAGACTGCAGCTGCATCTTGGATTAGACCCTTGGCCCAGGGACCTCCATGTGCTACAGGTGCGGCAGTAAAAAGGAAAAAAACGGGAGGGGGAATTTTTTACTAACAATTTTAAATTATATACGTGTTATATATATATATATATATATTATGTTTACATTTGTCAACCACTCGTTTTTATTTCCTTGTTTGCTTTTTGGCCACACCCACAGCTTGCAGCACTTCTAGGGCCAGGGATCCATGCTGGATCCTTAACCTGCTGAGCCACCAGGGAACTCTTTAACCACTCGTTTTGAAATACAAATTTAATGATGGCCTAAAACAATGCCTGGCACGTGGTAAGGCACAGAAAAATTATTAGATGAAAGGAAGTTAAGAAGGAACTTCAGAATGTAGAGAACCTACCAACGGCTCTCCCACCTTTGTGCCCTCACACATAAAAATACTCTCCGTTGCTTTCCATACCGTCCTCCTTTAGCTACTAACCACTTAGACATCACTCCCTGACAGCCCAAGTCTGGGGTGAATGTCCCTTCCTAGATGTTCCTTGAAGTGCCACCTTCCTCCCCTCCCTTGGGAAATTTATTTCCCTGAATTTAAAGTGCCAATTGGTTTATCACTGTAAGCTCCATGACAGCAGAAGCCGCCTAGCACATAGTACCTGGCACATAGTAGGTGCCTTGTAAATATGTATTGGGTGAATGAAAGAATCCTCGTCCTCCACAGATCTTACAACTATAGTTAGGCTTTCTAACTATAGTTAGGCTGTTCCGGTTCTGCCCTAACCAGTACCATCTGTCATCTTTGACTCATCAGCTTCCAATCCGTGTTGGTCACTGTAATTATTCATACAAGAAATATTAAACACCTGTGAACATGACATCGTGGTAGGATATAGTAGGCAACATAGGCAACAACACAGACGTGGGCGCTGCCCTCATGGGGCTTATAGTCTAAAGGGCTTGTGCCATTAAAGAAGAAAATCAACAAGTAACTGTGATGACAAAATATGAAAACTCTACCTATATGCCTCCAACTTCATCCTTTCTAATTTTACAGTTTAAGTGACAAATACTCTTTTTTTTTCCAAAAGTCACTTGGCTTTCCTTAATTGAGCTAATTTGTTGAGGTTCTACTACGGACGAGGCCCTACCCCAGATGCTAGAGATACAAGTCTTGAACATGACAGGTACAGTCACCTCGTTCAGAGAGCTTACAGTCTGCCGAGAGATGCCAACATTGAACCAGGGGGAGCAGTGGGAGGACCTGGAAGCATTTCAAGTGAGGAAGGGACGCGGTCCTGTTTGTGTCTTACAAAAATAATCCTGAAAAAGGACTGGAAGGGAGCCAAAGTGGAAACAGAAGGCTGTTGCCCTTGTCCAGGTGAGAGATGATGGTGGTTTTGACTCTGGCAATGGCCGTCAAGGTGGGGAAAGATGGACAGAGTCAAAAGATATTTAGAGAATGAGAGTTATTACAGCTTAGTAATATGGCCTTCTATTTGGCAATTGCCGATCCTTTGCTGTTCCATGTGGAATACCCACTCTAGATAAATGAAGTTAGAAAGATAGGGTAGTGGATAAGAATGCAAGCTCTGAATCAGAGACGAAGTTCATCATTTACTAGCTGGGTGACCTCTGGCAATTCAATTAACCACCCTGTAAAATAAAGGTAGTAATAGTAAGCACCTCATAGGATTGCTATGAAGATTAAAGACTAATACGTATATAGGCATATATATTACACGATATGTGTAAAATGTAGTAAGAACTATATTTTTGTTATTATTTTGGGAAAATTGGTCCATAAACATTTTCTATTTGAAAATAGAAAAAGCTTGCCTACGCCCCCTAATAACCTTTCCTAGCCTAACTGAGCTACTTATCACTGTGTAATTGTGTGAGACCTTCAACAACTCTCAAACCATGTACTCATTCTTCAGAATGCTACAACAAACTCACCAGCTCCTTGTTTTGCTTTGTTTCTTCCATCACTCTTCTCAATCCAATCGAATCAGCATTTCTAAGTTTAGATCCATAAAATTATAATTAGCTCTGGCTTGTCTCCAAGTCCCTTTACATTTTTTCTTCATGCATATTTACCTAACTGCCCCAACTTTATACAACACAGTCCAAGGAAGGAACTGTGGGCATTTATATTCACTCTTCTGTTCCACAAAGATGTGGCATCCATAAATACGATCGTCACTGACCCTGTTGGACATCTTTTGCTTTCAAAATGGTTTCTTTCCAACATTAGGGTTCTACCTTTACTTCTATTGTTTCCTAAATGGTGAACAGACTTTTTTTTATGACATAGGCAATGAGACTAAAGAGAAGGAAAGATCCTTCTAGAATTTATGGACCTTGGCTGATCCCAGGGCTGCTCCGTGTGCAAACTCTGGCAGTAATGGGCAGCAGAGAGAGTGTGTGCAGTGCTGTGGAGTAAGATGCCTGGGCCTGACCTGAAGCTCTGTTCCGCGCTAGCTCTGCTCCTTCAGCCTCAGGTCTCTAGAGCGGCCCTCACATGTAAATGTGGATAATGATGACATCTACCTCCTCGGCTGCCTGTGAGAGTAAAATGAGCGCTACCAAGCAAGGCGATTATCCCAGCGAGTGGTTCATGGTCTAAGTGCTCAAGAAATTAAGCTAAAGAGAAAAGAGAGGAGTTCCAGAGTCCCTGTAGTGGCTCAGCGGAAATGAATCTGACTAGCATCCATGAGGATGCAGCTTCGATCTCTGGCCTCGCTCAGTGGGTTCTGGATCCAGCGTTGCCTTGCGCTGTAGTGTAGGTCCCAGACGTGGCTCAGATCTTGTGTTGCTGTGGCTGTGTAGGCCGGCAGCTACAGCTCCCGTCCGACCCCTAGCCTGGGAACCTCCATTTGCCATGGGTAAAAAAGAAGAGTTCTCAGCGGTGGCACAGTGGCTTAGTAATCTGACTGACTGGCTCAGATCCATGTGGAAGTTTGGGTTCCATCCCTGGCTGAAAGGATCTGGCGTTGCTGCAGCTGTAGTGTAAGTTACAGCTGTGGGCCGGACTCGGTCCCTGACCTGGGAACTTCTGTATGCTTCAGATATGGCCATAAAAAGAAGGAAGGAGGGAAGGAAGAAGGAAGTCCGTTGATCACTGCTGTTGTGATCTGATTGTGTCGTCTTCCCACACAGTTCATATGTGAACCCTGCTGTCCAGTGTGATGGTGGTGAGATTGGCAGTGTGCTTAGGTCTGGAGGATGAAGCCCTTGGCATGGGATTAATGTCTTATAAAGGAGAATGGTGAAGCTCCCCGCCCCTTTCCACCTTGGTAGGATACAAAAAGAAGTGTTCCGCTTGGAAGAAGTTCCTCACCCGACCATGCTGGCACCCTGATATTGGACCCTCCACCTCCAGAATTTCTGTTGTTTTTAAGCCACCGAGTCTGTTGAATTTTGTTATAACAGCCCAGACAGACTAAGGCAAATAATGGGAATTCTAAATCTGATTGACATGAGCTAGGAACAAGTAGCCATGTTTATCGGGGAGCTTTTGTATTTAGAAGAAACATAACCAGGAGTTCCCATCGTGGCCCAGTGGTTAACGAATCCGACTAAGAACCATGAGGTTGCGGGTTCGATCCCTGGCCTCACTCAGTGGGTTAAGGATCCGGCGTTGCCGTGAGCTGTGGTGTAGGTTGCAGATGCGGCTTGGATCCTGCGTTGCTCTGGCTGTGGTGTAGGCCGCCGGCTACAACTCTGATTTGACCCCTAGCCTGGGAACCTCTATATGCCGCAAGTGCGGCCTTAGAAAAGGGAGGGGGAAAAAAAAGACGAAAAAGAAAAAACGTAACCAAATTAGAGTCATTGCACTTCTCAGGTACTAAAATTTTGCAAAACCCCTGTTGCCTAGATTCCTCCTAAGGTGGTGATACTTGTAGTTCTCGGGAATTAGAAATCCCTCACTCGTGCTATGCCACTCCAGACTCAGGACCCACGTGCTTCAGCCTGCTCCTGTCAACATTCCACACAGCTTTGCCAGCCATGTCGTGGAGTCATGTGGGCAGCGTGACGGCTGAGTCATCCAGACTCTCCTTGTGGTCCCTAAATAGCCTTCCTATCCAAATTGCTACCACCGTTTCCATCACCATTATGAAGTGGTCCAGGGGCTTCTTAAGACACAGGAGGAAGAAAGGAGGGGAGGATGGACAGACAGATGAAAAAGAGGAAGGGGAAAGGAAAAAAGCAAAGAAATAGGTAAGGACAACGAATCACCTATTAGTGGGATCCCATTTCAGTGACTTTTTAAAATTTTTTGTGCATTTACAACATTTAAGTTTCCTATTTTTGCAGTATTAGTGAAATGGAAACTGGAATAAACTCTAGAGATTGTACAATCATGGTCCTACCTTTTTTTTTTTTTTTTTTTTTTTTTTTTTTTTTTTTTTTTTTTTTGCTTTTTAGGGCTGCAGGTGAGACGTATGGAGGTTCCCAGGCTAGGGGTCGAATCGGAGCTACAGCTGCTAGCCACAGCCACAGCCACAGGAACACCAGATCCAAGCAGCATCTGTGACCTACATCACAGCCCACAGCGATGATGGATCCTTAACCTGCTGAGCGAGGCCAGGGATCGAACCTGTGTCCTCAGGGATGCTAGTCAGCTTCATTACCTCTGAGCCGCAATGGAACCTCTACGGTCCTACTTTTTTACTCCCTCTTGGTCAGGCTCCCATTATCCTAGTAGCCGGAAGTCAGTATCTTCTTCTAAACGCTATTCTATATAGTGCCTGAGAATATGGGCTCTAGTACCCGCCTGCCTGACTTTGGACACCTCCTCCCACCCCATTCCAAACTTGCTGATGCGGCTTGGATCCTGGGACACATCACTTGATCTGCCCAGGCCTGTGACATGGTGATAATAATAGCACTTATTTAGCAGTATTGTTTGGTTGATTGTATTAGCTATTCCTTAATATGTGTTGCACATCTATCATATGCCAGTGTTTGTTTTGGTGGCAAGGATATAAAGGGTGAACAAAGAAGACAGAATCCTCGCCCTCGTGAAAATTCTACTTAGGCTGGGGTAGAGAAAACAAATGAAAAAATTTCAGACCAGAAAAATGCCATGAAGAAGAAAAAACAGGGTTATGTGATAGAGAATAACCAGAGGAGGGAAGTGACGGGGTGTTAATTTAGATGCGATTGTCAGAGGAGGATGTTTGAGCTGACAAGAAAAATTTAATCGTAAAAGGATGTGTGGAGGGAGTTCCCACTGTGGCTCAGCAGTAATGAACTCAACTAGTAACCATGAGGATATGGGTCTGATCCCTGGCCTCAATCAGTGGGTTAAGGATCCGCGGTGGCCGTGAGCTGTGGTGTACGTCACAGATGCAGTTCGGATTTGGTGTTGCTGTGGCTGTGGTGTAGGCTGGCAGCTGCAGCTCTGATTCAATGCCTGGCTGGGAACCTCCATATGCTGTGGGTACGGCCCTAAAACAAACCAACAAAAAAAAAAAATGGAGAGAGAGAGTTCTGGGCAAAAGAAGCAGCAAGTGCAAAGGCCCTGAGGTGAGAAGGAGCTGGAAATGTTTGCGAAACTGAAGACGCTTTGTCCTCACACCTCTGCAGCGGCCCTCCTCACACTCAACTGATGATTTCTTCTTCTTTCCCTCTTTTTAGGGCCGCACCCGCAGCGTATGGGAGTTCCCAGGCCAGGGGTCGGGTCAGAGCTCTAATCCGACCCCTGGCCTGGGAACTTTCATATGCTGCGGGTGCGGCCGTAAAAAGAAAAAAGAACAAAACAAAGTGTTGACTGAGCCCTTTTTGGTATGGGGACTGGCTTTCCCAGTAACAAGAGGTGCAAAATAGGAGCTACAGGAGTTCCCGCTGTGGCTCAGTGGAAACAAACGTGACTAGTATCCATGAGGACATAGCTTCAATCCCTGGCCTCACTCAGTGGGTTAAAGATCCAGTGTTGCTGTGAACTGTGGTGTAGGTCCCAGACACGGCTTAGATCTGGTGTTACTGTGGCTGGGACGTAGGCTGGCAGCTACAGCTCCGATTCGACCCCTAGCCTGGGAACCTCCATATGCTGCACCTGCAGCCCTAAAAAGCAAAAAAGCAACTGGAAACAAAATAGGAGCTACAATGCTTTTTATCCTAGACTTGGAGTCAGTGACTATCACTTGTAGTGTGTTCTGCTTGGCACCCAGAAAAGGCCAGGTCCCACCGTGGGAGCAAAGTACGCATGGGTGTGAATACCAGGACGTGAGGAATGGGGCATCTTAGAAGCTGGCTACCACCATGTCCTACGTCTAAGACAACGTCTAAGGTCTAATTTATGTCCCAAACTGAATTCATCATCCACCAACGATCATCTAAATCTGTTCTTCCCTCGTATTCCCCATCTCAGGCCAAACCCTTTGGTGTCATCCTTGATTCCTCTTTGAGTTTCATACCCGTGATTCCTCTGTCTGTAAAACTCGTTGAGTCTAACCTCAAAATATATGCAGCATCCAGCTTCTTACCACCTCAGTGCTTGTCTAGTCCAAACCACCGTCATCTCTTGCATGCAGTTGTGCTTCCTGACTGGTTTTTCTACCTTCGCTCGCGTCCCCTCCAATCTGATAACCATGAGGCAGCCACCGTGATCCTACTTCAAATAAAAAACTAAGGTAATTTTATTCCTTTCTTTAAAACCTTCAGTGTCAGAGCTCCCGCTGTGGCTCAGCAGAAATGAATCTGACTAGCATCCATGAGGACACAGTTTCAATCCCCTGGCCTTGCTCAGTGGGTTAAGAGTCCTCACAGATGCAGCTCGGATCCTACATTGCTGTGGCTGTGGTGTAGGCCGGCAGCTACAGCTCTGATTCAACCCCTAGCCTGGGAACCTCCATATGCCGCGGATGTGGCCCTGAAAAGACAAAAGACAAAAGAAGCAAACAAACAAAAACCCTTCAGAGTCTTTCAGTCTCACTCAGAATAAAAATTCAAAGTCCTTACTAACGTGGCCAATACAGTCCTCTGTGATCGGGCTTCTAACCACTTCCGTAACCTCCTCTGCCTTCGCTTTCTCCTGGCTCAATCTGCTCCAGACCTAAACTTGCCAAATTCTTGCCTCAGGGTCTTTGCACGTCCTGGAAAGCTCTCCTCTCACATACTCATGTGTCTAACTCTGACAACCTCCAGACCACTGCTCAGAGTCCGTTTAACTCCCCTCATTTTGCCTTATTTTTCTTTACAGAATGTATTCCACCTGCCACATGATAGAGCTGTTTATTTGTCATCATTCACCTCCTGCTAAAATAGGTCTCTAAGAGAATGCCTGTTTTTTTTCACTGCTGTATCCCCAGAGCCGGGAACAATGCTTTGCCTATGATAGGTCTGCAATCAATATTTCCTGAAAGAAAGAAAGGCTGAAGGCAGGAATTGAAAGAGGCTAATCCATGCAAAGTGCGCTGGCAGAGTGCCTGGCACACAAGAAGTATGAGTTCTTATTATGTGATCTGTCCAAGTCCCGGGGGCTTATTCAGTCTAAGGAAGAGAAGGCTGTGGTCTTCTAGGATCAGGGGGATAACCAGAGGGAACTGGACTCTGCTCAGTCCACCATTACTATTTCCTGCTTTGAAAAAAACTTCTTGGAGTTCCCACCATGGCGCAGTGGTTAACGAATCCGACTAGGAACCATGCGGTTGCGGGTTCTATCTCTGGTCTTGCTCAGTGGGTTAAGGATCCGGCGCTGCCGTGAGCTGTGGTGTAGGTCACAGATGCGGCTTGGATCTGGCGTGGCTGTGGCTGTGGCGAAGGCCGGCGGCTACGGCTCCGATTTAACCCCTAGCCTGGGAACCTCCATATGCGGCGGGTGCGGCCCCAAAAAGCAAACAAACAAATAAATAAATAATTCTCTGGAGTTCCTGTTGTGGCGCATCAGAAATGAATCTGACTAGTAACCATGAGGCTGTGGGTTCAATCCCCAGCCTTGCTCAGTGGGTTAAGGATCCGGCATGGCTGCGGCTGAGGTGTAGGCCAACAGCTGGAGCTGCGATTCCATCCCTAGCCTGGGCACCTCCATATGCCATGGGTGTAGCCCTAAAAAGCAAAAAAATAAATAAATAAAAATTCTCTCCTGCAATGGAGCTTTACACATTTCTCCTGGATGCTTTGCTAATCTGCCAGGAACGCTCCTAATCTGGGTCCCCATGAAACCCTCAGAGGTGGGGCAAGGACTACACCTGGCACGCACACACCCAGAGAGGCCACTTTCGACCTTTCCTCCCGCTGACACTGCTCTGAATGTGTGAGACAACCTTTTTTTTTCCTGGTCTTTTTCGGCTGCCCCCACGGGCACGTGGAAGTTTCCCCACCAGGGATCGAATGCAGCAGCATATCCTTAACTCAGTGCGCCAGACTGGGGATCAAACCAGCACCTCCACGGAGACAAGCCAGAGACAGTGGGAACTCCAAAGCAACTTTTTTTTTTTTAAAAAGTGATGTATTTGTAAAGTCGTACACAGTGGTAAGAAACGATGCAGGGAGAGCTTTTGCATGCTTTCCCTAACTTCCCCCAATGGCAACATTTCTAAAACTCTAGAGTAACATAATCTGACATCTTTTATGCATATTCATTTGTGCACGTCTGTGTGTCCGTGTGAGTATAACTCTATACAACGTTATCACCTGTGCAGTTTCTGTGTCCACACCCACAGCCAAGACACAAAACCATCCCAGCACAGTAAGGCCCCCTCACGTGCCCTTTAATAACTACCCCCACTTCGCCTCCACACGCCCATCTCTGACCTCTGCTCCTAAAATTACATCATTTTCAAATGTTCTATAAATGGAACCGTGTAATTTGTAAACTTTGGGGATTGGCTTTTTTTCCTTACTCATCGCAAATCATCCAAATTGTGGCATGTATCCGTAACTCCTTCCTTGTTGGAGGGAAGCTTGGAGTATCATTCCAGGGTGTGTATGTATCACACAGGTTAACCACGTACCTGTTTGTCATCTGAGCTGATGGCTGATCCTCATTTTGGCTATTATAAATAAAGCTGCTACAAACATTTGTGTATAGCTTTTTTTTTTTTTTTTGTCATGTTTAGGGTCGCACCCACGGCATGTGGAGGTCCCCAGGCTAGGGGTCTAATCAGAGCTACAGCTGGCAGCCTGCACCACAGCCACAGCAATGCTGGATCTGAGCCGCATCTGCAACCTACACCACAGCTCGTGGCAATGCCGGATCCGTAACCCACAAAGCGAGGCTAGGGATTGAACCTGCAACCTCATGGTTCCTAGTCGGATTTGTTTCTGCTGAGCCATGACGGGAACTCCTTGTGTATAGATTTTTGTGTGTGAACATGTTTCTGTTTCTCTGGGATAAATGCCAGGAGTGTAATTGGTGGGTCATATAGTAGTTGCATGTTTAGGTGTTTTGTTTTGTTTTGTTTTGTTTTTTTTCAGGGCCATACCTACAGCATATGGAGTTCCTGGGCTAGAGGTCGAATCAGAGCTACAGCTGTCAGCCTTTACCACAGCCGCAGCAATGCCAGAGCAGAGCCTCATCTGCGATCTATGCCCCAGCTTGTGGCAACACCGGATCCGTAACCCACGGAGCAAGACCAAGGATTGAACTTGCATCCTCATGGATACTAGTTGAATTCTTTATTTATTTATTTATTTATTTTTGGCTTTTTGGCTTTATCTAGAGCCGCACCCGCGGCATATGGAGGTTCCCAGGCTAGGGGTCTAACAGGAGCTGTAGCCGGCGGCCTTCGCCACAGCCACAGCAACACGGGATCCGAGCCGTGTCTGCAACCTACACCACAGCTCACGGCAACGCCGGATCCTTAACCCACTGAGCAAGGCCAGGGATCGAACCCGCAACCTCATGGTTCTTAGTCGGATTCGTTAGCCACTGAGCCACAATGGGAACTCCACATGTCTAGTTTTTAGAGAAAACACCAATGTTTTTCAGAGTGGCTGTACTATTTTACATTATTACAACACCAGCAAAGTGTGAGCAATCTAGTTTTTTTTGTATCCTTATCAGCATTTAGCATTGTCACATTTTTATACTAGCCACACTTTTTTTTTTTTCCCCAGCTGTGCCCACAGCCTATGAAAAGTCCTGGGCTAGGGATCAAATCTTAACTGCAGCTGCAACCTACACCACAGCTGCGGCAACCCTGCATCCTTAAACAGTGTGCTGGACCAGGGATGGAACTCTTACTGCCTCGGAGGCAACTTTAACCTGCTGCACGGCACCTGCAGTTGTGATCTATGCTGCAGCTGCAGCAACAACGGATCCTTATCCCACTGCGACAGGCTGGGGCTCAAACCTGTATCCCAGTGCTCCAGAGTCACCGTCAATCATGTTGTCCACAGCGGGAACTCCTGAAGCAATTTTTTTCTTTTTTTTTATTTTTGCCATTTTGCAATTTTTTTAAAGTTCTTTATAAGAAAGTTCTCCTAGGAAAACAAATCTACATTTTTTTTTGTAGATGGGAGACTATTCTGATTGACCCACTATTTGTCGGCCAACTCACCTTCCCTTTGCATAACTAAGGTTCTAGTGACTTTTATTGATGTGAATTTTCTCTGAGCAGGTGGTCTGCTCCAGGTGACGCAAACTCAGGAGAGACTGACATTTTGATAATTACGTTGTTTAATTAGCTGATCATCTACAAATGTATAGACATGAGAGGGTCTGTTTGTAAGCATGAGTTTCCTAGTTTGAAATTCTAACAAAGCTTAATTTAACAAGTAAAAGAAGCATATTATGATTGTAAATTTCACAGAGAAAACAGAAAAAAATGACTCTCGACTTCTCTTATTATACATCTGGGACATTCTTAGTCACAGGTGGAAAAAAAGAACGAAAACCAAACCAACCAACGAACCCCCAAAGTGGGCATGATACACTCTGATTTTGGAAGACCTGTCTACCTCTGTCAACTCGTATGAAAGTACAGGACTGATAGTTCTTCCTGGTGGAGGCACAGTTATCCTTCAGCCAAGAAAGTAACCTTGGTTTGAATAAGGATGATTTAGATATCTTTCCTTCTTGTAGTCACACTCTCTTTTCAATGCCCCATATTAATAATCTCTTTTTTTCTTGGATAAACAGGCATCACTTTCTTTCTCCACCTGTGAAAATAAACTGAGAGAAAAAGTCAATATTTTTTAAGTATCTTTTTTTTTTTTCGCTGTTTTCAGGGCCGCCCTTGCGGCATATGGAAATTCCCGGCCCAGGGGTCGAATCGGAGCTACACCTGCCAGCCACAGCCACAACCACAGCAACTCAAGATCCAAGTCACGTCTGTGACCTACACCGCAGCTCACGGCAACGCCAAATCCTTAATCCACTGAGCGGGGCTGGGGATCGAACCTGCATCGTCACGGATACTAGTCGGGTTCGTTACCACTGAGCCACAATGGGAACTCCTTTTAAGTGACCATTTTAACATCCACCTTAACTAAGGGAGGAACACTTACTTACAATCAGTCTTCCTCTATTTTATCCAAGAGCAGTGCCTACTAGACGAATACGGACGGACTCAATACATAGGTATTGAGTGAATTTTGAATGAGCCCCATGGTTCGTATGTCAGTGTTTGTGAGTGAAGTGGCTAAGTGAAGGTTACAGGTGTAGTCTTTGGAGTCAGTACGATGCCGAGCCTGGGTCTGTCCACTTGTGAGCTTCATGAGCTTTCTGGGATGCAGTGTTCTTGTGTATGAATGTTGTTTACTATTGTACCACTCAGGGGTACACTAGCATACCTAGCACAGGGCCAGCATAGAGTATTCACTCAACAACTTTGGCTCTATTATTTTCAATGCCTATTAGTCTGCCAGAACCTGAGCTCCCAAAAGATAGTGAATGCGTGTAACTTCTCAAACTTTTGTCTCTGCCCTGGCCCAGAACACAGAATCTGGCACTTGGCTACCGGCACTGAATAGGCGTGTATGCATTGCCTTCAGGGTAGCCCAGTAACCGAATGACTGAAATCAATTCCTCATTCATTCATGGACTGAAGATGAGTCAGTTCTGTCATACAATGGATGCTACTCAATAAAGTAGATGGAAAATTCTCGGCCATGGCGACTGACCAAAGCTGAAGCAACTCTTTAGCAAATGGAGTGACCAGGAAGGGGACTAGGACCGACTACATTGTATTCCACTTCCACTTCTGGAAAAGCAACTCATCCATGTGATGCTACTGTCTCAAGATACAGTTTAGAGTTCCGTATCTCCATTCAAAATACTAGTTTATCCATCTAGCTAGCTAGCTAGCTATTCAGTTTAGAAAAGATATGTAATAACATCACAATGGGAAAAATAGAGGAAAAGAAAAAATCATCGATGGTCGTCGAACCCCAACATTACTACTGTAATCATGTCTTTTCTACCTTCTGTAAATGTGCGTGCTTAACTAACGCCCTTGGTTGTTAGGAAGCCAGCATCCCAGCACCATCTCCTCTGAAGAAAGGTTGGCAAAATTTGTTCTCCAGATGATAAGCAATGGGGTCTCGCTCTACAGCACTGGGGACTGTGGTCACTGGCGATGGAGCATGATAATTGGAGAGAAAATTATCATGCACGTGTGACTGGGTTGCCTCACTGTGCAGTAGAAAATTGACAGAACACTGTAAATCATCTATAATGGGAAAAATAAAAGTCATCATAAAAAATTTTGTTCTAAATACACTTGAAAAGTACTTGGAAATTATTACGGAGGAGTGATTTACTATGATAAAGGCAATTCCTGTTTCCTCTGTCTCATGCTACCAAGTTCTTGCCTCTCCTGAGGCTTACTCAAAACACTTTTGCATTTTTCTTTTTAAAGTTTCTGTCATCTTGGGGTAACACTTCATCTCTGCAGCAGAAAAAAGTGAAGGAAAAATGTGGATGAGCCTAAAGGAAGAAGGGCAGGAGGAGAGAGGGAAGAAGAGACAACTGAATATGGGAAAGCTCTAGGCTTCTTGTTAGATGATCTGGATGCAATTTCTTTTCTTTTTTTTTTGTCTTTTTTTGCCTTTTATAGAGCCGCACCTGCGGCATATGGAGGTTCCCAGGCTAGGGGTCTAACAGGAGCTGTAGCTGCCGGCCTACACCACAGCCACAGCAACGCAGGATCTGAGCTACATCTGCAGCCTACACCACAATTCACAGCAACGCCGGATCCTTAACCCACTGAGCAAGGCCAGGGATCAAACCCGCAACCTCATGGTTCCTAGTCGGATTTGTTAACCAAGGAGCCAAGACGGGAACTCCCTGGATGCAATTTCTGTTCAAACCAGCTTCTCTGGGCTTTTCTACTCATTCACAAAGTTGGGAAGGAGGTGTCAGTGAAGGAGGTTCATTAGATGATTTTTAAGTGCATTTCGTGTTTATTAGTCTATGTAAAGGGGTCCATAAACTGTAGCCAGCAAGACAAACCCTGTTGGCACCTGTTTCTAGACACCTGAGAGGTAACAACAGCTTTTATACTTTGAAATAGTTGAAAAAAAAAAATCAAGAGACTATGCTGTGACACGTGAAAACTCTTTAAAATTGAATTTTTCATACAGGTTTGATTGGAACAAAGCCACAGTCATTTGTTTATATATTATCCAGGGCCAGTTTCATGCCGAGAGGGCAGAGCTGAGTAGTTGCCAGAGACCTCATGACCTACAAAACCAAAACTATTTGCTATCTAGCCCTTTACAGAAGAAGTCTGCCTACACCTGCTCCATATGTATAGTAAACCCGCTTATTTTGGATTCACCCGTCTCTTTTATATGAGGTGTGTGCTCATCTGGCATTTTTCAAAGTGCTATGGTCATAATGCATAATCCCGTTATGTTCAGCTTTCTAAGAGGAGGGGCTGTTTTGCTCACCACTGGAATCCTAGTGCCTTACCCAGCGCTGATACATAGCAGGTGCCCAGTATTTGTTGTTTAACGAACATTCTAAACCAGTGCCAGGCCAGTAATTTCAAAACTCCCAAAGGAATTTCTCATCTAGTACAGACTAAACTGCCCGGTTCAGTGATTGCAATTTTTTGAACAAATTATTTTTTAAAACCTTTTTTTTTTTTGCTTACCGAAATTCTCCTCTGCACAACCTCCACTAAATTTTAGATATGCAATGAAAAGAGAATTAAAAAAAAATTGGAATCATTTTTCTTCCCAATAAAGAACATATTAAAAATACTGGTAAAATTGAAACGGCCTCAGCCTTTCACATCCATTGCGCCACGTTTTAAAAATGACGATTACTGGCATCCAAGGCACGGTTGTCAAAGCATTCTGCGTAATTTAAGCACAGCAGCAAAAAATACGAGCATGTGCGCCGAGCAAAATGAGCGTGTGAGGGAAAATAAAAGTAAAAATTTGCGTTCCGTGCAATGTGTCGAGAGTGAACGTATTGCACGTTGGGTTGCAGATTTACTACAGCTGAGTCATTTCGGGACACGAGCGTGTGTTTCCAGGAAAAACGAGAGGAAGGAACCAGGCTGAGGGGCTCACCGGGTTCCCCCAGACACTCCCAGTAGCAGACACCGGTATTCCGCGGAGGCGGGCGGCGGCGTGGTCAAAAAAAGGCGCCGCGGTCCCTTTAAGAGCCACAGCACCTTCTCCAAGATACCATCTTGCACCAGGAGTTCACGTAAGCTCTCCACCTACCTTGCTATGTCCCTCCTCCTTCACTGGGTACGACCGGCGGGCGGGGCGAGCGAGCCTTGTCATTGGCTCTGCCCGCACGGCCCTCTCTCTCCGATTGGCTCCCGCGTCCGCCCCTCGACGCTATCTCCCGCCCGCCTGAGCCGTCGCGCTAGGTTGAGTGAGGGCTCTTGGGTTAGTTCCTGTTAGGCCCCGGCCGGGGGAGTAGGTTGAAGTCTCCTAAGATGCCGGGTGGGCTGGGGCGCCGGGAGCTGTGAGGAAGGCGTGAGGAGGCAGCGAGGGGCGACCCGCGGCAGGCCCGAACGAGAGCGGCGGCCGAGCCCGCCTTCGCCGCACCATGCTCATAGAGGATGTGGATGCCCTCAAGTCCTGGCTGGCCAAGTTGCTGGAGCCGATGTGAGTGAGCCCGGCTGGGCCGGGGCCGGCGAGCGTGGGCGTTGGGGGCCGCGGGGGCGTGGGGGAGGGGAGGGCGGGGCGCCGGGGCCGCGGGCGGGAGGTCCCGGCGGCGTCTCGCTGTAGTACTCGCTCCATTGTGGGGGGGCCGGGGGCGTCGAGGCGGCGTCGAGGCGGCGCGGCCGCGGGACCCGGGCGGGGGGGGGGGCAAGGACAGCGAGGGCTTTTTAAATCCGAATATCGGGGTGCTCGAAGGGGTGGCAGGAGGACCGAGGGAATTTCAGCACCGCTGTTTGAGAACTGAGAGGGAAGGCAGGGCTCTCGAGGGATTTTAAGGTTGGGGTATCAGGATCTCGGAGGGAGGAGCGGGCTGTCTTTACAGACCGTGGTATTCCGGAGGCGAAGAGCTCTAGACGCGGAGTGTGGAGGGCCTTTTGAAAGCAGGAGGGGAGGAAGGGAGAGTGGGCACCTCGAGGGATTCATGGCGATTACCGATGAGTTCCGAGGGGTCAGACGTACTGAAGTGAAATACGAGGCAGTTGAAAGGGATTTGTGGGCACTGAAGTGTTTGAGGAATCGTTGGGAGGCTGATAATCATATCAGGGGCTTTTAGCGTTTTTTGAGGAGTTGATAATGCCGGGGGGGGGCGATGATTGTTCACGACCCTTGGGGGTTGGCGGGAGAGATGAGATTTCTGTAAGTTTGATCGGGGGTTGAAAGGGTCGCCCTGGTACCTGATATTATTGGAGGACCGGCGACCGGCAGCGTCCAGGGCTTTTTAGATGCAGGTAGTCGAACTGCGAAAGGGGTGGGTGGTGGAGGGAATGAGAGGGCGCTGAAGATAAGGGGCTGTGGGATTATAGATGCGAGGCTTGTTTTGAAGAAATACCCTGGGTGGTGCTGTAGAAATGTTATTGGGACCCTTGAAACGGATAGCGGAGGCATCACCTTTTTGTTGGCTTTGTAACCATTTTAGAAGGGAAAGGCTGAAGCGTTCAGGTGGGACCCTAGGGTCTAGGTGGTCTCGAAACCTACCTGCTGGAGGGGAGGCTGGAGGGGGCCTGCAGAGAGGTGTCTAACCCTCTTGGGAACGGAGGCTGAAGGGAGGGGACCCTTTCAGGCCCACTTCTCATCTCTGCTTCTTACTTACCTTCCTACTGGAGGTGAAGGCCTTCTGGCTGAAAGAAAAGGAGAAGAGACAGGCAGACTTCGATTCTTTCGCTCACATCACTTAAGTGGAAAAACGGATTTTTTCCACAGCTGGAAGTAAGGGGTAGCTTGGGAGGCATGGAGGTACATGGAGGTAGCGTCTGGGCTGTTGGGAGGGAAACGGCTACTTCCCTGTTGATCTGTTTCCTTGTCCTCCAGAGAAATCTCCTTAACTAACTTTTGTTTCGCCCTGTTGGTTTCTGGGGGTGGATGGTAACTTCCTAAGAAGACTCACCTGTAGTCCAGCGTGTCAGCCTTGTGGAGAAGATAGGATGGGTGAGGGAGGCAGCATTTGGGGAATTTCTGTGTCTGAAATGGCACTTATTTGCATTCTGAGGATAAGGGGGTGTGTGAGTAGAGTGCAGGTGTGAATAGACATACAGTAAGGGCTTCTGAGTTGTCCCGTTAAAGTGAAAATGACTTCCGGATGCACTTGCAAGTTTTGTGGAGGAATGTGGGCCTCTTGAATGTGCTTATTCTTCGTCTACAGTTACAATTTTGGAGCATAAAGATGAACTGGATCGTGATGAAGGTGGGAAATAACTAAGGAGATTTAGTGAAACAGACCTTGTGTGGAAGAGGCTAAAAATAGAAAAAGATCTACTGGTTTACCTTTGTGTTTTTAGTTTGTTGATAGAGATCCTTTTGAAAGTATTAAATATATATTTTATGTCTTGGGTACAAGGTGATAAGTTTTGACATTGCAATTCGTTGCTTTTTTTTTCAAAGCTCCCTAAAATGTTTTGCTAGGGGTAATGTTTTTGGTTTTTTTTTTCTCTTTTTTTCTTTCTTTTGGCTTTTTAAGGCTGCACTCTCTGCATACGGAGATTCCCAGGCTAGGGGTCGAATCAAATCGGAGCTGTAGCTGTTGGCCTACACCACAGCCCACAGCAACGCCGGATCCATAACCCACTGAGCGAGGCCAGGGATCAAACCTGCGACCTCACAGTTCCTACGGATTTGTTTCTGCTGCGCCACAACGGGAACTCCCTGGTTTTTTCCTTAATGTCAGAATTTAGTTTGGGGAGAACTTAAACCCAAACTATAGGTGTTTTCACTAGGTTTTTTTGACTGTTTATACTGACTTTATTTGTACATATTCTGTAATTTTCATAGCTAAAAATTGTCTTTCAAAATGATTGAGTTTAGTTTCCCTTTTGTTTAGAGTTGTATATGCAACTTAAAGCATATGTCATGATTTTCTTTAAAAAAAAAAAAAAAAAACGTAGGAGTTCCCGTCGTGGCTCAGTGGTTAACAAATCCGACTAGGAACCATGATGTTGTGAGTTCTATCCTTGGCCTCGCTCAGTGGGTTAAGGATCCGGCGTTGCCGTGAGCTGTGGTGTAGGTTGCAGATGAGGCTCAGATCCCTCATGGCTGTGGCTGTGGCGTAGGCCGGCGGCTACAGCTCTGATTAGACCTCTAGCCTGGGCACCTACATACGCAGTGGATGTGGCCCTAGAAAAGGCAAAAAGACAAATAAATAAATAAATCTTACTGCTTTCTTAGAGTTAGAAAAGATCTGAAATCAGAGTTCCTGTCGTGGCGCAGCTATTACCAAATCCAACTAGGAACCGTGAGGTTGTGGATTCGATCCCTGGCCCAGTGGATGAACAATCTGGCATTGCCATGAGCTGTGGTGTAGGTCACAGACACGGCTCGGGTCTGGCATGGCTGTGGCTGTGGTGGGCGGCTATAGTTCTGATTAGACCCCTAGCCTTGGGACTTCCATATGCCGCAAGTGAGGCCCTAAAAAGCAAAAAAAAAAAAAAAAAAAAAAAAAAAGATCTAAAATTGCTGCTTGTCCTTTTATGATATACATAACTTTCCAAGAACTGATAAAATTAAAATATTTATTTTGAACTCACCTAAGTAAGGGTTTTGGGTGAAAGTGTTAATAAAAAGTAGTAAATGCAAATGTAGATATCTTATGTATTTTCATTGTTGGTATATTGTCATGGGAGTTTTTTTATCTAAAATATAATAAATGATATGCTGAAGAGGGTTGTATTTGTAAATTTACTTTTTACATATTCCAGATTCAAGAAAATTTTCATGGCAGATTGGCATGTTGCTACAACATAGCATTTCAGAGCAGTTGTTAGGCTTTCAGATAACGTAGTTGTAGTGGCTATGTTGGATTCATACTGTGGCTTTCCTCTTGCACTTTCTTATTTAGCTTAATTTACAGTTAACTAAATGTATACAAGTTTTTTTTTCTTTTTGCCTTTTTGCCTTTTCTAGGGCCACACCCTCGGCATATGGAGGTTCCCAGGCTAGGGGTCTAATCGGAGCTGTAGCCACCAGTCTATGCCACAGCCACAGCAACGCAGGATCCGAGCCGTGTCTGTGACCTACACCACAGCTCACAGCAATGCTGGATCCCCAACCCACTGAGCGAGGCCAGGGATCGAACCTGCAACCTCATGGTTCCGAGTCGGATTCATTTTCGCTGAACCACAAAGGGAACTCCTAAAAGTTATTAGTTTTAAGTATTTTTAAGCACTTTGTCACTAGTGAAATGAAGGCATGTATTAGGGTATTATTAAACCAATCCAGTTTATATGTGATTATTCCAATAAATTAGAAATACCATGTGCTATTAGAGCTTATCTTTTACCTTCTGCTCCTTTTGTAGATGTGGAGCGTATCTGTTACTTTTACTAGAGGTAAGAGACAGACAGACTGGAAGAAATGACTCCCAGTACCATTTTTGTTGGCAGTGCAGCAGAGGGAGAGAAACCATCTTAGTCAAAGAAGAGTTTCTGTAAGTTCAGTCTCTTTCTATGACTACATGAACAGACTGAACTTACAGATCTTGTTTCGGGTCCTCTTCTTCACTTTTTAAAAAAATTTTTTTATTTCTCTTTTTACTTTTTTTTTTTCTCGTCTTTTTAGAGCCACACCTGCGGCATATGGAGGTTCCCAGGCTAGGGGTCTAATTGGAGCTGTTGCTGTCGGCTTACGCCATAGCCACAGCAACGCCAGATCTGAGCCGCAACCTATACCACAGCTCACAGCAACACTGGATCGTTAACCCAATGAGCGATACCAGGGATCAAACCCGCAACCTCATGGTTCCTAGTCAGATTCGTTTCCACTGTGCCACGATGGGAACTCCTCTTTTTACTTTTTTAAAAAGATTTTTAATTTTTTCAGGGTCGAACCTGTGGCATATGGCAGTTTCCAGGCTCGAGGTTGAATCACAGCTGCAGCTGCCAGCCTACACCACAGCCACAGCAATGCTAGATCCAAGCCACATCTGCGACCTACACCACATGGCAACACGGGATCCTTAATCCACTGAGTGAAGCCAGGAATTGAACCCTCATCCTCATGGATGCTAGTTTTGTTCACTCCCACTGAGCCACAATGGAAACTCCAACATTGCTGTGTGTTACACATGAAAGTTGAGATTAAATCCTGAGTTCTGTCACAGGAAGAAAAACATATTTTTTTTCTTTTATTTCTATATGAGATGATGAATGTTCACTAAACTTATTGTGGTAATCATTTAATGTACATATGTCAAATCACGCTATACACTTCAAGCTCATACACTTCTTTTTTTCATTTTAAAAAATTATCTTTAGTAAGCTCATACACTTCTGTATGTGAATTATATCTAAATAAAACTGGAAGAAAAAAGCTGTGAATAACAAATTTGTCTTGGTATATGTTTTAGAAAGTGATGGGGTTTGTAATACTTTTTTGAACAGTTGCATCAGTTTATCTATTGTCTGTGTGTTCTAGTAGAGCATCATTATGTGACTCAGAGCATTTAGTTTTTAGTTCTACATCTGATTCACTTTGTGACTTTGGAGTGATTGTCTAACCTTTATTAAAAAGAATTAATTATATTAGCCTTTTACCTACCTCACAAATATAAGTATTAATGATGCAGACTAAAAAGTGCTTTGTGTACCAGAATCATTAAATACAGATGAAATTTTATGGTTTTTGTAATAGGAATATCTGTTAAACTCTTTTTGCAAAAAATATTTTACTAAGTTAAGCACATCTGTCACTTAGAAAATAATCAATCTAGTAGTGCATTACAGATCTAGAGTCTCACTGCAGGCCCGTTATGTAGAAAAGGAATGCTAGTGAAAGCCCTGGACTTTGTGAGTGTCTGTAAGTTCAGGCCATAACAAGGTCTATGTCAAAAATGCACTAGAAGATTGAGTATATGTCATTTCTGAGTATGATGGGAAGGGCAGCAGGAAGGTTCACTGAGATGATTGTCTTGGGTCAGTGATCGGGGGCAGGGTGTTCTTTGGTTGAACTCTGACGTTTACATGCTGCTTATAGGTTTGCAGTCCTTATCGAGTTAACTTTGACTAGTAATCTCTGCAGTTGCTCAAATGGGAAGAAAAATCACCACGCAGCAACTGTTAGACCTGACCTCCCTGATAAGCTGCCAAGGGTAAAATGAGTATTTTTTTAGGTATGTTCTTAAATTGAGAAGTACTGATAATTTTCTGAAGTGTACTTAGTGGCTTCAAAGAATTAGTGTGCCTCCAAAGTCCTGGGGGACTTGTTTAAAGAGGAGACCGTTCACTGTTTCATCATTTTGATCAGAAGACTTCTGGGCAGGTTTTAGTATACTAAGTTGGGAACATAATTGTTCTTAGGTCCTTTGGTCTGCTTCCTGAATATGTCTGACTGCATTCTCCATGGCCCAGTTGCTATAGGCTGGAAGCCAGAAATTACTTTTAAAGCCTTATGTGTTCTACCACTGTCTTGTCTCAACCTCTCACAATTTTGTTACTTCATTATTAATCTCTTTTTTTAACCATTTGATATTTTGTACTATAATGATTTGTTTTCACTTCCATCTCTTAGCCATGTGACCTCAGGGCAAGGTCCATCTTGCTCAGAGTAGTTGCATTACCCAGCAAGATGCTTGGCATTCATTTAACACTCAGTAAATGTTTAAATGCATCAGTGTCCTTAGTTGTGTATTTAGGTTGGTCACAATTAGAAAAGATTTTTTTTCCTCTTTACGGCTGCACCTGTGGCTTATGGAAGTTCCCAGGCTAGGGCTAGAGGTCGAATTGGAGCTGCAGCTGAGGCCTTGCCACAGCAACACCAGATCTGAGCTGCATCTGCCACCCAACGCCAGATCCTTAATCCACTGATCAAGGCCAGGGATCAAACCCACATCTGCATGGTTACGAGTTGGGTTCTTAATCCACTGAGCCACAGCAGGAACTCCAAGATTTTTTTTCATAGTCTAATTTGCTGGGTGTGCTTATTTGGTGGCTGCTGTGCTGGGAGCCTTAGCCCAAATGTAACAGTGGCGTTTGTAATTTGAGAGACCTATCTGTGTATTTCTCCCCCACCCCAAATAAATCTAAGGGTGTTTTCTTCCATGGTGTATTCATTCATGAAAGTCCCTTATTAATGAAGAGGAAGGTGAAAAACTTTTGTTTGAAAAGAAGTACCAATATTTGTGTATCTTAGTAGGAGTTAACAGGTTCTTAGAACTTAATAGTTACTAAGTTATACTCTTTGATAAAATCAACTCAGATTTTACCTGTTTTTCCACTACTGTCTTATTAAAGGAATATTCTGAACATAGATCTCAGGGTCAGACTTGGTTTCTTCACTTTTTTATAAAGAAAAGTAAAAGCATTATTTCATTACAAACAATGTAGAGAAATAAGAATTTAATTATTTATACACATTTCTAGTTTGTCTTCTGTCTGAACTTTGGTGTAGCTGTAATCAGACTCAGGTAAAATTTTTTATCTGTTTCTGCAGTTGACATTAGCATTTTTGTATTTGTGTATTGTTTTTATAACCATCACTTTGAATGCCTGATGTTTCATAAATGTGGTTACCTTGGAGTTCCCTGGTAGCTCAGCAGGTTAAGGTGTTGTCACTTGTGGCTCAGGTTTGATTCCTGGCCTAGGAACTTCCACATGCCACAGATGCAGTCAACTCATACACACTGGAGTTCCTGTCATGGTTCAGCAGAAGTGAATATTACTAGTATCCGTGAGGACGCAGGTTCAATCCATTGGCCTTGCTCAGTGGATTGAAGATCCAGCATTGCTGTGAGCTATTGTGTAGGTCACAGATGCGGCTTGGATCTGGCATTGCTGTGATTATCGTGCAGGCCAGCGGCTACAGCTCTGATTCGACCCCTAGCTTGGGAACCTCCATGTGCTACAGGTGTGGCCCTAAAAAGACCAAAAAAAAAAAAAAAAAAAAATACACACACACACACACACACGTGTATTTTGTGTTTGTGTGTCTCTTAGTACCCATAGTATTTTCTGTAGTTGGTTTTGTTCCATGAAGCTATTTTCCTATAAGTACAACTACTAGTCCAAGAATATGAACAATTTTAATGGCTGTTGATACACCTTAGGATAAGGAGTTTTTTTTTTTTTTTTCCTGTGGCC
>PVHT021183659.1:3900250-3946838 GCA_004024745.2 Catagonus wagneri
CTTCACCACAGCTCACGGCAACGCTGGATCCTTAACCCACTGAGCAAGGCCAGGGATTGAACCCGCAACCTCATGGTTCTTAGTCGGATTCGTTAACCACTGAGCCACGAAGGGAACTCCAGTGTAATCATTTTTTAAAAATTAAAATAAGGCTCAGTGGTTAAATTCACATCTTGCATAATCATGTTCTAAGACTACCGTTCAATTATCTTTTATTTTAATTTTTTTTTGTCTTTTTGCCTTATCTAGGGCGGAACGCCCAGCATGAGATTCCAGCCCAGGAATCTTCATTTGTAACTTCCATTAAACCTCAGAAAATTTCTTTTGTTGGTTTTCTATTTTAACTGACAGGTGATTATTGGTTGAGACTAGAATTCATTAATATGTTGTACAGATAAACATTGGAAAAATGTATGTGCTGTGATAGATTTTACTTGCATGGAATTGCAGCTGAATTCTAGTTCCACAGGTGTGTTGTCTGCCTGATCTTGAGTGGATCACTTAATTTGTCTTTATATATTTACAAATTTAGGTATCTATAAAATGAATAATAATTCATTGATTATGATGTTAAGGCCTTTTTTTTTTTTTTGTCTTTTTGCCATTTCTAGGGTTGCAGTCTTGGCATATGGAGGTTCCCAGGCTAGGGGTCTAATCGGAGCTGTAGCTGCCGGCCTACACCACAGCCACAGCAACGCAGGATCCAAGCCACGTCTGCAACCTATACCACAGCTCACAGCAACGCCAGATCATTGACCCGCTGAGCAAGGCCAGGGATCAAACCCGCAACCTCATGGTTCCTAGTCGGATTTGTTAACCACTGAGCCACAACGGGAACTCCTCTTAAGGCCTTTTAAAGACTACAGTAAAAAAGTAACTTTAGGAGTTCCCTTTGTGGCTTAGTGGTTGACAAAGCTGACTGGGATCCTTGAGGTTGTGGGTTCGATCCCTGGTCTTGCTCAGTGGGTTAAGGATCTGGCGTTGCTGTGAGCTGTGGTGTAGGTCACAGACGTGGCTTGAATCCTGCGTTGTTGTGGCCCTCATGTAGGCTGGTGGATACAGTTCCGATTGGACCCCTAGCCTGGGAACCTCCATATGCTATGAGTGTGGCCTAAAAAAAAAAGGAGGTAATTTTAAGTGGCTGTTATTACCTTGTCTAATATCTTTGTTATAGTAGAAGCTTCTTTTAGGAAGTTCCCATTGTGGTTCAGTGGATTAAGAATCCGACTAGTATCTGTGAGGACGCAGATTCGGTCCCTGACCTTGCTCGGTGAGTTAAGGATTTGACGTTGCCATGAGCAGAAGTGTAGGTTGCAGATGTGGCTTGGATTCTGTGTTGCTCTGGCTGTGGTATAGGCAGCTGCAGCTCCGATTTGACCCTTAGCCTGGAAACCTCCATATGCCATGAGTGTGGCCCTAAAAAAAGGAAAAGAAAAAGCTCCTTTTTTGTTTAGAAACATTTGTATTTAATGTAGCCATGGCTCTAACATTTTGAAATGTCTTTTATTCCAAAATGTAAAGGTTTTAAATGCTCTCTTTAGGTACTGCTTTTTGTGTAAGCCAAGTAGGAAGTGGTCCTGCATTTGTCTTGGAATCTGTCAAGGGTCTTGGTCATGCTCAGGTTTTTGTCACACTTCTGGGAGTCTTGTTGGGCTGCTGTGGTATTGGTACCATAGCTACTACAGTGTTGTCACTGTCAGTTAGGTTTTTAAAGGGTATATGGTAAGGGGTGATGAAGGAATAAATAAGTGCAATCATAAGGTACAAAAAATTACAGCATAAAACTCCCCAGTGTATTTAAGTTTCACCATTCAATTGGTGTGATTCATTATTTCAGACTGGCAATTTCCTTCATAGTGCGCTTTATGGATACATATTAGGAGCTGTTAAATTTAAACGGTCCCATTCCTTTGGCTGTAAACATGCCTTTATATTTGGTGTAGATTTCTAACAGTTATTAATAGTTCACTCACATTAGACAAATATTTAGAATCTGTGATCACTCTCTTTTCTTGGCGTCTAGTCTTTTTCTGCTCTTACCTTCTTGTAACCATTCGTCCTGAGTTTTTAGCACTGTCACATCAAACTGTTTTTCATCAGAAGCGTCCTAACTCTGCATTTGTTTTTCAGAGTCTGAATACTAAATAGATGTGTGTAATGTCTGGGTTTGTCTAATTTACTTCATTTATCAGTGATCTGGGTTTTGCCTGTTTCTCACTAGAAACCTCATATCCTTACCCAGTGTTATACCTGTTAGGTCTTGACACTCCTTGAAGGTTCTCATAACACCAGAGAAAATAGCATTGCTTCTTTTCTGCCATTCTTATTTAAAAAAAAAAAATCCTTTCTCTCTTTAGAATATCTTGCTTATCCAGGATCTGAACTTTCTTAGTAAAGGTAGAAATGTAATTTTTCCCCCCTCACCTCTCCATTTGAATGTGGATTAGAACTATACTGAGTAAATGTCTTATTGTTCTCAAGAGTGAAATTAGGAGTTCCCCTTGTGGCTCAGTGGAAACGAATCTGACCAGCATCCATGAGGACGCAGGTTTGATCCCTGTCCTTGCTTATTGGCTTAAGGGTCTGGTGTTGCTGTGAGCTGTCGTGTTCTCGCAGATGCAGCTCAGATCTGACATGGCTGTGGCTGTGGCATAGGCCAGTGGCTACAGCTCCGATTCAACCCCTAGCCTGGGAACCTCCATATGCTGTGGGTTGGACCCTAAAAAGACAAAAAAAAAAAAAAAAAAAATGAAATTAAGTCTGTCTACACATCTTTATTTTAAGGTGTTTATGGAAGTGACAAGGTGGGCATGGCATGGGTAATGTTTTTAGAACTTGGAAATGTCATATATTCATTTCAGAATTTAGCAATTGGATTTACTAAGGTAATCCTTTCTTAAAATTCTCCAAAATCAGGTTTTTTTTGTATTTTGGGGTTTTTTGTTTATTTTGTTTTGTCTTTTGCTTTTTAGAGCTGCAGGTGCAGCATATGGAGGTTCCCAGGCCAGGGGTTGAATGGAAGCTACAGCTGCCAGCCTGCATCACAGCCACAGCAATGTGGGATCTGAGCGGCGTCTGCCACCTACATCACAGCTCACGTCAACTCTGAATCCTTAACCAACCGAGTGAGGCCAGGGATCGAACTCGCATCCTCATGGATACTAGTCGGGTTGTTTTCCACTGAGCCACACTGGGAACACCTAGTATTTTTTCTTAAGAAAAATCCCAGATTTCTTTTAATTAATAAGATCATCTTTATACTTATACTGTATACTAGGGCATTTTGACCTTTGCACATCATTTTTTAAAATCAGTTTTGAGTTTTGTAAAATTGACAAAATTGAAACTTATTCTCAGTATTTGTTATAAAATTGTGCATGGATATTTATTTAAAAGCTAGCCTTTCTAACAATATTAATACTGATAATTAATTAAAATTCTGCTTTTTACTGAATTATGAGCTTTTAAAGGTATAAAACTGGAGTTCCTGTCGTGGCGCAGCGGAAACGAATCCGAAAAGGAATGATGAGGTTGCGGGTTCGATCCCTGGCATCGCTCACTGGGTTAACAATTCGGCATTGCCATGAGCTATGGTATAGATTGCAGACGTGGCTTGGATCTGGTGTTGCTGTGGCTGTGGCGTAGGCCGGCAGCTGTAGCTCCGATTAGACCCCTAGCCTGGGAACCTCCATATGCCACAGGTGCGGCCCTAAAAAAAAAAAAAATGTATAACCTGGAAAGGAAGTAAGGGTGGTAAGGGTGCTGTTCCTTTTTTTTTTTTTTTTTTAACTAATCTTGTAAGTTAATGGAAATGTGATTGATACTCGAGCTGAAACTTTTAAACTTTCTGGCTGATGTTAGAGGCTCAAGGATTAGAGAGGAAGGTTTTTTTTTTAATTATTTTTTGGCCTTTTTTTGTCATTTTAGGACCGCACCCGTGGCATGTGGAGGTTCCCAGGCTAGGGGTCTAACAGGAGCTGTAGCCACCGGCCTACGCCGCGGCCATAGCAACGCAGGATCCGAGCCGCGTCTGCAACCTACACCACAGCTCACGGCAACGCTGCATCATTAACCCACTGAGCAAGGCCAGGGATCGAACCCTCAACCTCATGGTTCCTAGTCGGATTCGTTAACCACTACACCACGACAGGAACTCCAAAGAGAGGAAGATTTGAATAGTGTTTTATATTTGCTTACATAGTGATTTTATTTACTGTCATTCTGATTTTTTTTTTTTCATTTTACCTTCACAGCAATACTCTTAAGCCACAAAAAGGATGTGTGTTACTTAAATATACAGTTATGGGGAAAATAGAACATAAATATAAAAGTGTGTATTTATGTATTTTTTATGACTTTGTTTCATGTGGTATAGATTGTGAAGTCTGACAGATTGCTGTATGTCAGGAGTTAGCCCATCAAGGATCATGTGCTGCCCTGACAGAGGAGATAATTTTGAATGTCAAAGTCAGGTTACTACTGACTAGGGAAAAAAAGGTGACGTAGATAAAGTTATCTCTGCTGCCCTTTCACCGCTTCTCTTCTCCTTTCTGTTCTAACTTCCAGATCTTTTCTTTCTTGCTTATAGCTACTGAAGTGTTTGCCAATAAAATTTAAGGTGCCATCCTTCTTGTGTCCTCACTTTTTGAAAAGATCCTTAAGATACTCACTGAGAAGATTAGCAGTGGGAACTGATCACCCTTTTTAGATGCTGGTGCTTGGGGTTGTAGGCAGTGGGGCAAGTTGTCCCCTCACGTCCCTTGCTGCTGCTTCATTAATCACATGGAATAAATAGTTCCTAAGGATATCGACAGTGCTTCTGCAGGCTGGGAGTCAAGTTGCAGCTTATGGGTCCGTTGCCACCCTTTCCTCTTTCCACTGAGAGCAAATAAATGTGGATTTGGTCCAGACTGCTAGGTATAATTAGAACATGAAAGTAGAAGACAAACTGTTTTATAAAAATAAGGAGCAAAGGAAAATCTTAATGTACTTACTGTGTATATTTTGTTTGTTACAGTAGTCACCTGTGTTTGCAGTCACTTGTTATAAACTTTTTGAATTTAAGTTTTCCGAAGTAAAGATGACTTCATTAGTGACTTCAGTGTTTGAAAAAATGTTTAAAAAATGTTGTTTTCTCTTTGTTTAACTAGATGTGATGCTGACCCTTCAGCCTTAGCCAACTATGTTGTAGCACTGGTCAAGAAGGACAAACCTGAGAAAGAATTGAAAGCCTTTTGTGCCGATCAACTTGATGTATTTTTACAAAAAGGTAATTATTATAGACCTTCAACCAAGTACTTAAAGTAAAGATTTAAAATTAAAACTTCATGCTAAAATCTTGAAGATATAAACTTGAAAGAAATTTTTTAGGGGCCTTTAAATACTCGAATATACCTATTCATGCTTAGTTATTTATCATGTATTATGGCAAAACTTTTTTTTTCCTACTCTGCTTGAGGCAGTGGTTACTCTTACACTTTTTAGCTGAATGGTTCCTTTTGTGGCTTGTGGTAGAGCCTAATTGATGGTTGAGGGTTAACAATGTAAGAATAATGAAGCTGCTTATTTTTTTTTACCATTTATTAGGACAATGAAACTATCTGTTTTTCTCCTTCTTGGCTGGGGCTTCTTGATATCCAAGAAGAAATGGGCATGATCCTCTTCTCTTTGTGTCTTTAAGTTCTCTTCTTCGTACCAGAGTCTTGTCTGTAGTCACAGGGCTTCCTGGGGACCTCCCTCTCTGACCTCATTGCCTGCTGTTCCCCCTTAGCTTATTCCCTTCTAGCCACATTAACCACCTTGAGTTTATTCAGCATGGCACACATGTTCCCAGCTCAGGGCTTTTGAACACTCTTTATTCTTGCTTGAGAAACATGGTTTCTTCCTTTATAATCCTTTATGATTTCTGGTCTCTTCTTGACTATCATCTTCTCAGAGTGACCCCCTGAGCACCTGTATATAGAATAGTATACCCCATGCCCCAGGCTGCTCTCTCCTCTTCTCAGTCTTTATTTTTTCGTGGCACTTGTTACTCCCTGTCATGTTACATGTTTATTTGCCTGTTTATCTGTGTGATGTCTTTCCCCACCTCCCCTTTGTCTTTCCCTTTGTTGAGAGTGGAGACTCGGAACCTACAGGCTTGGCACATATAGGATATTCAATAAATACTGTTGAACGGACCACCAGAAGCTTGGATAATGTGTGCTAACTAGTGATCTAGCTATCGATAATGAGAAAATATCTTTTAACTCAAATATATACTGAAAAAGACAAGACAGTAAATATGGCTTCTCAATCGGAAACACACAATTACGTATTTTGTGCATTTTAAGGGTTTTTGTACAAAAAAAAAAATCTTTCAGCTCAGCAGGTGAAGCACGCGACTAGTGTCCGTGAGAATGAGGGTCCATCCCTGGCCGCGCTCAGAGGGTCAAGGATCCGGCGTTGGAGGAGCTGCAGTGTAGGTCACAGACGCGGCTCGGATCCACATCGCTGTGGCTGTGGTGTGAGCTGGCAGCTAAAGCTCCAGTTTGACTCCTAACCTGGGAACTTCTATATGCCTCGGGTGCAGCCCTAAAAAGACAAAAAAAAATCTAATACAGAATTCTTCCCCAGTATAGGTATTTCCTTTTTCTTTTGGGTTTATTTGGCCCAAGGCTTGTGGAAGTTCCCAGGCCAGGGATCAAACCTGTGATCCTTGACCCACTGCACCATAAGGGAACTCCAAGTATTTTCGCTTCTCAATGTCCTACGTAGTTTCAATTAAAGATTAGTCATGATATGTGTCTTTTACATTAGGTTTTGAAAAATATTTTAAAATACAGAAGCGTATGAAGAAAGTCTTCTGATCATAAATGTTTTTGGTCTTAAAATTTTTGAATTTATTTTAAAGTTACGTGTAACAAAAGCTCACAGTTTTATAATCATGGAAAATGCTTTCTGCACAAATTAATAACATAAAGAGTTTATGAAAAGATGCTTTTCTGAAGAAAAATTAATTTGACATTTTAGAAATGACTCTTAATGTAAATGTATAATAACTGTACTATAAACAATATGTGTGTTATACTTTTAATGTGCTTTTTAGCTGTTCCTGAAGAGTAGGTCCAGTGTAAGTTATATTAAATTTGGCTTCAATAGCATAATATAAATATTTTGACATTTAATGTTTAATAAGTTCATATGGTTCTCCCCAGTTAGTCTGAAAAAGTTCCAAAATAGAGTAGTCTTTAAGCAAAATACAAAGTGGTATTTTCGTATATCATTCCCGTGTCAAAACTTATTTTTTCAACTGATTTAAAATACATACATACATATATATATATATGTATATGTATGTATATGTATATGTATATATATACACATATACATATATATATATATTGGTCTTTTTGTCTTTTTAGAGCCACATCTACAGCATATGGAGGTTCCTAGGTTCCTAGGCTAGGGGTTGAATTGGAGCTGCAGCTGCTGGCCTGCGCCACAGCAACACGGGATCCAAGCCACGTCTGTGACCTACAGCACAGCTCATGGCAGTGCCGAATCTTTAGCCCACTGAGCAAGGCCAGGGATTGAACCCACGTCCTCATGGATGCTAGTTGGGTTCGCTAACCACTGAGTCATGATGGGAACTCCTAAAAATATTTTTTGTTAAATTTTGAGTTGGCATTGCATTAATCCAGCAACATAAAGGTGTACCATGAAAAGCCTCTTGCACCTCATCTGCTGTCTTCCCACCTCCAGTACACAACCTTGTCATTTTTGTGCCCTTTCAGAGTTTTTTTTAATTGTAAATATCAGTAGATAAAATATTTAATCTTGTATCTTTGAGAGCTGATATTATCAATTAGCACTCACTTTTTTTATAGCTGCTGTGTGTTCTGTTGTACAGTTGTCACATAGTTTATTTCAGTAGTCTCTTATTCATGGAAATTTGGTTTGTATTTAATCTTTTACTGTTATGTGCTCAAACAATAGTCTTGCATATATATCATTTGGACATGTATTAGTATGTTCCAAGGATTTTAAAACCCAGAAGTGTAGGATTTTTCCCCGTAAGGGTTAGACTGATTTTTAGTTCCACAGAAGTGTATGAGAAGTCTCACTTTTCTCAGCTTTGCTAATAGAGTGTGTTGTCAAACTTTTGTTTTTTGTGCAACCAAAATATTGTTAAATATTATTTCTTCTCCTTAGAAACATCAGGTTTTGTGGATAAACTATTTGAAAGTCTCTATACTAAGAACTACCTTCCACCTTTGGAACCAGTTAAGCCTGAGCCAAAACCACCAGTCCAAGAAAAAGAAGAAATTAAAGAAGAGGTAATGCAGAGTTTTCTTTTGCTATTGGTGGCTTTTAGATCCTGTTACCAGTATCACTCTTACTTGGAAGTTGACTTCTTTAGAAGTTACTGTCTTTTCCCATCTCTCTCTCTGTTTTTTGTTTTTTTTTTTTGACTTCCCTGCACCATATGGAGTTCCTCGCCAGGGATCAGATTTGAGCTGAGGTTGTGATCTATGCTGCAGCTTTGGCGACACCGAATCCTTTAACCCACTGTACCAGGATGGGAGATTGGCTCTGCAGAGGTGCTGTGTCCTGGCTCTGCAGAGGTGCTGCTGTTCTCATTCCATCACAGCAGGAACTCTCGAAGTTATTACCTCTTGAAGTTTCTAGGTCTTGAGCAGGTTCTTTCTCCAGGGCTACTTAGTTCCTTGGACTTGAGGAGTTGGAAGAATTTCAGAGAGCTTGTTTAATGTTCCAGGAAATATTTTAATAATATTGAGGAGTTCAGGGAAATCTTTTCCTGTGACTTACTTATTTATTATTATTCTTTTTAAAATTTTTATTATTATTTTTTTCTTTGTAGGACTGAACCTGTGTGATATGGAAGTTTCCAAGCGAGGGGTCTAATTGGAGCTGCAGCTGCCAGTCTACACCACAGCCATAGCAACGCCGGATCCGAGCTTCGTCTGCAGCCTACACTGCAGTTTATGGCAATGCCAGATCCTTAATCCGCTGAGTGGGACCAAGGATTGAACCCACATCTCATGGGTACTGGTTGGGTTCGTTACCGCTGAGCCACGACGGGAACTCCGTTTTCCTGTTAAAAATAGAGGCTTGGCTGGAAGTAAAGTATTAATGAAACCTCAAGAGAAATCATTACATCATTTTCATGTCAATAGAGAGACCATTTATTTTCTTTCTTTCTTTTTTCTTTTTTGCCACACCCATGGCATGTGGAAGTTCCTGGCCCAGGGATCAAACCCATGCCACAGCAGCAATCTAAGCAGCTACAGTGATAACGCCAAATCCTTTACCCGCTATTCCATAAAAGAAGTCACCATTTCTTCTTTTTTAACCATAGAGTTTTTTAATAGTGGAATTAAAAATATCACTCTCAAAGTAGGAAAGAAAAGGAAAACAATGTTTTTTACAATGTATAAAAGTGTGATTTAGTTGGTAATCTAATTATTTGAACTAAGGAGGAAATCTTATAGTGGGTTAAGGTCCAGCATTGCTGCAAGCTATGGCCTGTTTTGCAGATGTGGCTCAGGCCTGGCGTTGCTGTGGCTAGTGGTATAGGCTGGCAGCTGTAACTCTGATTTGACCCCTAACCTGGGAACTTCATAGTTCACAGGTTGTGCCCTAAAAAGGGGGGGAAAAAAAGATTATCACCCTAGTACTTTTCTCATTGAGGATGAAATGAGATTTTATCTATATACTTACACACCCTAGTGCCTGGTGCACACAAATGTTGGTTATTACATAGAAGTATTTCCCAACTTTGGTGTTTTTTTTTTTTTTTTTTTTTTTTTTTTTTTTTTTTTTTTTTTTTTTTTTTGTCTTTATGCCTTTTCTAGGACTGCACTTGGGGTATATGGAGGTTCCCAGGCTAAGGGAGTAATCGGAGCTGTAGCTGCTGGCTTCCAGCACAGGCACAGCATCACCAGATCTTTAACCCACTGAGCAAGGCCAGGGATCGAACCTGCAACCTCTTGGTTCCTGGTCGGATTCGTTAACCACTGAGCTATGATGGGAACTCCTCAGAGTCTTTTTAATTTTTTTTTTTTTTTTTTTTTGGACATTTTAGGGCCACACCTGCAGCATAGGGAAGTTCCCTGGCTGGGGGTCGAACTGCAACTACAGCTGCTGGCCTAGGGACTGAACCTGCAGCCTGGTTCTGCAGAGATGCTGCTGATCCCCTTACACCACAGGGGGAACTCCTATATCTCTCTTTTTCTTCTTTTCTTCACCCACTTTTTTTTCCTTAAAGTGTATTGTGTTGAAGAAACTCATGGTCGTTTGTCCTAGGGAGTTTTTAATTGTCTGGAATTTGCTGATTGCATCCCAGTGGAGTGGTATGTCCTCTGTATTTCCTGTAAATTGGTAGAGAGAATGATTTTTAAATGCAGGCTAATAGTTAAGAGTGTTTCTGCCAGCACCATATGCCTGCCACATTGTGGCTGCCATTTTACGTTGCCTGAGTTTTACTAAATTGTTATCTTTGTTCCATTCATTCTCATGCTGATTTGTGGGTTTTTTTTTTTTTTTTTTTTTTTTTTTTTTTTTTTTTTTTTTTTTTTTTTTTTTTTTTTTTTTTTTTTTTTTTTTTGTCTTTTTAGGGCTGTTTCTTTAGAGAAAGGGAGGCTTCAAAGAAAAAGAGGAAGGATTTTTTTTTTGCTTTTTTTTAGGGCCGCACCCTCGGCATATGGATGTTCCCAGATTAGGGGTCGAATCACAGCTCTAGCTGCCAGCCTATACCACAGCCACAGCAACACAGAGTCTGAGCCTCGTCTGCAGTCTACACCACAGGTCACAGCAGTGTCAGATCCTTAACCCACTGAGCGGGGCTAGGGATCAAATCCGCATCATCACGGATATTGGATGGGTTCTTTACCGCTGAGCCACAACAGGCACTCTCTGATTTGTGTATTTTTAAGTGAACTTCTCCGTTAGTTGCTCATTTGTTTAGCTCTTGCAGATATCTTCATTCCAGCTCTCTCTAGTCAAGTCCGTATATTTGTTTTAAGTTTAACTTCTGTTTAAAAACAATAGAATTACTGCCTCTTTATTTCTGGTCAGTTTTGACTTTTTTTTCTTTTTTTTTTTAATTTGCTGCACCTGCAGCATGGGGAAGTTCATGGGCCAGGGATTGAACCCCCTTGCAGTTGTAGGCTGCACCACATTTGCTGCAATGCTTTATACCTACGTGGCTTTACCAAATGGAAACTTTTTTGACTGTTTTAAGAGAAACATTATAGAGTTCTCAGGTGGTCTACTAGCTAGAGCCCGGGTTAAATCCCTGGTCAGGGAACTGAGATCCTGCTTCAAGCCACTGCATGCCTCGGCCAAAATAATTACGTGAATAAAAGAAGCCTGAACATTCCCGGTAATTCCAATACCATTTTTCCTTAATTCATACAAAATACTTAGTTTTCTAACATTTGTTTTCTTAATCATTTGTTTCTGAAACCTTTTCTATGAAATAAGTCTAAAGTTCTCTAGGAGTTCCCTTCGTGGCTCAGTGGTTAACGAATCCGACTAAGAACCATGAGGTTGCGGGTTCGATCCCTGGCCTTGCTCAGTGGGTTAAGGATCCGGCGTTGCCGTGAGCTGTGGTGAAGGTTGCAGACGCGGCTCGGATCCCACGTTGCTGTGGCTGTGGCGAAGGCCGGCAGCTACAGCTCCTGTTAGACCCCTAGCCTGGGAATCTCCATATGCCGCGGGTGCGGCTCTACATAACGGCAAAAAGACAAAAAAAATAAATAAATAAAAACGGGCAAATGTGTGGAATAAATAAGCAAAATATAATATTAAAAAAAAATAAAGTTCTCTAGTGAATTTTATGTGTGAATATATTTTGTAATTAGGAAAACATAAATCATTTTACTATCTGAATGGAGTGCTGTTTTCCTCCTACGATAGTTTCTACCTTAATTTAACATTTAAAAATTAACGTACTATATTAAAGTAATTTCCACTTTTTTCCTTTTTCCTGTTGACCAACTCTTTGGGATGTGATTTGACTTCAGTATTTCAGTGTATTTGTGCCCTCTCTTGTGCCAGAAAGATTATACAGTGGATTTGTTTTATAATTTATAGAAGGACTGTTCTTACCTCTAACGAGTATTTTCACGTAGGTATTTCAGGAGCCAGCAGAGGAGGAGCGAGATGGCAGAAAAAAGAAATATCCTAGTCCCCAGAAGACTCGTTCAGAGTCTAGCGAACGAAGGTTTGTGTTTATCTTAACTAGTAAGATACTGGTAACTCACTTTTCACTTACCTTATATGGGTATTTAAGGGATTTTTAGCATATGCTCTACTCCTCTCTCTTTAAGTTGCTTAAAGAGTTACCTGTCTTCCTTTCCCTGTGTTTTTTTTTCTTTGTGTCTGTCATACTTTCTCTCCTTTTTATAAACAGTCATCATTATGTGCTTTCCCCAAGAGCTCAGGGGTGGGAGCAGTCTCCTTAGAGAATATTGATGAAATGTTCCATTTGGTTAGGGGTGCTCAGTATTAAAATCATCCTTAGTATTTTATATTACAAGTGATGCAGTTTATATGTTGAGTCATTAGGCTTGTCATCAGAAAATTAGTCTTTGTTTAGTAAACCTTTGTTTGAGTGTTTTGTCTTCCCTAGTTTTTAAATATGTTTTCCTCCTTACCCCTCCCCATACTTTGGATTCACCTCTTTTTTTCATTTCTCCCCACCCCGTGTACTTGAAGGGAATGCTTTTTCTTTTTATATAATGGATTAGAGGAATTACGTGGTGGTTCTATGGCTTTCTGAAAGAACATAGAAATTATGAATTTTGATCAATTGATATTTCCTACTGCTGATCTGTTTTCACGCTTGGTTTCTGTAGCATACGTATGGCTTTCATATCTGTGTATTATAGGACACGTGAGAAAAAAAGAGAGGATGGCAAGTGGAGAGACTATGACCGGTACTATGAGCGAAACGAACTGTACCGCGAGAAATACGACTGGAGGAGAGGCCGGAGTAAGAGCCGGAGTAAGAGCCGGGGCCTGAGTCGGAGTCGGAGCCGGAGCCGTGGGCGCAGCAAGGACAGGGACCCGACCCGGAGTGCTGGTGAGTGGCTGAGGCCCCCTCAAAGCCCTGCGTCGTTCACGCTCATGTATCAGTCACAGGGTGCCAGAACTTCCCTTTAAGGTAGATGTGCCTGTAGTACGTCTGAGCATTGCGAAACCTGGAGTTGTCTCAAAAAACTTAGTACTGAATTTTCTTTGTTTATAAAGACAAGGCTCTGTCCTCAGGTTGGAGTCAGAGGAGTCTGACTAAAAAGAAGCCATTCATAAGCATATTATAGTACATGTCTAGCCTTTAAGTCATTTTGTATAATTGAAACACATGGTCATTTATTTATTTGTTTATTTTGCCTTTTTATCATTTTTTTTTAGGGCCTCACCCGCGGCTTGTGGAGGTTCCCAGGCTACGGGTCTAAAAGGAGCTGTAGCTGCCAGCCTACGCCACAGCCACAGCAACGCCAGATCCAAGCTGCGTCTGCAACCTACACCACAGCTCACGGCAACGCTGGATCCTTAACCCACTGAGCAAGGCCAGGGGTCGAACCCGCATCCTCATGGTTCCTAGTCGAATTTGTTAACCACTGCACCACGACGGGAACTCCGAAACACATGTCTTTTAATCAGCAAAGCTGTCACTGGAGGAAGAAGACTGCTTGCTTCCTCACCACAACCCCCCCCCCCCGACTGAAGAGAACTGATTTGCTTTAAAGTTGCCTAGAGTTCTTAAAATTAAAGGGAAAAAAATATACGTAGATTATGATCCCAGCCATTTATCTCTCAGGATGTCAATTTGGAAGTCAGTGCTTCCATAGCTTTCTGGTTAAGTATAGAGAGCTGGTCTTTCCTCATTACATGTTGATGTGGATGTTATAAAAGGTGATCATACACAAGTTATTGGTCAAGATATGTCACATCATTGATGTTCCTGCTTTTAGGGCGTATTAATAACGGGAGCACTTTGAAATTTGGACAGCTCAGTACATTTACTTAAGTATTCTCATCTTTCCTTTTCTGTGAGAAAATAAGCATAGTTTAAGAGCGTCTGATCTACTTGTTTTCTTATTTTCGTTTTGTCTCTAAAACAGAACACAGGGAAAGATCCAAGTTTAAGAGTGAGAGGAATGACTTGGAGAGCTCCTACGTGCCTGTGTCTGCACCCGCTCCGAGCTCTTCTGAGCAGTACTCCTCCGGGGCGCAGTCTATTCCCAGCACCGTTACTGTGATCGCACCTGCGCACCACTCTGAAAACACCACAGAGAGCTGGTCTAATTACTATAATAATCATAGCTCTTCCAATTCTTTTGGTCGAAACCCACCACCAAAAAGGCGATGCAGAGATTATGATGGTAAAATTCTCTTTTATATTGTACCCAAAAGTACTAGTAAAGCAAATATTGCTAGTACTGCATTCCTTTTCATTATAGTCTGGGTTTTATTAAAAGATATAGGCATATGCTTCTTTGTTTACTTGGGGTTTTTCTGTTTTTGTTTTTTGTGGAGTTTTTTGGCTGCGCCCGTGTCATATGGAAGTCCTTGGGCCAGGGTCTGAACCTGTGCCACAGCAGCAACCCAAGCTGCTGTAGTGACAGCCCCGGATCCTTAACCCACTGTGCCACAGTAGAACTCCTACATTTTATTAATTTTTATTTAGGGAGTAGAATCACATAATCAAACATTAACATTCTCTCACCCTGGTCTACCAGCCACAAAGATCTTCTGAAGGCCAGTTTAATGCTGAAAGTTTCTGTGTCTTTCTGGACTTAGCCTCTGCATGTGTACATACACAAAAACGTATCTTCTCCCCTACTTTCTTTTTTATATAATGCTAGTGTAGTATATGTTATTCTGCATATTTTTTTTTACTTAGCAATATTTCCTGGTCGTCATCCTACATTAACATATAAAGGCCTTTCTCAATATGTTTTTATGCTTCTTAGTATTCTTTATTTACAGAAATGAGTTTAAACCTTTTTCTTATTGACAATGCTTTTAGGGTGTTTCAAATATTTTGCTGTTACAATGTGAATAGCTACATAATGTGCAGTTATAACTATATAATGTGCAGTTGAATAAAAATTTCAGCTTCTAGATTAGAAAAAGGATTGCTTTATAATAATACTTTGAAAATAGGTAGTTGAGATTAGATCATCTAGTTCAAGTTTCTTATCCTCCCCACTTTTGTTAAATTATTATTTAAAATAACTGAATTTTTAGAGTTTCCCATGGGATTGGTGGAGTCTCTGCAGCACCAGGACACAGGTTTGATCCCCAGCGCTGGCCTGGCACAGAGGGTTAAAGGATCTGATGCCCCTTCGGCTGTGGTGTTGGTTGAAACTGCAGCGTGTATCTGATCCCTGGCTCGAGAAGTCCATATGCTGTGGGACGGCCAAAAAAAGAAAAAATAAAATAATTGAATTTTTATTATGAAAATGTAATAGTAAATGGATTGCTCTAATCGTGGTTCGTGCTGTCTCAGCAAAGCATACTGTCATGTGTACAAGGTAGAGAAGACACCCGGCCTACCTGAGGGTGTGCAGCGGTTAGCAGAGTAACACCAGGAGGCTTTGGACTCCTGGGAGAATAGACCAGGTTGCTGACTGTTTCAGGGACTTGTTTTGTTTATTTTCTCATTTCTGGGTAGATCATAATAAGGTTTATCTTTTATTCTCACAGAAAGAGGATTTTGTGTACTTGGTGACCTTTGTCAGTTTGATCATGGAAATGATCCTTTGGTTGTTGATGAAGTTGCTCTACCAAGCATGATTCCTTTCCCTCCACCTCCTCCTGGGCTTCCTCCTCCACCACCTCCTGGAATGTTAATGCCTCCAATGCCAGGCCCGGGTCCAGGCCCAGGTCCGGGTCCGGGTCCGGGCCCAGGCCCAGGCCCCGGTCCAGGTCCTGGCCATAATATGAGACTTCCTGTTCCCCAAGGCCATGGTCAGCCTCCACCTTCTGTTGTGCTTCCCATACCAAGTAAGTATATGTTGACTATTTCTGTAATAAAGAATTAGACTGAAAAGAATCCATCCCTGAGTCCCCGCTGTGGCTCAGCACTCATGAGCCTGACTAGTATCCATGAGGACTTGAGTTCCATCCCTGGCCTTTCTCAGTGGGTTAGGGATCTGGCGTTGCCATGAGCCGTGCTGTAGGTCACAGATGCTGCTCAGATCTGGCGTTGAGCTGTGGTGTCGGCCCCTAGCCTGGGAACTTTCATATGCCACAGGTGCCGCCCTGAAGAGACAAAAAAAAAAAAAGGAATCCATCCCTTTTAGCTAACCTGATGCTAGATTTTAGGATTCTGAATAATAAATCTTTAATTAAGGTTGGAATATATTCTCATAATTAAGATGCTGTTTTTTTCCTTTTTTTTTTTAATGGCTGTGCCTGCAGCACATGGACGTTCCTGGGCCAGGGATTGAATCCAAGTCTCATTTGGGACTTACGCTGAAGGTTTGGCAGTGCCAGATCCTTTTACCAACTGGGCCAGGCTGTGGATCGAACCCACACTTCAACAGCGATCCAAGCTGCTGTAGTACCTCCCAAGTGTAATTTTTTTTGCCATGCCCTTAGTATACAGAAGTTCCACAGGCCAGGGGTCAAACCTGAACCATAGCGGTGACACAGCTCCCTTCCAAGTGTCAGTTTTCTCAGTAGTTTCTTAATCTGTGACTTGGAGTCAGAATCTTGCTAATTGATATCATCTTAAGGAAGCTAGTGTTTTGAAGATGTCTTTTGTAGAATATGCCAGTAGTTGAATGAAATTTCCCAAACTTTAAAGAAAATCCCTTTGAGATTTTTTAAAACTTCTTTAAAATGTTTTATTTTGGAACTATTCTTCCAGTTTTATAGATATGTAATTGTCGTACAGCACTGTATAAGGTTTACAGCATAATAATTTGACTTGCGTAATATCAGTAAGTGATTATCACAGTAAATTTAGTGACCAGAGTCGTCCTCTGATATATGTACAGAATGAAAGAAATGGACAACAGATTTTTTTCTTATGATGAGAACTCTTAGGATTTACTCTCAACAGCTTTCATATATATATGTTTCATGTTCATATTATATAAAGCAGTGTTAATCATATTTGTCATGTTGTACATTATTAGATCCCTAGTACTTATTGGAAATTTGTATCTTTTGACTGCCTACATCCAACATCCAATTCTTCCTTTGCTCTATGGAAGTTTTCAAAATATACACAGATGTAGAATAATAACACATCATGCGCCATCATCCAGCTCCATTGGGTATCAGTATTCAGCTGTTTTTGTCTTGTTTATTCCTTCCTCTATCCCCCTACATATTCTTTTAGGCTTTTTGTGTGTGTGTGTGAAGTAAATTTCAAATGTTATATCATTTTGTCAGTATGTACTTCAATATGAATCTCTTTAATGATAAGGACTTCAGAAAAAAATGGTCATTATGTTATTATCACATACACCAAAATTAAGAGTAAGAAATGTTTAAACATGGTTTTAAAAACCTTAACAGTTGCTGGTTTAGCAGAAAAGGCCAGATTTTTTAAATGTGACAAAATATTAGGGCAAATAGTTTATATGTGTACAAAGATAAAGAAAATCTACTTGAAGACATTTAACGTTTTTAGAGTTGGCAAATTATTTTTAAAAATATTTGTCAGGGAGTTCCCATCGTGGCACAGGAATCTGACTAGGAGCCATGAGGTTGTGCATTCGATCCCTGGCCTCGCTCAGTGGGTTAAGGATCTGGCGTTGCTTTGAGCTGTATTGGTATTCACAGATGAGGCTGGGATCCTGTGTTTCTGTGGCTGTGGTTGTAGGCCGGCAGCTAGAGCTCCGATGCAGCACCTAGCCTGGGAACCCCCATATGTCGAGGGTGAGGCCCTAAAAACCAAAAAAAAAAAAAAAAGGGACTGTCAGAGTCCTCTTGTGGCTCAGTGAGTCAAGCATCTGGCATTGTCGCTGAGGTCCTAAGGTCTCTGTCGGGGTTTGGTCCCTGGCCTGGGAACTTCCACGTGGATGCAGCCAAGAAAAAAAAATTGCTGTTCAGTTTACTTAGTTGGTAGTTTTTCAACTCTTTTTTTTTTGGCCTTGCCTGCATCAGGCAGAAGTTCCCAGGCCAGGGAGCCTGTGTCATATAAGTGACAACACTGGATCCTTAACTCACTAGGCCACAAGGGAGCTCCTTAACTTTCTTTTTTTTAAACTTATAATTTTTTATGTTATTATAAACTCATAAGTTTAAAAAAAGGTTTGCACGCTTCCATTCATGTAGGTCTCCTGCAGTAACATTCTTTATAGGGCACATTTTCATTAAAGTTGATAAAAGTTTAACGCATAGCTTTGGTCAATAGAAATATGGTTCTTTTAACAGTGTTTGTGAGTATTTAATATTGTTACATAAGCAGTATAATTGTGAAGTTCAAGCTGGGATTTTATTTCCCAGATAAAATGGCATCTTTGATACATAGGAATTCTCACAATAAGAGATCTTACCTCACTGTGGGAACATGTCTGTTTAAAAGTTAAATCTAAGAATGTCGCCTCCCCAACCCCTAACATTTTGCTATGAAAAATTTCAAGCAAACAGGAATACTTACCATCTGGGTTCCACGATTAACATTTTACTGTATTTGTATTATTACATATCTTCCCATCTCTATTTTTAGTTTTAACGTATTTCACAGTATATTGTAGACATCAGTATATTTAAACATGTTTATCAGTAACTTAAGAGTTCTGTGGAATTTTACCATCATTCCAGAAAGTTTGTTCAAGTCCCTTGCCACCCATTTGCCATTCCCACCCTCCAAAGGCAACAATTTCTGCCGTTTTTCCACCTAGATTAGTTTTGTCTGTTACAGAACTGAAATGTCATTTTTTTGGCCATACCCACAGCATGCAGAAGTTCCCACACCAGGGATCAAACCCTTGCCATGGCAGTGACCCAAGCCACAGTGGTGCAATGCTGGATCCTTAACCGTGCAACTTTTTTTTTTTGTTTTTGCTTTTTGGGGCCACACCTGTGGCATATGGAAGTTCCCAGGCTAGGGGCTGAACCGGAGCTATAGCTGCTGGACTATGCCACAGCCACAGCAACACCAGATCTGAGCCAAGTCTGCCACCTGTATATACCACAGCCCACAGCAACGCCGGATCCCCAACCCACTGAGTAGGGCCAGGGTTCAAACCCTCGTCTGCATGGATACTCATCTGAAACGTTTCCACTGTGCCACCATGGGAACTCCCATGTAACTTTTAAAATGTAATTTTAATTAATCATGCAGCTCAGTGTCTAAGCATGCACACATCAAATTCCTTAATACATAACAGTATTTTAGTTATGAATATCCAAATTAGTACTCAGTATAGTGAGTCTCTTTATTAGTTAGGAAATATTAATGCTTTACCTTTCACTTTTTGTCGTCTGTAGGACCACCCATAACACAGTCAAGCTTGATAAACAACCGTGACCAGCCTGGGACAAGTGCAGTGCCCAATCTTGCACCAGTGGGAGCAAGACTACCTCCTCCTTTACCCCAGAACCTCCTTTATACGGTGTCAGAACGTGAGTAAATACTGGATTTAAAACTGCCAGAAAAACCAGGTTTTCTCACAACAGTGTTACACTTAAAGTACAGAGTTCCTGTTTGTGGCTCAGTGGTAACAAGCCTGACTAGGATCCTTTAGGCTGCGGGTTCGATCCCTGGCCTGGCTCAGTGGGGTAAGGATCCGGTGTTGCCATGAGCTGTGGTGTAGGTCGCAGACATGGCTTGGATCCTGCTTTGCTCTGGCTGTGGTGTAGGCCGGCAGCTGTAGCTCCAGTTTGACCCTAGGCTGGGAACCTCCATAGGCCGCAGGTTTGGCCCTAAAAAAAAGTACAGTTGATTTCTGTCTTTACGGACAGTGCTATATAAAGCTGTGTTTATGTTCCCAGAGCGGTTTGCTGTTTGGTTATACTGTCCAGCTGTATGTTAATTTTGTGTGATGAGAGAGCAGGGCCAGGCCCTCTGTATTAGAGATGGCTGCCTTGCTATGGAGTAGCAACATTTAGTCTCCTCTGCCGAAGGACTTTTATTTGGAAGCTTCCGTTAAAAAATTATTCCTCTGAGTTTTCAAAACACAGAGCTTACCTTCTAAGAGTATACAGAAGTCTGGGTGCAGTATGCTCAAATAGTTACTTTTAATGCTGAAGTGAAGATAGTGTATCATCATTTAAGCTGTAATGTCTAGTGGTTAGGCTGTTTTGTAACGTTTATGTCTAATTTTTTATTTTGCATCCCAATTCTCTTTTATTTCTTAAATGTTTTTGTTGTTTTTAGTTTGCCAAGGCTTTAAAAAAATTCCTTTTTCCAAAAACATAAAAATAGGGTAGTTGGTTGTTAAAAACACCAGACTGTGAGATTTTTCTTTACAGAGTAGGTAAATTTATGGATAAATTCATCTGTTTATCATAAATATTTCATCTCTGTCATGCCATGAAGAGGCAGCTCAGCAAATTAAGCCCTGATTCAAATTCTGGTTCCATCGGTTATGTTCATTGTGACTTGAGACAAGTTACCTCTTTGTATACTAATATCCTTCTTTGTAAAATGGAATAATGGCATTACTCACCTCGTTAAGGATGTTTTGGGGAAGAAACGGGTTAATATATATAAAGAATCTAGAACAGTATCTGGCATCTAGAAGTTAATATAAGGATTAGTTGTTATCATTTTATGGTTGTTATGATCCCCATCAGTTTCAGCCTCCCTGAAATCAAACCTCTTATCTTCCCGAGTCTCTCGTACTCCACCATCCCTGTCTGTCTTTGTTAACGGAAATAACATCCACCCTGTTGAATTGAAACCTTAACATGATTGACTCATTGCTTTATTTTTTTATAGCTGGTCAATCAAAAAATCCTTCCTCTTTGGAGTTCATGTCGTGGCGCAGCGGAAACGAATCTGACTGGAAACCGTGAGGTTGCGGGTTCGATCCCTGGCCTCGCTCAGCGGGTTAAGGATCCGGCGTTGTCGTGAGCTGCGGTGTAGGTTGCAGACGCGACTCGGATCCTGTATTGCTGTGTCTGTGGTGTAGGCTGGCAGCTGCAACTCTCTTTGGACCCCTAGCCTGGGAACCTCCATAAGCTGTGGGTGTGGCCCTAAAAAATGAAAAAAAGAAAAAAGAAAAAAAAATCCTTCCTCTTTTTCTTGAAGCATCCCTTTCTCTCTTTTCCTGCTGTGGCTCCTGCCCGCATCCACACACACTTGAATCGCTTCAGATTTTGGATTATTGCTGAAGTCTTCTTGGCTCCATTACGTTTCACCCCTGCCTTCCCCCTGTAGCACAGCACGTAGCGCTGCTGAGCTGGTGTCCCTGAGAAGACCCGCCATGACAGCTCCTAAAGAGGACTCTTCAGTGGCCACTGTTTTGTCCTAAACCATAGATGGACCCCTTTCTGTGGCTTCTCTTTTCTATAATAGATTCCTCACTTCCCTTTTTTTTTTCTTCACCCTAGCATTGTTTAGAAAACACTACGAAACAAGCAAAGGGTCATATATAGGACAAATGTATAAGTATCTATGAAATCATTAAAAAGGTTGAGTATTTATAAATATATTGACATGGAAAGATGTCCAATGTCCAATGAAATTTATAAAAGAGTATAGTTATGTTCTGTTGATATAAAACAATATGCATATATCTACATATGTATATAAAATAGATGTCTAGAAGAATGTTCACTGAAATTTTAATAATGGTTTCTTCTGAATTGGCAGAATCTAGGGTGATTTTTACTTTCTTTTTTTTAATGCTTTCTATGTTTTCATTATAGTTGATTTACAGTGTTCTGTCAGTTTCTACTGTGCAGCAAAGTGACCCAGTCATACATACATATTTTTTGTCCTCGCGTTATCCTTCATCATGTTCTATCACAAGTGACTGGATATAGTTCCCTGTGCTCTACAGCAGGACCTCCTTGCTTATCCACTCCAAATGCAAGAGTTTGTATGTACTAACCCCAAACTCCCAGTCCATCCCACGATTCCTCACTTCTTGATAGTCTGTTTTCACCATTGTGTTGTATTGTAAAATGCTGTGTGTGTTTTTCCTGGCTAGGCCAGTTATAGCCTGTCTGTGTGCCTGCCATGATTCAATTTTATTTTTTTCCTATTTTCATTCCTGGTAATACGCTTTTTGTCTCCTGTTTTTGCCCAAATCTTCTAAGTATATGGGGAACATTATTGCTCTCTTCTGAACTCCTACAGTAGCAAAAAGCATTTATTATGTAATGACATATAACTGTATGTAGGCCTGCTATTTGATTTTTTTTTCACTTATGTAAATCTTTTGTTCAGGTGTGCTTCTTCAGAACAGAAATCACATCTGATCTTTAATAGTCTATCCTGTTTTACTGTTTCAGTCTTGTAACTAGTATAGTGTTTTGTTACAGGACATATTTGTTTAATGGCTTCTCTCACTTTTTTAACTGTGGGAAATTTCAAACTTACATAGAAATAAAGAAGTTAGTCTAACAAACTCCTGTGTTCCCATCACCCAGCCACGGGTACAGCCCTAAAAAGCAAAAAAAAAAAAAGATTCTAGAGACTGATTCTTAAGTTGAAGGTAGTTGCCAGTCTTCAAATGAGTTTATATAAATTACTTTTATCTTTCAGAAAGTAAATTTCCTGTTATTAGCTATGTAAAATTATTAAAACACTATATTCTTAACTGTGAGATTCCTTATTTAATCTGTGGAACCAACAACATTTTTCGGTGTGCAGTCACGGGTTTTGATGTCTAATACAGTCAGTCAGTCTCCAGTAGAGTCATTGTATGGAGTCTAGAGTCTCTCATCTTGTGTTGCTAGCTGTCATACTGCGAATTTCAAATAATGTCTAATGAACATCAAATAAAGTTACTCATCCAAAGACATGCTTAATTGTCATTGGATATTTTTAGTAAATAGACTTTCATCCTTTCTTTATGTGTTGAGTTTCTGCTGTGTGCCAGGCACCGTTCAGTCCCTAGAGCTTCGGAAGGTGTGCCAAGGACTTCAGTGTTTTTTATTTTTTAATTGTTTTGATACATTTATTGGACTTTGGGCTTAGTAGAGAAGAAACATAATAAATATAACCAATAATTGGAAGGCATAGCTTTTTATTTTTTCTATTTGAGCTTTTAGCTTAAAACTTAGGAGTTCCTGTTGTGACTCAGCAGTAACAAACCCAGCTAGTATCCACGAGGATGTGGCTTGATCCCTGCTCTTGCTCAGTGAGTTAAGGATCTGGTGTTGCCACAAGCTGCAGCATAGTTCGCAGATGTGGCTCAGATCTAGCGTTGCCGTGGCTGTGGTGTAGACCGGCAGCTTCAGCTCCGATTTAACCCCTAGCCTGTGAACTTCCATATGCCATGGGTGTGACCCTTTAAAAAAAAAAAAAAAAGATAAGATCAGGAAAATTACAGAGTACCGAAAATTTTTGTTTGAATAAAGACCATCTTCAGCCGATTAGAGTTAGCGTTAAGATTGTTATCGGGCGTACAAGTTAAATGAACTACCTAAGATAGGAGGATAAACTTGGGACTTTTTGCAGTTTGAAATCGTTCAGTCACTCCTAACTAATGGAAAAAAATTAAATTGAATGAATCCAAATTTTGATGGTGAATTTATCTTCACCATTATTGTAACCAGTTTGATTTTTTAAAACTTATTATGGAACATTTCAAATACACACAGGAAGAGAGTAAATACTGTAGTAATCTTCATTACTCATTTACTAGCTTCCACATTTATCAGCAAATGGTTAATTGTGCTTCATCTATGACTCACCCCCTCCCTGACTTGAGCATTTTAGAACGAGTCCCAAACATAACACTTCATCTGTAAAAACTTCCATTATGTATCTCTAAAAGATAAGGAAGGGTTAAATACACATGCACACAATTACCGTACTTTATCACAGACCTAGAATATTTATAACAGCTTACTGTCATCAGTCAGTGTTCCTAAGTCCCTGTTGTATCATAGATGTTCCTTTATAGCTGTCTCATTTGACGCTGGGTCCAAGCAAGGTTATATATTATACTTAATTGATATGCTTGTCTTTGCTTTTATAACCATTTCTCCTACCTTTTTTCATCTTGAAAAGGTAGAAGAATTTCTTGTTCTGAAGAATTTTTCCACGTTCTGACTTGACACATAGTATCCCCTGGTGTCATTCAGCACACCTCTCTGTCCCCTGTGTTTTCTGTAAATGAGGTTTGATTTAGAGACGTAATTAGGTTCACAGCTTTTTTTTCTTTCATGTGAATATTTTATTGATGGGGTTATGTACTTCCTGCTGCAGTGTATCATGATCTAGGTAATAGCAAGTTGTCTCCTTTGTGTCTTACAAATATTGATCAGTGTACAGGTGTTTTCATCCTGATCCGTTCATTTAAAAGGCTCATCATGGTCATTTGTGATCCCTGACTAGATCTCGTTTTGTTTGGGATATTCTAATTCTATACTATCTTCTCCCTTTTTTGGCTGCCATTCTACAAAGTAAAACTTGGCAGTGTTAACCATTTGGTTATCCTGAAAAGCACTTTTTACAGGAAAGACAGGAAAAATGCTTGTGTCTTTCATTTATCAGTTTTTAGAAAATGAGTTGGTTTCCTAGTATCTTCCAAATGGACCATTGTATTTTTTTTAAGTATTATTAGGAACTCATGAATTCTATTTTTATTTTTATTTTTAAATTTTTTATTTTTCCACTATAGCTGGTTTACAGATTTCTGTCAATTTTCCAACTCTACCATGTGGTGACCCGGTTACACATACATATATGGATTTGTCGCATATGATTAGACATAGTTCCCAGTGCTATACAGCTGGATCTCCTTGCTTTTCCATCCCAGAGGCAACAGTCTACAGCTGTTAACCCCAGACGCCCAGACCATCCCACTCCCTCCCCCACCCCCTTGGCAACCACAAGTCTGTTCTCCAAGTAAGCATTTGATATGTTTCCCCTCATTATGGCCCTCTTTGATGTTCAGGTTATTTCATCTTTGACTATTGGGAGTCTCTCCTGTTGGCTTCTGTAGTTTGCTTGGTTATGTTTTTGACATGCTAGTGTTTAGTAGCCGTTTTGCTTCTGGAAGGACTAGGTACACCAAGGTCTACCAGGCTCATTTTACAGATTTTCTACCCAGATCTGGAATCAGCCTTTTAGCTAAGGAACCTTCTCTTTTTGAAATAGTATTTAGAGATCGAATAGGTATTGATTGTTAAAGAAAACCAGACCTTATTTGAATAAACAACCATCTTTTTGAAGTGTCTTAAGTGCGTGTTCTTTGTCATTTGCTTTAAAATTTAAACCAGTCCTGTGGGCTGAGATTATACTTGACATTCCTCTCTTTAGCACACTACTTCATTCTGCAAGGAATTCTCTGCAGTAGGTCATGCTTACATCTATTTTCAGACCATTGAGGCTTTGTTAAATTGTTTTGGCAATGTAGTGGCTGGATGATCATGTACATATTGAAAGGACTGGTGCTTAGTACACAGTTACATGGTCTGCTTGTACATTGTGACTTGTTACCCCCTCTGCTCCAGCTGCAGAGGAGAAGGGTAGTAAAGTTTAGCACATCTATTTCTTCTCTACATTCACTGTAAAATCAGGGGTTGCTTTGTGACTTGTCTATTAAATGTATTAAAAGTCTTCTGAAATGTTACAACTTTGTATAAGGACATTTCATCGGGTGTTTAAAAAAACTGTAAATTCACTTCGTCTTGTGTCACGTAGTGGATGTCTGATATAAAATATTGAATAAATCTTAAAAGTAGGTCTCGTATGAGGTAGTCAGTGAAAAAGATACTGTTAAATAACCACTGAAAGTTTTGCTCTTTGATATCTTTTCTTTTTTTAATCTTGTTCTGCAAAATTTGCTTCATTGCTTCTGACATTCTTGCATCAGTATATATGGACTCTAAATACTCTTTCTTTTCAAGAGTGGTCTAAATGTCTGAGGTAATTTCATGTGTACCGTGGTTAGTCTGTTTATCTGGGATTTTGTCCTTTTTTTTTTTCTTTCTCTGTATTTGGTATCCAGCTGCCCAGAAGATAACAAATTTTAGCTGGCTTGTTTAATTTTTTTCTTTTGAATATTTATTATTCTCTGTGAGGGTATGCTTGTGATGGGGTGTTTTGTTTGTTTGTTTGTTTCAGTTCCTTTATTATTTTTCTTTGTTCTGCTCCCAGATGTGGGAGGATAGTTGATGCATATCTGAAATTATATGAGTTCACGGAGGAGTGTTTTATTTATTTCTCAAACTTGTGTGACAGCCTTCATTCATAACCATATGTCTCACTGAATACAAAACTCTACGTGCATAATAGCTCAAGGCTACTTTGTCTGATAACTTGATATGGTTGATTTTCAGTTTTGGGTAAAATCAGCACATAAGTTATTCCATTTAAGATGATAAAAAAAATGGAGATGATGTAGTCATACTGTTTAATTCTTACTCTGTTCCTCAGCACATCCTAACCTCTGTTGCATGTCTGTCTATTTCTTGAGTTTGAAAGAATCTTAGTAACCTCTTTCTCAAGAACCGTGCACCTTGCTGTACTTGCTCTGTTCTTGGCTCAAGCCTCAGGAAGTAGATCATTACTTAAGAGAAGCTTGTGACTCTGAATCCCAGCTGCCCTCCTATTCTTTCCTCTGTAGGACAGCCCATGTACTCTCGCGAACATGGTGCTGCTGCATCTGAGCGACTTCAGTTGGGGACACCGCCTCCTCTGTTAGCAGCTCGTTTGGTGCCACCTCGAAACCTCATGGGATCCTCCATTGGGTACCATACCTCAGTCTCCAGCCCCACCCCTCTGGTCCCAGGTAAGCTTTGCTACAGATGGCCATCCACCTCTAATCTTTTGTCCTATAAACTGGCTAGCCTAAGAGGTGACCTGGTATACCAATCAGCCATCAGAGTCCCAAAGAAAGCTCCTAGGTGGTTTTATTTTCTGTTCTTTGCTTCTTTGGTTTGTCTCTAGTGACTCCTGGATGATTAGGCCTCCTGTGTGTCTGTCATCTCTGGTGTCCTTTGTATTTACCTCCAGTGCCTCGGTAACTAAGGTCATGCTAGTTCCTTGAACTAGTTTCTAATCTGATAGCTAGGAAGAGGCTGTCTACTTGAATGTCTTCTAATTGGTTATATATGTTACAAGAAAAACAAGGTTAATTTTTCTTTAAAACAAAAACATCTAATTTCTTGCTGATGATGAATAAACCTGTCTTTTTCCCCTCTGCCCCTTGTTTGTGATATGAACTGATTGTGTATAACGTGATTTCTTGAAAATGCTTCCCTCCTGTTGACATGTACATTCTGAAGACCTGTGGAGTGCTCTGAGGGTGTCTCATGAGGTTTTTAACATGTTGTAACTTTAGATCTCAGTTCATCATAATTAACAAGAGGACTTCCAAGTTTCTTGGGATTCTGTGTATTCCCAGGAATTGTAATAACAAGGCCATTTGATTATGTAACTTCTTTAAATCTTTCTGCAGCCTTTCTGTAGGAGGTTTTCTGTCAAGAGTACCAAGTGGTAACTGAAAACTTTTTAATCATAATTTGCTGATCTTATATTCTGAATTATAGAAGTGATTGACTAGTAATGAAAATCTGGGAGTTCCCATTGTGGCCAGTGGAAATGAATCCAACTAGTGTCCATGAGGGTGTGGGTTTGATCCCTGGCTTTGCTCAGTGGGTCGAGGATCCAGCATTGCCGTGACCTATGGTGTAGGTTGCAGATACGGTTTGGATCCCGTGTTGCTGTGGTGTAGGCCAGTAACTGTAGTTCCTATTCAACTGCTAGCCTGGGAGGCCCTTTAAAAAAAAAAGAAGATCAGAACGTATCTTGCAGCCGAAACCAAACCTGACAAAGGAGTTTTTCCATTCAAAAAAAAAAGATGCAGAGATTTATAAATCACAACTGCAAGAATCAGTGTCTTTTCTCATTCTTAACCCTTCTTTCATTTTATGTAGGATGAAGAGTATATTTTGGAAATCAACATATTCAGAATTTTTTTAAACACTAACAAGATATTTATTTAGCATTAAAGTAATGTTTTATTTTTTCTTTTTTTTTCTCTTTTTATGGCCACACCTGCAGTATGTGGAAGTTCCCAGAATAAGGGTTGAATTGGAACTGCACCTAAGGCCTAGGCCACAGCCATAGTAGCATTGGCTCTGAGCCACATCAGTGACAATGCTGCAGCTTGTAGCAACACTGGATCCTTAACCCACTGAATGAGGCCAGGGATCGAACCTGCATCCTCATGGAGGCTGTGCTGGGTTCTTAACTCACTGGGCCACAGTGGAAGCTCTCAGCATTAGAATTTTTAAAATTTATAGACTTAAAACAAGAGGAACATGATAAAAGTGACATTAACAAGGTGGGTGGTAGAAAGGTAATGATTACATTCATAATATAAAATTTATCTTATTTAGCTGTTTAAAACATTTGAAATATGTTTTATATATGAAATTGGCTGTTAACCTGTCCAATTTAAAGTACAGATTACCAGATTAATAGATTGATTTCCCCCTAATTTTTAGAGTACCTATAAATGGGTGAGACATGAAGCGGAAACTCAACCGGTTCTTTGTTTGTGGTGTTCTTGTATGTGAAAACTTCTCAAAAATGTGCATTGATGTTTGCATTAGGTGATAAAGAGGACAAAAATGACTGGGTAAATAAATCTAGAAATACATCAGTGATTCAGAATGGATTTGCATATCTGTATTTTGTGACCAAGACATTTTTTGGTTCTTAAACTTCCAGTAAGTTTATCTATATACTATATTTCAAAGAGAAATGAATATGGGTTGACATAGACTATGTTTGTTGAAGACTATGTTTGTTGAAGAGTATTCATTTTTGTGGTTATTATTATAAATTATTTACTCTGATTTGTTCTGTGTTTTGTTGTTTTGTTTTTCCACAGATACCTATGAACCAGATGGTTATAATCCAGAAGCTCCTAGTATTACCAGTTCTGGTAGATCTCAGTATAGACAGTTCTTTTCAAGAACACAGACACAGCGCCCAAACCTGATTGGCCTAACATCTGGAGACATGGATGCAAATCCAAGAGGTGAGCACGCCTTGAACTTTTCCTCCTGCTCAATGTCAAATAAGAGTTGCGTATAGCATATCTGACCTCATTGAGGTCTAAAGTAAACCACTCTCTCTTTGAAAGGTGCTATATAATCATCTCAAATAAATGTTTTTTTGTTTGTTTTGCTTTTTAGGGCTGCACCTCTGGCATATGGAGGTTCCCAGGCTAGGGGTCCAATCGGAACTATAGCTACTGGCCTCACCACAGCCACAGCAACGCAGGATCCAAGCCATGTCTGCGACCTACACCACAGCTTACGCAATGCCACATCATTAACTCACTGAGTGAGGACAGGTATTGAACCTGCAACCTCGTGGTTCCTAGTCGGATTCGTTGCTGCTGCACCATGATAGGAACTCCTCAAATAAACGTTTTTGAGTAACTATCTCCAAATTATACATTAAAGCTAAAAATAGGATTTATTTATTTATTATGGTCACACATGTGCCATATGGAATTTTCCAGTCCAGGGATTGGATCTAAGCTGCAGCTGCAACCTGCGCCACAGCTGTGGCCATGCTGGATCCTTTAACCCACTGCACTGGGCTGGGGATCGAACTGGATCCTCCACAGTGACCTGAGCTGCTGCACCTGGATTCTTAACCCCCTGCACCACAGCTGGAGCTCGCTTTTCCATCCTGATTTTATTAACTATTCTTTATTAACATTAGTGACACTATCACCATTACAGGGTAAGAGTTTTCTGTCAAGGCCAAACCAGATGCTTTTTTTTTCCTTTTTTTTGCCTTTTGTCGTTTTAGGGCCACACCTGCGGTATGTGGAGGTTCCCAGGCTAGGGGCCTAATCGGAGCTGTAGCCACCGGCCTATGCCGTAGCCACGGCAACACAGGGTCCGAGCCGGGTCTGCGACCTATACCACAGCTCACAGCAACGCCAGATCCTTAACCCACTGAGCAAGGCCAGGGATCGAACCTGCAACCTCATGGTTCCTAGTTGGATTCGTTTACCGCTGAGCCATCATGGGAACTCCCCAATGCTTTTTAATATGTTATAATCTGTCTTATTCTTTACCCACATCTCCTAAAATGAGGTACTGTTTTATTCTCTTTTCACAGGTAAAGACACTGAGATGAAGATGGGTCAAATAACTTGCCCATTATTAATTTTCTGTTCTGTTCTATACATGACGGAACTAGAATTTGAACCCAGGTTTATATAATTCTAAAGAATATACTCTTAACTGCTGTACTATAATGCATACATTGTTACCAAATTACCTGAAATTAGTGGGGGGGTCATATGCTCAGAACTCTTGAGTTTTTCCCTGGTCTCTCTGTACACGTATACAGTAATCCATAGGTAAACTCTCTCAGTGTAGAAGTCGTGGTTTTTATACAACAGGTTTCTTGTTTTGTCACCTTGGGAAAGTTACTTAACAACTGGCTGTATTTCTTTCTTTTTTTTTTCTCCCCTGCCCACACCATGCAGAAGTTCCTGTGCCAGGTATCGAACCTGTGCCACAGCCATGACAACGCTAGATCCTTAATTGCTAGGCCACCAGGAATTCGCAATTTCTTTCCTTTTTAATAAAACAGTTCGGTAGAGAAAAGCACTGGATGATGTCAGGTGGTAGTGATAACTACTTTAAGGAAGACGTGGTGGGATCTCAGATTCCAGAATATTTTATGCCGTCACAATGCGGTCTCTTTTGTAAGCTTTCTGAAAACATAAGCCATACAAGGGCAGATATCATATTTATTGTCATCACTAATTTATTCCGAAGGTGTAATACAGTTGTTGAGCTGTAGCACCTGCTCAGAAAATACATACTAAGTGAATCTGCCTCATAAGTTCCCTGTCACACAGATGAAATGCAGCATAATGCCCTCCACCGTATCCTTACCTAACTTCCAGCCCTACGTTCCCGATTTTCCTGTGGTGGAGTTGCTGAAGTTAGGGGAGAATACTCAGAGTGTATAACGTATAGGTTTGTGTTGATACTTACTTCCTTGTTCAACACACCTCTTTTCCATCACCAGCCTATTGTAAGATCAGTTTCTTGAAAAATAATTTAGTCTTAACAGTTAAGAGTGAAATGGGAGTTCCCATCGTGGCTCAGCGGAAACGAATCCAACTAGGAACCATGAGGTTGCAGGTTCGATCCCTGGCCTTGCTCAGTGGGTTAAGGATCCGGCGTTGCCGTGAGCTGTGGTGTCGGTTGCAGACGTGGCTCAGATCCCGCGTTGCTGTGGCTGTGGCGAAGGCCAGCGGCTACAGCTCCTGTTAGACCCCTAGCCTGGGAACCTCCACATGCTGCAGATGCGGCCCTAAAATGGCAATAAGACCAAAAAAAAAACAAGAGTGAAATATGCTAATTTATAATATTGACTTTGAGTTTTCCTCTGAGCTCTTCAGTTTGAATAATTTTAAACCTATAGAACACCAAAAGTACGATAAACATCTGTACTGAACACTTTCGCTTGGATTCACTGTTCATTAACATTTTGTCACCTTTGGGCAGGAATGCTCTACTTGTGTGTGCATACGTTCTTCTGTCTTCTCTTCCTCCCCTCTCCCTTCACAGTTTTGCTTGAATCACTAAAAATTGTGACACTTTAGGTCCTTTAGTTTACATCTAAGAATGAGATACAGTGCTCTGTAAGCACAACATCATTGCTATACGTGAGACAATCGTAATCCCGTAGTAATATCCTATTCATGTGAACTTCTTGTTGAATCCCATCAGGAGACAAATAATTTCACTATTTGTGGCCTAGTAACTGATCACTTGTCTAAAGCAACAGTTGTTGGAGCTCTCCATTGTAAATAATTTGTAGAGTGGTGCTTTGGCATCAGATAAATCTTTTTTTCCTTTAACACCGTTTCACTGATTTTTTTTTCCCTTCCTTTGATGGTTGAATCAATCAATATGTTAGAGTTGCCTAGGACTTTCTAAACTTGGATATTGTATTTAAAAGGAAAAAAGAGGTAATCGATAATTTATTCTTGCTGTTAAACATTTCTGAAAAGGAAGTGGTAGTAGTAGCTGGTTGCTGTTCACAGTGCTTTTTAGCTTTTGGACTAAATCTTTTAATCATTTGAAATTTCACAAATACAATGCATTGTCTAGTTAGACTTGTCTAATGCATTGTTAATTTTTGTTTTCAACAGCTGCTAACATTGTCATCCAGACCGAGCCACCAGTTCCTGTTTCAATTAATAGCAACATAACCAGAGTAGTTCTTGAACCCGACAGCCGGAAGAGAGCTATGGGCGGCTTGGAAGGGCCACTCACAAAGAAACCTTGGCTGGGAAAGTAAGATAATTTGCTAATTGGTAACATCTAATTGATGTTTTTGTTATTTTCATATATATGAGTAAATTTGTAAAATTAAGAGTTGTTAATTAATGATTTTCAACCTATGTGTCTCAAAGTTAGTGTTCCCACAGGCTTTGTTGGAATGTCTTAAACATTAAAAGGTTTAATATAACTCGTATTAGATATTAGTAATTTGTGATACTTATTTCTAGGCCTAACCCAGTATTAAACTTATTGAGACATCACTCTTTCTACTTGTTTTTTTTTTCCCTTGTGATGAGGATAATGTGAAAACTACCTCGTAATTTCAGAAGCATGTTAAGTGCTTATAAAGGACACTTAAGTATAAACTTAGATTGTTAGGTGATTATCTCTTGCCTAGGCTTAATGTAGGAGAATTAACCAAGATCTGTTAATATTCTTTTTAGGCAAGGAAATAACAATCAGAGTAAACCAGGATTCTTAAGAAAGAATCAGTATACAAACACCAAATTGGAAGTCAAGAAAATCCCTCAGGAATTGAACAACATCACCAAGCTCAATGAACACTTTAGCAAATTTGGAACTATTGTTAATATTCAGGTAGGTGTGGCTGTGCTGGTGTCAGAATCCATACTTTTTGTGTATCTTTGAAAATACTTCTGTCAGTTCATCTTGCTTAAAAAAGCCAGTGATTTACTCTGATCACGTCTACTATGTGTTTCACTCACCTGTATATTTTTTATCCAACTTTATCCTTTGAATTCATTTGGTTCTTTTATGCAAACCTTTTCCTGAAAGACATTTGGCCAGTTATTATATTTTTGTTCATTGTTGTATCTCTAGATGAATAACTTTTTAACCTGGTTTGGTATTCTAATAGGTAAGATCTTTGCTAATTTCTAAGATTGTGATTTTGTCTACCAACTGACTTATATATTGTGAAATATTAATTGGTTAAAGATGGTTCTTGAGAATTTTAGGCACTGCAACATGTAATCTAAGATGAAATAAGTTGTAGCTTTTGTGTTTTGCTGTGTGCTTGTTAGATATTTGAATTTATGAACTTGTGGTTGGGTGTTATGCTCAGGGACCTGAGCTGCTTGCTGCAGTCGGATTCTCAACTTACTGCACCACAATGAGATAAATAAGTAAATATAAAAATTCCTAGGTAGACTAATTTATGTAGACCATTTGCAGTGCTTTTGGATTTACCTATCCACTGTCTTTTCCCTTTTTTTTTTTTTTCTGTCTTGTTGCCTTTTCTAGGGCCGCACTTGCAGCGTATGGAGGTTCCCAGGCTAAGGGTCTAATCGGAGCTATAGATGCCGGCCTACGGCACAGTCACAGCAACGCGGGATCCGAGCCGCGTCTGCAACCGACACCACAGCTCACGGCAACGCCAGATCCTTAACCCACTGAGTGAGGCCAGGCATCGAACCCACAACCTCATGGTTCCTAGCTGGATTCGTTAACCACTGAGCCACGACGGGGTTTTTTTTTTTGCCCATTTTTAATGAAAGTGTTTATAGTAATGCTTTTCCAAGCCTTTACTTGTCATGCATATTAAAATTTCTTTTTGTTATGTATTTTGTTTATGGCATGTTTGGACTGACAGTGGTTTTATTTATTTATGTGTTTATTTATTTGTCTTTTTAGGGCTGTACCCTTGGCATATGGAGGTTCCCATGCTAAGGGTCCAATCGGAGCTACACCTGCCGGCCTACTCCATGGCCACAGCAACGCCGGATCCGAGCCATGTCTGCGACCTAGACCACAGCTCACGGCAATGCTGTGAGAAGCACTGAGAGAAGCCAGGGATCAAACCCACAACCTCTTGGTACTAGTCGAATTTGTTTCTGCTCCACCACAGTGGGAACTCCTGACAGTGGTTTTAAAATTTTATTTGGTCAAATCTGCTATTTGTCTTCATGGATCCTACTTTTATAGGTGTGCATCAGAAGGCTTTCCAAACCCTCAGATTATACAGCCGTTCACCTTTTTTTCCCCTAGTTTTTAAAGGCATTTTTTGTTTATCATTGTAAGAAATTTTCTCTTTTGGGTGTAAGATACCAGGGAGTGATATAAAACTTTTCTCCAAGTGGTTATAACATCACTAGGATTTTTTAAATACTCCTTTTCTTTTATATATAATTTTTAATGTATGTATTTTTAATTTATATAATTTGAAAATGAACCTCTTATCTTTCAAGGCATAGATGACTTTTATGTAGGAGTCATAGCGGATTTCAGCAGGCTGTTTCCTGCTTCTGAATTCTTTATCATTAATTTGTTTGCTTAACTGTAATCGTTAATCTTTGTGTATTGTTTTGTTTTTTCTGATAGGTTGCTTTTAAAGGAGATCCAGAAGCAGCTCTCATTCAGTACCTTACCAATGAGGAGGCCAGAAAAGCCATTTCCAGCACTGAAGCTGTTCTGAATAACCGGTTCATCCGAGTCCTGTGGCACAGGGACAGTAATGAGCATTCCGCACTACAGGCCCCAACACAGCTGCTCCTGCAGCAGCAGCAAACACTTAGTCACCTGTCACAGCCACACCACCACCTGCCACAGCACCTTCATCAGCAGCAGGCGCTGGCAGCCCCGTCTCCTCCCTCAGCGGTACATGGCGGTATTCAGAAGGTAATCCACTAGTTCGCAGCGGTCCTCTGGTCCCGTCCTCTAGCTCACGGTTTCCGAATTTGCACTGTGGGTCTTTTGTCAGAGCTGGTCAGCTTGGTATGTGGACCAGCAGCATCTGATCTCGTAGAAGCTTAATAGATATGCACTATCTCGGTCTTCACTCCAACCTACTGAGTCAGAATCACTGTGGATCAGGCCCAGAAATCTTTCTTAACAAGCTCTCCAGGTGATTCCTTTTTTTTTTTTTTTTTGTCTTTTGTCATTTTAGGGCCACACCTGCGGCCTGTGGAGGTTCCCAGGCTAAGGGTCTAATTGGAGCTACAACTGCCGGCCTACACCATAGCCACAGCAACACAGGATCCGAGCCACATCTGTGACCTACACCATAGCTCACGGCAACACCGGATCCTTAACCCACTGAAAGAGGCCAGGGATCGAACATGCAACCTCATGGTTCCCAGTCGGATTCGTTAACCACTGAGCCACGATGTGAACTCCTCTAGATGATTCTTATATTCCCCAGAAGTGTGAGAAAAGCTGTGCTATGTCAGGCTCACTTTCTGGGTGCAAATTCCTGGGCCTTATCTTCTCAGATCTACAGAGTCAGTCTCTAGATATGGAGCCCATAAATCTGCATGTTTAAGAAATTACCTTTAGTGATTCTTTTCAACACTTAAGTATGATAACCATCCACCACTGAACAAGTGTGAATCCAGATCAGTTTCTTTGTTTTGTGTTAGAATCAGTCACTCTTATCCCCGTCCTTCTGTCCTTTTTCCTTATAGAAAAATTCTGTTCTTTTTAAAATAGAAATGAAAACCACAGGAGACTGGGATTTTTGTCTGTTGTATTCATTCTATCCCTAATGCCTAAAACATGGCCTGGCATGTGTTGCTCAAAATATATTTGAATGGGAGTTCCCACTGTGGTGCAGTGGGTTAAGAATCCTACTGCAGCAGCTCTCCGTCTGCTGCAGAGGTATGGGTTTGATCCTCGGCCTGGCATAGTGAGTTAAAGAATCTGGTGTTGCTGCATCTGTGGCTGGGATTCAATCCCTGGCCTGGGAACTTCCATATGCAATGGGTGTGGCTATCAAACAAACAAAAAAAGCTCCTTACTTGAATGAATAGATGAATGAAGGAAAGGACAAACCACCGTGCATTAGAACCATTCAGATGGATGATAATGATATCATTATCATTAATGATAATGTTTGAATTAGATGCATACACATTGAAGAAGAAAAAAAAAGAATATTCCTTAACAGTGCCTTGTGTTAACTGCATGAATCTTCCTGTTTATTTATTGGCAGTGAAACCTACTTTTGTCTCCCTCCCATTAATGTTAGGGCCCCAAAGTGACTGCTTCTCCTAGGTGTTGGCTGAATGGTTATAAAAGAGTGATATATTCACTTCTGTGATCCATTAAACCCTGTTTTTTATTTTATTATTACTATTTTTTAAAATTTTGTCTTTTTTAGGGAGGCACCTGAGGCATATGGAGGTTCCAAGGCTAGGGGTCTAATTGGAGCTGTTGCTGCTGGCCTACACCACAGCCACAGCAATGCCAGATTCGAGCCATGTCTGCGACCTATACCACAGCTCATGGCAATGCCAGATCCTTACCCCACTGAGCGAGGCCAGGGATCAGTCCGCAACCTCATGGTTCCTAGTTGGATTCGTTTCTGCTGAGCCATGATCATAACTCCAAGACCCTTTTTTGTTGTTGTTGTTTGCTTGCTTGCTTTTTAGGGCTGCACTTGCTACATATGGAAATTCCCAGGCTAGGGGTCAAATCGGAGTTGCAACTGCTGACTTACACCACGGCCACAGCAACACCAGATCCAAGCCGCATTTTTGACTTACACCACATCTCACGGCAGTGCCAGATCCTTAACCCACTGAATGGGGCCAGGGATCAAACCCGTAACCTCATGGATACTAGTCAACTTCGTAACCCGCTGAGCCACATTGGGAACTCCCTCTGATTTTATGGGTGTATCTGAGGTATCTGAAAGTTCCCAGGCCAGGGACTGAATCTGAGCCGTAGCTGCAGCAATGCCAGATGCTTTAATTCGTTGTGTTGGGGGCAGGGATTGAACCTGTGCTGCTGCAGCTACCAAAGCTGCTATAGTCAGATTCTTAACTCACTGCGACACAAGAGGAACTCTAGACCCCATTGTGTTATTGCAGCCTAAGATAATCTCTGTTTTTAGGGTAGTATTCATATTAAGCTACTGTCACGTAAAACCCCTCACTTATATTAAGCTACTGTCAATTAAAACCCTTTCGGGGAGTTCTCTTGTACAGTGGGTTGAGAATATGGCATTATCATTGCAGTGGATTAGGTTACTGCTGTGGCATGGGTTTGATCCCTGGCCGGGAAACTTCCATATGCTGTGGACGTGGCCAAAAAACAAAACCAAACACTGAAAAAAACCCCAGAAACAAAAACAACCCTTTGTCTTTTAAAGTATTACTTATTGAAGGAAACATAGAAAGTTACTAGAAATTATCACTGTAAATAAAAATACATATGCATGCTCTGTGTTGTAATATATTTCCCACATCCAAAAAAGTATAGATAATAACATTCAGGAGTTCTCGTTGTGGCTAAGCAGTAACGAACACCATCAGCATCCATGAGGACATGGGTTCATTCCCTGGTCCCACTCGGTAGGTTGAGGATCTCGCATTGCCACGAGCTGTGGGATAGGTCCCTGGTCTAATCACGCACGCTGTTCTGGCTGTGGTGTAGGTCAGCAGCTGCAGCTCCAATTCAATCCCTAGCATGGGAGCTTCCATACGTCAGGTGCAGACCTTAAAAAAAAAAAAAATGGGACACACAAAAAGCATTCATTTGTATATCCCCCTTCACTTAAATAAAGCCTTACAGATAATTTCGGCATGCTCCCACTGTATTTCCTAGTCTTCCTCCTGAGGGCAGTCACCGTCCAATATTTGTATCGTTCCTGTGCATTTTAAACCTTCAACAACAAATACGTTTGTTTTGTGTGTGCAGATGATGAGCAAACCGCAGACATCTGGTGCATATGTTCTTAACAAAGTTCCTGTGAAACATCGCCTTGGACATGCAGGTGGTAACCAGACTGACGCAGCGCACTCGTTGAATCAGTCAGGTGGTGCTGGAGAGGACTGCCAGGTATGTATTTCCGTGAACCTCCATATATTTAGAATTGATCAGTGACATAAAGAAATTAACAAGTTGATTGTCACCCAGATTTGTCCCGTCTTTCCTCAGTCAAGATAATTTTGACAGTTAACCTAAGTCTGGTAGGTGGACTTCCCTAATGTCCATGATTCAGCCAGAAATTTGCTAATTTTTTTTCCTATTCAAAGCTAAGTAGGAATTTGAAAATATTAGCCATTTATTAATAGATGTCTTTGTTAGTCTATCTCTTTTATGATTTTTCCTCTGATATATAAAACATAGTGAAGGGGATTCAGTCATAATCAAAAGTCAGATTTTGAAATAAGTTTTTAAGTAGCTTCTGCTTGTAGGAATATATCTATGGGATGACTCTATAGCTTGGTGATTTTTTTTCGCATGAGAAGTAGAAAAACTGAAAAAGAACAAGTAGGGAAGACAGAATATTTCCTAGACATTAAAAATACTGTGAAGCCTGTATAACTCAAGCAGTTGATACTGGTACATGAAGAGACAGACCACTGGAACAGAAGACTGAGATTTACACACTTATTTGCAAATAGCACTTTATTACATTACTAACACAGTCTACTTTTCAAATCAGTGGAGAAAGCATGGACTTTTTGGTAAATAGTATTGGGATAACTAGATAGGAAATAAATTTTTTTAAATTATGTAACAAATCAGAATAATTTCCACAATTATCTGAGATTTATCTGCTGATGGAAATGCTAAATGGTAGAACCCATATGAAAGGAGATTTGGCAGTTACAGCAAAATTCTGTATGCCTTCATTGTATAAACCCAGTAATCTTCCTCTAAAAATCTATGCCAAAGATAGGCTAGGCAAACTATGAAAAGATACATATCCAAGGCTGAGAGATAGAAGAAGATTGGAAGCAGTCCAAATACCCGTCACTAGGGGACTGGTTACTTAAAATGTAGTACATTCATGTAAAAGCATATTTGTCACTTTACAGAGTTATGAAGAGTATCTTTATAAATACCATGAGGATCTTTAGGATACAGTAAGTTAAAAAAAGCAGAATGGAAAAAAAATGTATAGTCATAATGAACACATATAAGCACTTGATTGTAATAGAAAAAACAAAACAAATCCATGTTATTTAAATCTTGGTTATTGCAAGAATAGAAGCAACTAAACAACTTTAGTTGTGTCTTGTAGATTTGTTTTGAAACCATGTAAGTGCCGCACATAACGGTAAAACAGAGTTGATCCCTAGACTTCCCATCGTGGCTCAGCGGAAACGAATCTGACTGGTATCCATGAGGATGCCAGTTCGATCCCTGGCCTCGGTCGGTGAGTTAAGGATCCATTGTTGCCGTGAGCTGTGGTGTAGGTCACAGACATGGGTCAGATCTGGCATTGGCTGTGGGTGTGGCATAGGCTCCAATTAGACCCTTAGCTAGGGAGCTTCGTATGCCACAGGTATGGGGCTAAAAAAGCAAATAATAATAATAGTAGTAAAAAAAGTAATCCCTAAAAATTAAACCAGTGAACTAACTTGTCTGCATAGAGAGTGTGTCAGAACAGCGATTTGACTGTGTATTCCTAATGAGATATTCTTTAAGGACAAAAAGCATTTTTTTAATTATAGCCCAGCAAACTTGCCATTTCTTTTTTTTTTCAAAAAGCTCTTTTCAGCAATCATTTTGTTGGCTATATTGGCATTCTTTGACTGATTTGTAAGCATTGTGAGACAAATCAAATGAGGAGTTGCATTTGGTGTCTTTTGACAATGGAGATTTTCAGTGTAGCTGAAAAGAGATGTGAGATAGATGAGATTAAATTAAAACACTGTGGTCCTTTGTTTGAATTGAAATTATCAACATAAAATCTGATTGTTTTGTATATTAAAAAACAAATAACTGCTAAAAAAACCTCCAAAACACTTCCTAATTCTACGAAAAAGGTGTAGAATCAGCCCAGTGGTAATGGGCCCCCCGACACCCCTACCCGCATGCAAAGGAGCTGGGCATCCTTAAAGAAATGGCTGTTCCCAGATCTGCAGCTGACAGTGTTCCACATGAGCCTAGATTATTTCGTCAAACTAGAAAGCAAGGGATTTGTCAGAGATTACTAGCATTCTGTAAGAGAATGAAAAAAAAAGGTGTCATAAAGGTTCTAGAACTACTCACCAGTGTAAAGGAAATTCAGAGGACAAGGAACTTCTTAAAGGATACCATAGAATCCTGTGCTGAACTCTGATGGTGCAGTGATCTGCTTTCCTCATCAAGTGATTTGAAAGGAAATAGGAAGATACAGACAGGGAAATGGAATTAAAGGAGACTTTAAAGCCATATAACCAGTGGCTTTATAGGGACCTTAATAGATCCTAACTCGGGTGTGAAAAAATGTCTAGCAAATTATAATAGAATCTAGAGATGTGAATATTTAATTATATCAAATAATTGTTTTTTAAGTGTGATGATGGTATGTGGTTTTATTTAAAAAAAGAAAGGAGTCCTTATCTTTTAGAGACATAACTGAAATACAGATAAAATGATACGTGGTAATTTGGTATGATGATGCAGTTGGGGATTTAAATAAATTAAGGTTATTTTGCGTAAAATAATGTAAATTGATTGTTGCTGCTTGGAGATGGACATATCAAGATTTTTCATATAATTTTGTACTTTGTGTCAAAACATTCCGTGACTTAATTTCATTTGTAGTCAGACAGCCCTTACTGACCTGACCTGCCTCTTACTGGTTGTATTAGACAACTGGCAATACTTGGTTTCCTTTTCAATAAACTGAGTTGCTCCGGGGATTAAAATTCGTCATGTTGGTAAAGCATAAAAAGCAAGTGCTTAGTACATAATAAGTGCTCAGTAAATTATAGATATTGCCATTTTTATTTTGATAAGTAATAACATGGACGTCATCTCTGCTGGTTCCTACAGTACTTGGGTTTCCTGTGTATTTAAAGTAGCTTAATTTTTAGGACAATTAAGTATTGTATGATAAGAGAAGTTTTGTATTTGTATATATTACTTATGTGATTGAATTTTCCATGAATTTCTAAATATTATGTCCTGTGTCCCTTTTATAATGTATTCATAGTTAATTTAAGAGTAGAAGAGCTGGAGTTCCTATTGTGGCTCAGCGGGTTAAGAACCCCACATAGTGTCTGGGGGCTACAGGTTCAATCCCTGGACTCACTCAGTGAGTTAAGGACCCAGCTTTGTTGCAAGCTGTGGTGTATATTGCAGATGTGGCTCGGATCCTGCATTGCTGTGGCTTAAAGTGGGGAAGATTCACTGGAGTCACCTTTGCAGAAACAAATCTAAATATCAAAATGAGTGCAGTGAAGATGGTCACCATTTTGCTTGCTTGCAGACAGAGCAATGAGCTACTTGTCTTGCGTTTGGTTGGAAACTCGTATGGCATTTGATTAAATATAAATTAAGGTTATGATTGTTAACTACCTTAATTCTTAGAAGGGTTTGTGGTTATTAGAAACAGGGTTTCTTTTTTGGCTTTGTGGGAAATAGCTTCATGACATACCCCTCAGCCAAAGACCTCAGGAGCACACCTCTAGTTGAACAGATCGAGTTCATTATTCAGTGAGGGAGTATATACAGTGAAACCATGGAACATTTTCATGTAGAGGGTGTTAGCGAGGACTTATTTTAGGATTGGCTGTGTTAGTTAATTTGGGGGAAGGTTAAAGGAAACAGAAGAATTATATGATCAAAGATGTTAGTAAGTCTTACCTAGGAGAGAAGATTAGAATTAGGTTAACACTGTAATTTGTAAAGAAGCTGTAGTCGTTCATATAAGTGAGGCTGGAGAGGTGTTTAGTCATTTTTATGGTTTGGATATTCATGGGGTTTTGAGTGTGTGTTCAGTCGTGATTATGGAGTGTCTTGTCTTTCCCTTGATCCATCATAGTCGCAAGAGTACCCTTGTCTGAGGTTGATATTCTATGAAATTGTTTATGTTTAATGAGAGGACACTAAGACTTACCTATGAGGTGGCAGTCCAGCTCCTAAATGTCAGGGCTTGTTGTTCTTTTTCTCACAATTAAAAAACTATAAAGAAAAATAAGAGATTGTATTCAGCACATTTAAATACAACATTATTGGTAGAGATTAATTTTTGTTTTTGTATTAATAACAATTGAGTTTATGTATGAAGAACCTGTTTTATAAATGAAGATTGTAAAAGAATTTTCTTAAACTCCTAAAAATATATAGTCTTTTTAAAAAATGATCTTAAGGCATTTTTAAGATTTAATTTAATCATGTTTGTGTTTCATAGATATTTTCAACTCCAGGCCATCCGAAAATGATTTACAGCTCCTCAAACTTAAAGACACCTTCAAAACTTTGTTCAGGGTCAAAATCTCATGATGTCCAAGAAGTTCTTAAAAAGAAGCAGGTAACAACAGCCTTGATTCTTAAAGAGGAAAGGACGTAGTGAATTCCTTTTTTTTTTTTTTTTTTTTTGCTTTTTAGGGCCACATTCGCGGCATATGGAGGTTCCCAGGCTAGGGGTCGAATCGGAGCTCCAGCTTCTGGCCTACACCAGAGCCACAGCTCCCGGCACTGCCAGATCCTTAACCCACTGAGCGAGGCCAGGGATTGAACCCGAAACCTCATGGTTCCTAGTCCAGTTGTTTCCACTGCACCACAGTGGGAACTCCCAGGATGCAGTGAATTCTTAAGTGATTGTGTTAACACGTTTGAACAGTTCATGTTACAGATCTACAATGTAACCTTTATTTAGCTGCTGCTTGATGCATTGTACACTTGAAAAAAAGGAACAAAAAATGTTTTCCATTTGCCTTTCATTGCTACAAGCATAAATATTTTTATTCTATGTGAAAGTAAAAAATAGTTTTTTTCCTGCAAGGGAGAGGAATAGACACTTTTATTTCATTATTTTCTCTTTGAATTCCTCTTCTGGCTTTAGAAGTTAGATAATGTTTCACATGAAGTATAACAATTAAGTAGTCCTAGTCAGGAGTTCCTGTCGTGGCTCAATGGTTAATGAATCCGACTAGGAACCATGAGGTTGCAGGTTTGATCCCTGGCCTTGCTCAGTGGGTTAAGGATCCAGCGTTGCCGTGCACTGTGGTGTAGGTTGCAGATGCAGGGCTCAGATCCTGCATTGCTGTGGCTGTGGTGAAAGCTGACAGCTACAGCTCCAATTAGACTCCTAGCCTGGGAACCTCCATGTGCCACGAGTGCGGCCCTAGAAAAGGCAAAAACAAACAAAAAATAATCATAGTCATATGTCATACGACTTAGCTCTGTTTCTTTAGTATCTTAGATTTAAATTCACATAGAATTTTTAAAATAAAGTAGATATCCATATATGTTATCTCAGTATAATTGGAGAGTTAATTAACAGAGGGGTTATAGGGAACATTTTCCAGGCAAAAATGCATAATTTTGCTATCATTTCTAACCTGTAGTTGCATCTCACATTTTTAGATTTTAAGTTTCAAAAATAAGGATTTGGCTTACTACATCGGAAAGTGAAAACAGCTTTTATTTTTCTTTATGTATGCATTAAGGTCATTCAAGTGAATAAACCTCATAATAGATAATCGTTCAGCATTTTAAATATTAAAGTATAGTTATAAATGTAAACTTTTATATTGGAAGTATTGGGGGAAATGTTTGACGGTTTCATCTCTGGTTTCAGCTATTTTTGGATTAGGAGGAAAATCTGTCTCATGTAAGGGATGAAGCAGAAGAAATGAGTTGCAAATGTAGCCTTATGTATCACTGGCAAATGTAGTTACTCATTACTAATTTTTTCTTATCCTGTTCATATAGGAAGCAATGAAGCTACAACAAGATATGAGGAAAAAGAGGCAAGAAATGTTAGAAAAACAAATAGAATGCCAAAAGGTAACAGACGTGTATTTGCTTGCTGGAATTGGTGTATGGAATGGATTTTACAAAGATATCACCAATAAAGTTTTAAAGGTTATTTATGTTAAAATTTACTAAGTATAGTTTTACTTTTTTTGGTTTATTTTATAGATGTTAATATCCAAGCTAGAAAAAAACAAAAACATGAAACCAGAAGAAAGAGCAAATATAATGAAGACTTTAAAAGAGCTTGGAGAAAAGATCTCACAATTGAAAGATGAGTTAAAAACATCTTCTGCAGTCTCCACACCATCTAAAGTAAAGACAAAAACAGAGGTATCTGTATGCATTTTTCACTTGTAGGGGTATTGAACATCTGTTATGTATTTGGCACTTAGAAATACAGTGAAACCATTAGGTCTAATATGAGACAATACAAGTAACAGCTTTTTTAATGTTTCTGTAGATGCTGTGTACTCCCTTTGAATAAAGTGATTGATAATGACCTTGTTTGAACAAAGATGTGTTTTTAATTGAGTTTTTTTTGTTCTTCCTGCTGAGGGTAAAACCACTAGAATGATGGCAAGGAGAGATTTCCTATTTCAGCATTTTTTTTCTAATTTTATAACAATGTTGTAATAAAACCATCCCTTTTAATATTCAAAAGACGTTGGCTTTAGTATTGGTAAAAATGTGGCCTTTTATTGAAAAGAATAGTCAAAAGTTCTAGATCCATTTAATCATAATTTTGTTAGTTTCTATGTATTTCTTTACCCTAGAAGAATACTTGTACTTACATTGTGGTTCCCTTATTATTCAACAGTTCTGTAGTGGGATTTTTTTTTTTTTTTTCATTTTCAGCCGCACTTGTGGTATATGGAAGTTACGGGGTCAGGGATCAAATCCAAGCCACAGCTGTGACCCACACCACATCTGCAGCAGTCCTTAACCCATTGCACTGGGCCAGGGTTTTAACCAATGCCACCGTAGAGACAGTGTTGGGTCTTTAATCCAGTGGAACCCCTGCAGTGGGATTTTAGACAAATTTGCAGCTGTTTGAGAACTGGGAATAAATTTGTCAGATTATATAATGCAGAATTTTATGTTTAATATTATATTTGAAATTATGGTTTGCTATTAATAAAGGAATGTAAAATTTTCATTAAGATTGCTTTTAGGAGAGTTCCCATCATGGCTCATCAGAAACAAATGTGACTGTCATCAGTGAGGATGCAGGTTCGCTCCCTGGCCTCGCTCAGTGGGTTAAGGATCTGGCGTTGCCATGAGCTGTGGTGTAGGTCACAGGTGCAGCTTGGATCTGACATTGCTGTGGTGTAGGCCAGTGGCTACAACTCTGATTTGACCCCTAGCCTGGGAACTTCCATATGCCGTGGGTATGGCCCTAAAAAGACCAAAAAAAAAGAAAGAAAGAAAAAGATTGCTTTTTAGGGAGTTCAGTGGTGGCCTAGCAGGTTACGGGTCTGCTCTTGTCAGTACTGCGGTGTGGATCACTGCTGTGATGTTGGTTGCATCGCTGGCCCATGAATTTTTCACATGCCACGGGCATGGTCCAAAAAAAAAATTGCTTTGAAAAAATATAATAAAAATGTTATTTTTTTGGAAATTTCCCTTGGTTATAGAAAGAACATTTAATTATAGAAAAACTTTGAGAACAATGGGGGAAAGAGAATTTCTCACAGTCATACCACTTAAAGGCTGGTAATTTGTTTCCAAGGTCTGATTTTTAGGCCGTTTTTAGCAGTAACAGTGTTTGTTGTTATTGCGAATAACATACTGTCTTCGTGTTTTCAATATTATATGTATAAAGTTACTTTCCTTAAAACACTCATATTTATTGCATACGCTCACATTTACCCAGAAGAGACATGTGTCGTTCCGTAAGTAGGATATATTCTGAACAAGATTTTATACGTTTTCTGAAAAATAAATTTTTACCTTTAATTTTTTTCCAAAGGCCCAAAAAGAACTGTTAGATACTGAGCTGGACCTTCACAAGAGACTGTCTTCAGGGGAAGACACGACAGAATTACGGAAGAAGCTCAATCAGTTACAGGTTGAGGTGAGGTTTAAGAGGAGTTACCTTACATTTAACGTCTCAAATAATAGTTTTCTTTTCCTCTGTTTTCCAAGGTTTAGTCAGACAGTGTGTTTAATATTCTACCTTTTGTTGTTTATCAGGCTGCACGATTAGGTATTTTACCTGTGGGTCGAGGAAAGACCATGTCCTCTCAAGGTCGAGGCAGAGGCCGAGGCCGTGGAGGAAGAGGCCGGGGCTCACTGAGCCACATGGTGGTGGACCACCGCCCCAAAGCACTGACTGTTGGGGGGTTCATCGAGGAGGAGAAGGATGACTTACTTCAGCACTTTTCAGTAAGTTTTTAGAGGAGCAGATGCTAACTCTGTAAACACTGTAGTCAGCATTTCCTTGCTGCCTTCTCTGTATCAATGTCACCTGTTTCCTAGATTAGAA
>PVHT021183659.1:3947838-4006389 GCA_004024745.2 Catagonus wagneri
GGCTCACTGAGCCACATGGTGGTGGACCACCGCCCCAAAGCACTGACTGTTGGGGGGTTCATCGAGGAGGAGAAGGATGACTTACTTCAGCACTTTTCAGTAAGTTTTTAGAGGAGCAGATGCTAACTCTGTAAACACTGTAGTCAGCATTTCCTTGCTGCCTTCTCTGTATCAATGTCACCTGTTTCCTAGATTAGAAGATTAAGTTCTAAAGTCATGGGTATTAGCAAGTTCTTATTAATATATCTGAAGATCAAGAAGCAGCTCGTGCTGTATTCTGTGGTATTTCACATGAATGCATTTGTAGGAAGTTGTTCCAAAGCTGTATTTGATTTTTGTTTTAGGGTTTATTATGTGGTTTACCAGGTGTTTGTAGTCAATAAGTGAAAATAATCTTGGAATGGAGGCAAAATCCAAAGGAAGAATTTGTTTGGATAAGAGTCATGTTTAGTTATATTCTGTACACAGTGGTGACCGCTTAGTTTTAGACAAACATGCAAATAGATATTTGCCGCAAGTAAATGTCTTTATTATTTCGCACACACATAAAATATTTCCTCTTTCTAACTCCTTATTAATTCAGTAGGTTTTGTTTTTTTTTTCCCTTTTTTGTCTTTTGTCTTTTGTCATTTTAGGTCCACACCCGCAGCATGTGGAGGTTCCCAGGCTAGGGGTCTAATTGGAGTTGTAGCCTCTGGCCTACGCCACAGCCACAACAACGCAGGATCCAAGCCGTGTCTGCAACCTACACCACAGTTCACGGCAGTGCTGGATCCTTAACCCACTGAGCAAGGCCAGGGATTGAACCTGCAACCTCATGATTCCTAGTCAGATTTGTTTCCGCTGAGCCACAATGGGAACTCCTAATTCAGTAGTTATTCTTTGATTGCTATTTGTGCTAGAGCATTTTCTTTTTTTTTTCTAATTGGTGCACCTGTAGCAGTGCCAGTCCCTTTAACCCACTGCACTGGGTAGAGGGTTGGACCCATGCCTCTGTAGCAGCCAGAGCCGCTTTAATCCGGTTCTTAACCCATTCCACCACAGCGGGAACTCTACTAGAGTTTTTTCATACATGGTCTCCTGTAATCGTAAATAACTGTATAAAGTGCGTGTAGTGCACGTCCCATGTACAGATGGGACAGCAAAAGCTTAAAAAAATCAACCAAGACCACACAGTTAATAATTGGCAGGACTAAGGTGAAAATACACAGCTGGCTATTAATCTAATCCTCAGAACAACTTTTTTGTGAGAAAATGTTTCCAGCCCCAGTAAGTGTTAAAGATGGTGTGGGAAATCTTGAAGAGCAAGACTTCTCTCCATAGTTTCTTATTGATTTGATGCCCATTAATCCTGCTTCACCTTGGCTTGTGGAGAACGGTGTATTGTTTGATACAAAATGTCCAGATTTGGAGGAGTGGTTAGGATTTGGCACTTTTCCCACCAAGGGCCGAGTTCAAACCCTGGTCTGGGAGTTGAGATCCCACATCAGACCACTGTGCAACATGGCCAAAAAGAAAGGAAAGGTCCAGATGTGAGAGCCGCTGGGCTGCGGCAGGTTTACTCTTGAGGTACTTGATTTACTAGTCTGACGTCTGACTCTTATTTTCTTTTTTTATATATACTGGGGATTGTCTTTAAGTGACTTCTTTGAGGAGTAAAGAAGATCTAGCTATACACACACGCACACACACACGCACACACACACACGCGCGCGTGCAGGCTATTCTTGTAGAGGCTGGGTGAATGTCAATTTTTGTCTTTCAGCGAACATGTAACGTTCATATCTCCTTTTTGCCAAATATTTGGGCACTTAGACCCACTGCCAGCTCTAGTGAAGTGACACTGGATGATGTAAAGCAGAATTTTTATAAATTTGATTCTGCAAAAAGCTTTAGTTATAAAAAGTAGATAATCTTGTTAGGTAGGAAGCTTCATGCTCGGTCCTGAGGGTTACTGGAGACTTATAAGTAAATGTTCATTTGTTTATTTATTTTTAGGGCCATACCCGTGGCATATGGAGGTTCCCAGGCTAGGGTCTAATTGGAACTACAGCTGCTGGCCTACTCCACAGCCACAGCAACGCCAGATCTGAGCCACGTCTGCTATCTACACCACAGCTCACGGCAATGCCAGATCCTTAACCCACTGAGCGAGGTCAGGGATCGAACCTGCAACCTCATGGTTCCTAGTCAGATTCGTTTCTGCTGTGCCACAGTGGGAACTCCAGTAAATGTTTAAATTTTAACTCAGAAGTTGTGGTCCAGTGGCTCTTTTCCTTCTCATAAATAGAGTCATTCTAGAGCAATCTAGAGTTCTTATGTACATACATTTATTAACTCTGAAACAGCCTTTTGGTTTGTAGAAAATGGCATTCTAGGCACTTGGGGAGCATCAGACAAATCCAAGGCAGGGGAGGCAGTTGCAAGAATGAGACGCTGCCATTAGTTTTGGTGGTGTTTATAGTTTTTTTTTTTTTTTTTTGTTAGGGTGCTATCAGACAGTCTTGAGTGCCAGAAACACACTCACCCTAGTGACAGACACTGGGCAGTATAGAGATACAGAAATACATCTATCTAAACATTAAATAGATTCAGCAAACTTAATAAGGAACTCTTCTTCAAGGTCTATTATAACCCACAAAAGCTTAAGTGTGTATTTTTCCTGTCCTTAAAGGATCTCAGATCAACCATATCTGTGTGAAAAATGATGAACTGAATTTAGTGAAGCTATCCTGAAGTGTGAGGACCTAATTCTGGAGTCCTTCAGTTTATTCTTATATTCATTAATCTGCTTCTAAGAATTTATCTTACAGGAATTTATCATACAGGAAGTACGCAAACGATAGCTGGAAGTGTGCTCAGTATAATCCTCCTTATTTTTTTTTTTTTTTGCTGTTTAGGGCAACACCCACGGCATATGGAAGTTCCCAGGCTAGGGGTTCTATGAGAGCTACATCTGGGCCTGTGCCACAGCCACAGCAACGCCAGATCCAAGCCACATCTGCAGCCTGTGCTGCAGCTTGTGGCAGCACTAGATCCTTAATCCACTGAGTGAAGCCAGGGATCGAACCTGCATCCTTGTGGATACTAGTCAAGTTCGTAACCCACTGAGTCGCAATGGGAACTCCCAGTGTAGCAGTCTTTATAATAGTTGGAAATGGGAACTATCTAAGTGCTCGCCAGTACCTTGCTGCCATTAAAAACTTGATTTTAGAAGTTCTTCTGTGGTGTGGTGGATTAAGGATCCAGCATTGTCCCTGCAGCGGCTTGGGTTGCTGCTGTGTGTGCAGCTTCAGTCCCTGGCCCAGCAATTTCTGCATGTCACTTACACCGCCAAAAAAAAAAAATGTTGAAAAAAAAGCAAAACATGGTTTTAAAGTATAATGGCATGAAAATATTCTCAGGATTGTCTTTTAGGTTAAGAAAAGTTGAGATAGGAGATTATACACAAACTTGGAATCAAAGTGCTTTAAATTGTTCCGAGTGGGAGAATTCAAGTTAGCTTTCAGTTTTTTTTCCTTCTGGCTTTTTGTTTTTTTTGCTTTCTAAATGAATATATATTATTTTAAAAATGAGACTTTTTTTGTAAAGTTCATGTTCACTTTTAGGATAAATCGTCAGCATTTTTAAGCTGTATATTTTAAGACCAAGTTTGAGGGTATTGGTAAATCCTGACCCTTTAGGTCTCAGATATTTACATTAAAAATATGGGTCAAGGAGTTCCTGTTGTGGCTCAGTGGTTAACGAATCCGACTAGGAACCATGAGGTTGCGGGTTCGATCCCTGGCCTTGCTCAGTGGGTTAAGGATCCGGCGTTGCCGTGAGCTGTGCTGTAGGTTGCAGACGTGGCTTAGATCCTGCGTTGCTGTGGCTGTGGCGAAGCCCAGCAGCTACAGCTCCTGTTAAACCCCTAGCCCGGTAACCTCCATATGCCGCAGGTGCGGCCCTAGATAAGGCAAAAAGAAGAAAAAAAAAAAGAAGTTCCCATCGTGGCTCAGTGGTTAACGAATCCGACTAAGAACCATGAGGTTGCGGGTTTGATCCCTGGCCTTGCTCAGTGGGTTAAGGATCCGGCGTTGCCATGAGCTGTGGTGTAGGTCACAGACGCTGCTCGGATCCCGCGTTGCTGTGGCTGTGGCGAAGGCCGGCAGCTACAGCTCCTGTTAGACTCCTAGCCTGGGAACCTCCATATGCCGCAGGTGCGGCCCTAGATAAGACAAAAAGACAAAAAAAAAGAAAAAAAATATGGGTCAATTTAAAAATAGTTGAGCTTTGAATGGCATGGGTTTGAACTGCAGAAGTACGCTTAATACGTGGATTTTTTCAGTGATAGGCTGACTGTAGGTCATTACTTATATTTTCAGCTGTGCAGAGGGTCAGTGCTAATCCCTGTGTTGTTCAAGGGACAACTGTATACACAGGTTTAAAATATAGAGAGTATTTAAATACAGTGCAAGTTATCTATAACAACTTAAAACATTTGTGTATCACAAGTCAGCAGACTTTTCCTAATCAAGGACCAGAAAGTAAATATGTTAGGTTTTGCAGACTTATATATACAATCTCTAAGGATTTTATATATTTTATTTTTTTAATTTATTAAAAATTTTTTTTGGTCTTTTTGCCTTTTCTAGGGCTGCACTCACAGCATATGGAGGTTCCCAGGCTAGGGGTTCAATTGGAGCTGCAGCTGCCGGCCCACACCAGAGCCACAGCAACGCCAGATCCGAGCTGCGTCTGCAACCCACACCACAGCTCATGGCAGCACCGGATGGTTAACCCACTGAGCAAGGCCAGGGATCAAACCCGCAACCCCATGGTCCCTAGTCAGATTCGTTAACCTCTGTGCCACAATGGGAACTACAGGATTTTATATATTTTAAAGATAAAGTCAGTGAGTCCAAAAAGAACCTTTTTTTGAAAATGTGTTGTACATTAGACCTTATTTATTTTTTATTTATTTATTTTTAAATTTTTTATGTTTGCATCTGCAGCATAGGGAAGTTCCCAGGCCCGCGACTGAATCAGAGCTACAGTAATATTGGATCCTTTAACCCATTGCACAGGGCAGGGTATCGAACTTGCACCTCTACAGCAACCTAAGCCACTGCATTCGGATTCTTAACCCACTGTGCTGTGGCAGGAACTCCTAAAAAAAGAATCCTTATTTGTCTTTGATTTGACATAAATAGGAGGGTATTAAAAACCTTAATGGGAGTTCCCATCGTGGAACAGCGGAACGAAGCTGACTAGGATCCATGAGGTTGTGGGTTTGATCCCTGGCCTCCCTCAGTGGGTTAAGTATCCGGTGTTGCCATGAGCTGTGGTATAGGTCACAGACGTGGCTCGGATCTGGCGCTGCTGTGACTGTGGTGTAGGCCAGCAGCTATAGCTCCTATTCAACCCCTAGCCTGGGAACCTCTGTAATACCGCAGGTGCAGCCCTGAAAAGCAAAAAAAAAAAAAAAAAAAAAAAACCTTGATGAATTCCCTTCCCTTTAATTATTTTAGTGTTTAAGTTTATGTAAAAGCTGAAAGTTTTAAGTCATTGGGCCTTGCTCAAGGGCACGGATAGAATTAGAAGTAGGGTACATTATTTTCCTCCTGGTGAAAGAGAGGTTCAACTAGTTTCAACAGGTAAAGTAATTTATTCTAAATGTTTGGAATACTTGAACTGTACTTTGCATTTTTCAAGTAGTATGCATCATTTAACTATAAAATTTGTGAGCTGTGGCACTCAGTAGTATGGAGTGGAACTTGATTTTTTTTTTCTTCCTGGTTATGAAGATAATAAATGCTTCTCAGGATGCAGTTAGCTGCAAGTAACAGATAAAAACTAGGAAAATATGGACATTTATTTTCTTTCTTTTCAAGATGTCTAGAGTTAGAGAGGTTTTGAAATTGATTAATCCAGAAACTTGGCCACGCAGGTTCTTCCTATTTCTCCACTGCTCTTTTAGAAAGTTAGCTTTCCTTCTTAGGCCTTTTTTCCATGTGTTGGGTTGGCTACAGTAGCAACAGACCTTGTGTCCATGATGGCAACTTAGAGTCTCTTCCTTTTTTTCACTGTTATGAACAATGTTATGTATGTCTTACTGGATTCGGCATTTCTGAGTGAAATGATTTGTTATGTGGATAGTCCTGCCCATTGCAAGACCTCTGGCACCGCTGGCTCTCACCTTCTAAATGCCAGTAAGTGCCTCTGTTGGGCATGACCACCAAAATGCCCTCTAGAAGAGTATTGTCTCCAGCGGAGAAACGTTGCTCTGGGTTAGTTTGTAGGAGCAAGATGACTGGGTCCAGGGCATGTGTGTGTATGTGTACTTAAAATTTTGGTATAATTTGCCAAGTAACCTTCCAGGAATGTTGCACTATTTTAAACTTGTAGTCACATTGGATGAGAGCACTTACTTGTCCCTCCCCTCGGTAGCACTGAAGTTTTATGTTTTCATCTTTGCCAGTCAGGGGATTGATGAATGATGACTGGCACAGGTGTGGTGTCCATTTCTGATCTGGGAAGATGACGGGGTAGGTGAATTACTCTCTGAGTAACTTCTGCCTCTGAGGTTCGAGACACTTCTAAGTTACTGTGTATAATTTTTCATTGATGATATATAATTAATTTTCTCATATTCACATATATTCACATATGTGAGTATTTTATTTATTTGGGGGCAACATCACACATATACAAAGTGTAAAAGAAAACTATGCATAATAAAAATAAGATTTCCTCTACCTCCATTCATTCAGTTTTACTCCCCATAGACAGTCACTGTTAATTGTGCAGATAGTATTGCTTTATTGTTTTTAGTGGCTGCATGGCATTTTTTCTTGCATAAATGTACCATACTAGATTTAATTAGTCTTATATTGTTGGATGTGCACCTTTCCCCAGTATTTCATTATTTCAAGCTATGTTATAGATACATGTGTGAGACTGTATATGTATATATAGAAAAGTTGAATATTTTGGTAGGCAAGTGACATTTTAAGAGGCCAGTACTAAATTTTTACAGTATTGGAGTTTCCATTGTGGCTCAGTGGTTAACGAATCCGACTAGGAACCGTGAGGTTACAGGTTCAGTCCCTGGCCTTGCTCAGTGGGTTAACGATCTGGCGTTGCTGTGAGCTGTGGTGTAGGTTGCAGACGCGGCTCGGATCCTGCGTTGCTGTGGCTGTGGCGTAGGCCAGCAGCTGTAGCTCTGATTCGACCCCTAGCCTGGGAACCTCCATGTGTCGCGGGTATGGCCCCAAAAAGCAAATAAATAATTAAATAAAAATAAATCTTTAAAAAAAAATAAATTTTTAAAGTATTTTTAGAAAAAATTAATACATGTGCAGGGTTAAAAATTCAGTTAATAAAAAGTAAAAAACTCCCCTCTTAATCTTAGACTACTCTTAGAAATGAGTCATTATTCTTGGATATTTTTATAGAAAAAAGTCATGAATATAAGAATACATACATTAAGAAGTTCTCTTTTAGGAGTTCCCGTCGTGGCTCAGTGGTTAACGAATCTGACTAGAAACCTTGAGGTTGTGGGTTCGATACTTGGCCTTGCTCAGTGGGTTAAGGATCCGGCGTTGCCGTGAGCTGTGGTGTAGGTTGCAGACGCGGCTCAGATCCCGCATTGCTGTGGCTGTGGCCAAGGCCAGCGGCTACAGCTCCTGTTAGACCCCCTAGCCTGGGAACCTCCATATGCCGCGGGTGTGGCCCTAGATAAGGCAAAAAGACAAAAAAAAAGGGAACTTCTCTTTTGGCACAGTGGGTTAAGGATCTAGTGTTGTCACTGCAGTGGCTGGGATTGTTGCTGTGGCTTGGGCTTGATCCCTGGCCCCATAACTTCCACATGTTACACGTGGCCGAAAATAAAAGAGGGGGAGAGAATACATAAATTGTCTCATTTTTTAAAAATTTACTAAAACGAGATCATTTGTAAATACAGAACTGCATTCTAAACCTTGCTCTTTTTTACATAAATATCGTGGCTCTTTTCTTAAAACTTTAAAAACAATACTCAACTTAAAATGTATTCAAACTATACTAATGAGAAATGTATAGTTCAGTGATTTATCAGAAGGTAAACTCCCATATTTCTGTCCCTGGGTCAAAAAATAGAACATTCTTAGCTTCTCTAAAATCTGCTTCTGTCCCCTTTCAGCCACTGTCTTCTGTCCTCACTTTATTATAATCACCCCCTTGCTTTCTTTTTACACTTGATTCTCATTGTTTGTGGATTCTGTATTTGCACTTTAACCTATCCACTAAAATTTATTTACAAGCTAAATATCAATACGTGAAGTGCTTCTGTGGTCATTTTTAGACATGTGCAGAGCTCTGAACAATTTGAGTCAGCCAGTGCCCATGTTCTCAACTCTGGTCAGATAAGGTGACATTCTGCCTTCTTGGTTGAGCTCTCATCCAGTATGTGTAGTCTATTTAGTGGCATATTTTTCTCATCTTTGTGCTTTTCATTGGTGATTTCAGTATTGAAAATGGCCCCAAGTATAGTTCCGAATGCTGTATTGTGTTCAGTAGGGCTATGGTGTGCTTTATGGGGAAGATATGTGTTAGATAAACCTTATTCAGGCATGAATTGTGCTTTTGGCTGTGAGTTCAATGTTAATGAATCAACAGTATATATTGAATACACTTTAAACATAAAACAAGGTTATATATTACTCAGTTGATGAAAATGTTTTGACCAGAGGCTCATAGGAACCTAACCCTCTATTTCCCTTAGGAACAGTGGTTCAGTATTTTGCTGATTCAGTGTGTGCAGTGAGCTTGAAATGACTGTTGCAAATGATGAGAGCCAACTGTATTTTTATCACCTAAATTTGTATTCTTATATGTTATTACTCTACCTATTTAAGAAAATTTTTATGTATGGAACCACAGTATGTATTGTTTTGAGTCTTTCTTTCTGAACATTATATTGGTGAGATTCATTCATGTTATAGGAACAGTATTTTGCGGCTATGTAATTTTCAGTTGTATAAATGTACCACAATTTATTTTTACATTTTTCTGTTAGTAGATATTTGGGTTATTCCACTTCTTTTTTTTTTTTTTTTTTTTTTTTTTTTTTTTTTTTTTTTTTTTTTTTTTTTTTTTTTTTTTTTTTTTTGTCTGTGCTCACAGCATACAAAAGTTCCCGAGCCAGGGCTTCAACCCACGCCACAGCAGCAACCCAAGCCACTACAGTGACAACACTGGATCCTTAACCCACTGAACGTGGGGACTCCCTCCACTTCATTTTTAGGAACAGTGTTGCTATGAACATTCTTTTAAATGTCTTTTAATATATCTGTGTACACACTTATGTTGAATATACATGGAATTGTTGACTGAACTACATCAGTTAAGATTATATTAGTTAAGATTCCCACAAGAGTTCCTAACTTGGTATTATTAACATACATCTTTAATCTATTTATTAGTCATATTTGTTACAAGTTAGGTAGTAGGAGTTATATATTCTTAGCTTTTGACTGCATACAAATCTAAATTTCTCCTTCCTTCAGTTGTATATGCAGTACATTTAATGCCTTAAAATTATATCTTTGTTTAAAAATTGAAATAACAAAGTCTAGGATCTAATGTATAGCGTGGTGACCAGAGCCGGCCCCACTGTGTTTTGTAACTGAAATTTGCTGAGAGACAAGAGTTTAACGTTCTGCAGACAGGGTAAACGTGTGAGGTAAAGCTGTGTTAACTGATTCAGTGGGGGAAAGCTCTTTCACCCTGTACCAGATCGTCGTGCTGTACACCACTAATATCTTACGATTTCATTTGTCAGTTTACTTCCGTAAAGCTAGAAAGAATTTAAATAACATAGAAGTGAACGAAATGAGAAAGCCTTTCTGTAACTGAACTAAATGTTAAAGGATAGAGTAAGGGAAGGGATTACATACGTTGCCTGTTTGTTTTTTTTTCCCTCAAGGTTTGAGATACAATTGACATAGAACATTGTGTTATTTAAAGATGTATAATATAATTAATTTATATCTGTATATATTGTGAAATGATTACCAGAGTAAGTTTAATTTTGAAAAGATAGTAAATGTATGTTTGGGTTAGGCTGTTTTGTTAGGTCAGTTTAGCATGTCCCATGAGTCAAAATGTTTGGTGTCAGGATATAAACACTTAACACCTACAAGTGATAATTGGAATTTTTCCTTATGTCATCGGCTGGTATCAGTGCAGACAGTAAGTGACTAGTATAGGTCAGGCCTAGTGTACATTCTTGCCATGCAGTGATCTGAGTGTGCTGTGCAAATATTTTACAAGTGCTTCGTGAGGCTTATCAACGTTTTTCTTAGAAAAGCTAGAGTGAAACCCCAAATTTAAAAGAAACCCTTCTATTACATATTTTAGGACTGAACCAAGAATTGAGGATATTCTGCAACTCAGCATTATTTATAGGAAAGCTGTAGGAATGATTAAGCTTTCACTTTCAAAACTTTGGGTCTCTGTTGTTTTGTCCTGAAAATGAAACTTTTGCTTTCTCTTGTTGAAATTTGCTGGGGAGGAAAAAAAAATGTTTAGATAATAATAACAAAGAATACATTTGAAACTGAGCAGTTTTACCCTGAGCTAGAATGAGTAGGTGTTTACTATTTGTTGAATGCGTAGATGAGCTAGTGAGTATTTGTTGTCGTTACACAGTATTTCAGAAAAGGAAGTGAAAGTAGTTTTATCAAAAGAGATGGGGCTGTAAGAAATATCATGAGATGAATAGTAATCTTTAAATCACCTATGTTTGTAAAGTTTTAGTCTTAAATATGTAGATTAGGGAGTTCCCGTCATGGCCCAGCGGAAACCAATCCGCCTAGGAACCATGAGGTTGCAGGTTCGATCCCTGGCCTCACTCAGTGGTTTAAGGATCTGGCCTTGCTGTGAGCTGTGGTGTAGGTTGCAGGCGTGGCTCGGATCCCGTGTGGCTGTGGCTGTGGCGATGGCCGGCAGCTGTAGCTCTGATTTGACCTCTACCCTGAGAACCTCCATATGCCACAGGTGTGGCCCTAAAAAGCAAAACATAAATAAATAAATAAATAAATAAATAATGTAGATTAAGACAGTGTTGTCCTCATCATGACTATTTTTAGTAGAACGACTATATAATTTATCATCCAAACCAAGAGAAATCCTAAAATTTGCGTGACATCAACATAAAATCCTAGACTCTTGGGAACATGTGGTTCTCTAATTAAAAGAACTTCGGAGTTCCCGTCGTGGCGTAGTGGTTAACGAAACCGACTAGGAACCATGAGGTTGCGGGTTCAGTGCCTGGCCTTGCTCAGTGGGTTAACGATCCGGCGTTGCCATGAGCTGTGGTGTAGGTCTCAGACGCGACTCGGATCCTGCGTTGCTGTGGCAGCGGTGTAGGCCAGTGGCTACAACTCCGATTAGACCCCTAGCCTGGGAACCTCCACATGCGGCCCTAAAATGACAAAAGGCAAAAAAAATAAATAAATAAAAAGAACTTCACATTTTCTAGCTCTCATTGGAGGCTGATTGCTTGTAGATCCATTTTAACAGATTTTTTTCCCTTATGTCATTAAACTTTTGAAAGAGCACACAATTTGAAGAAATCGTTTGTAAATATGAGTACAAACTTTTGTGTTCTTCTATTTTAGCCTGCAAACCAAGGGTCAAAATTCAAAGACCGTCGGCTACAAATATCATGGCACAAGGCCAAAGTGCCTTCTGTGTCCACTGAGACTGAGGAAGAAGAGGTCAAGGAGGAGGTAAAGTTAACGACTGAAAATAAGGGTTGAATTAGATCATTTCCCAATTGTATATTTTTTGACATTAGAGAAAAAATATAAATTTAAAAATATTGAGTTCTTTCATGTATGTGTTTAAATTAACTAAGACTAAAGTTTATTAAAGACGCAGAACAGGTACAGAATTGGAAAAGAAGGTCTTCAGGGTTTATTTTCTGGTGTTGGAGAAACTATTCTTGCTTTGAAATTCAGTTATGTTGGCTTTATTAGGGCTTTAGACTTTTTTTTGGTAAATGAAGATGAATTGAATGAACAAATTTTATATGATTTAGTTTTTATTCAAATTCTGTAAATAATAAATATGAGTTTCTTATTTTCTTTCTGTGTACAGTTGGTTAAAATGAGAGTGTAAAATTGAACATAAGAGGGAAGAATATCAAAACCAAGGACTTACATACCAGTACTAATTAATTAGCTTCTTAAAAACACAATGAGAGTTAATTTCACTTTTTTACTCTTGTATTTCTAAATAGTTTATTAAAATGGACACTTAGACAGCATTGCAAGCTATTCCTCATTTACCATAATTTTGGTTTTAAAAGATAGCTAGCATTTATGGCTGATCAGGAGTCTTTTGACCAAGTGGAAAAAAGCAGAAACATTTCCTCCCCTTGTTACGAAAAAGAATGAAACAAAAGAAAAATCTTGGTATTTTGGGAATGTTTCTAGATACCTTTACTTTGTGTAAGATTTTAGAATTTTATATAATTGTGTCGTAGGGAAGTTAATATTTCTTCCTCAGAAATAATCAGATATTAGAGGAAAGGTTTAGAAGTTCGAATGGTCATTTATTTTTCTCTTTATTTTGTCTTTTCAGGGCTACACCCATGGTATATGAAAGTTCCCAGGCTAGGGGTCGAATCGGAGCTGTAGCTGCTGGCCTACACCCCAGCCAGATCCGAGCTGTGTCTGTGACCTACAACCACAGCTCATGGCAACGCCTGATCCTTGACCCACTGAGCGTGGTCAGGGATCGAACCTGTGTCCTCATGGATATTAGTAAGATTCCTTTCTGCTGAGCTACCAATTTTTCTCATTTTTAAGATGATAGAATGAAATTGTTTTTATCAGAAACATGAAAAGAGGAGTTCCCGTCCTCTTTTAAAAATGTATAGAATATCTATACCTTTTTTTTTTTTTGTCTTTTGTCTTTTTAAGGCTGCACCCACGGCATGTGGAGGTTCCCAGGCTAGGGGTTGAGCTGGAGCTGTAACTGCCGGCCTGTATCTCAGCCGCAGCAATGCAGGATCCAAGCCATGTCTGTGACCTACACCACAGCTCATGGCAACACCAGATCCTTAACCCACTGAGTGAGGCCAGGGATCAAACCCACATCCTCATGGATGCTAGTCGGGTTCATTAACCACTGAGCCATGACGGGGACTCCTTTACATTTTTAGAAACAATTTTGCGGGGTTTTTTTTTTCCTAAAAGATACTCTGAGTGCTTGTAAATCCAGTCTGGGCTTTGTGTACTAGTCTCTTTGTCCTTTGTCCTTTGTATACTAGTCTCTTTGTCCTAAGTATTAAGTATTATACTTAACACTCTTGTGTCACTGAGTAGATTTTACCCTCTCTTTCTTCAGGAAACGGAAACCTCAGATTTGTTTTTGCATGATGATGACGACGAAGACGAAGATGAATATGAGTCTCGTTCTTGGCGAAGATGAAATCTGATGTGAGCTGTATAATTTTTAGGAATATTGTTTAGAAGAACAACTTTTTAAAATTATTTAAAGAAGTCAATGAGCCAAAAAAGATTTTTTTTATTTTTCTTTTCAACACAGTAGGTGTAAGGACAGCAAGTTTTCTCTTCAAATACATCTCATAACTGTTCATGATATTAAAAAGCACCAAAGGCCTGGTGACTTTAACACAGTTGTAAAGCTCCACAGGAATGACACAGATAATCTCTAGAGCCTTATTTTCCACACCACCTGTCTTTGTTGCTATTGGTGTTGGATTATGATGTAAAGGACAGGGTGTTCAGAAATTTTATTTTGGATTATAATCTGCTGATAAAATTTCATTAAATGTCAAAATTGCCTGGAATCTCTTAACTCTTAGCTATTATAGATGGGTAGGAGATATTTGTAATTAAAATACCCTTTTGCTTTCAAGAGCTGTCTTGGAAGAAAAGCAAATTTAATTTTTTTTTATTGAGGAGGAGCCCAGTTTGTATTCAATCTAAATTTTGGAGAGGGGTTTACTGTGCACCAGTGAGTGCTGTTTTAGTGTGAATAGTAACTGTGCTCGTACATGCTGTAAGGCAGTGGTACCCAGCCCCGTGGTATTTCCAGTGTGTCATCGCGTTAACTCTCCTGGACTTCTCCTGCTACTGATTTTTTTTTGCTTTGAAATTATTGAGCATTGGTTCAGTTGGTCTTTTTTTTTTTTTTTTTTTAACAAACTCAGAATGTAAAAGGCTTTTTCACCTGTTGCCCCTTTCTCGTCTACGTTTTCTTTCTCCTGAAAGAGAAATAATAGGTTACCCATTATTGAGATAAGTGATTCTTTTGGGCAACCACAAGTCCCCAATAAAAAACTTAAACCAGCACCTTGATAAATAAGTGATGTTTTGATGAGACAAACAGAAGGGTTTCTGGGGAAAGAGTCACCAGCTTTTTTTTTTTTTTTTTAAACTTGATTTTACTTAATGCAAAAGGATTTAAAAGTTTCTGAAATTTTTTTTCTTAAATTTAAACCATGAAGTGAGGCGACTTGGGGGTAGGTTGGGGGTGGGGTGGGGTAGGGAGATGAGTATGCTAGTAATAAATGGCAGTCGTAACTTGACTTTGATCAGATGACCTTATATTTTCATAATTTTATAGCTTGTTGCTATCCATGAACATATGCATCCTTCAGTAGACAGCTTCCTTCACTGTGTGCATTTTTACTGTACACTGTATAGAGTAGAGTATCTGTTAAGTGAAATACATGTGTAAATTTATGTCCTTGTGTTCTGAATGTTAGATGGAAAAGCAGAGGGGCAACACTACACTGTACTGACCCCTGGGGAAATAAAATGATTCGTGTACATAGGATGTCACTTTTTCAAGGATATACACATCTATGTTTTTATAATATGTGTGGTGTGAAAATTTGAAACTTCCTGTTGGCTTCAGAAAGTTCTTGGTGATCACTATATCAAGGATTTTGTTTCCTGAGGTAAATACTGTTTCTCAAAATAGAAACTGTTCACTAAGAAACTTAAAACCATCAGGACTCTAGATTTACTTAGTTTCAAGAATTTAAATCCCATGTTCTGATTATCTGTCTTTCCTCTTCTGCTTATTTTCCTGGAATGATGAGTCAAACCAGGATCAGTTTTAAGTTCATGTAATTTTCCCTTCATCGTATTAAGGACTCACTCGTTTAGGTTATTATTATATCTCTGATAACACAAAGCTAAAGTAAGCTTATAAAAGAAAGAAAACCTTGCAGTGGGGTACCTAGAATAAGCAATCCTGCTCCTTCCTCCTCCATCATCTCTAATGAAATTTCTTGATGTCTGTGGCTCAGTCAGTATATATTTTGAAAGATTCATTGTGGTGAATATTTTGAGTCCTGACAGTTTAAACGTGATAGAGGGAACAAAGGATTTATATATTTTTTGTACAAAGTTTTTTCTTAAACTGTATAATTTTGTAAATAATTTGTTTGGTTTTTTTGTGTACTAAAACTACCAGCGTATAGATTTCAATAAGAATTGTTGTATTTTTGTATTTGGAAACTGAAAATTACAGTAAATTAATGGAGCTGTGAGACAGTTTTCAGTAGACTGACAGTTCAACAGAATGAGATTCCTTTTCATATGATTTTTTAACCTAAAATTGACATCTTTTTACACTCATAATACAGAGAGAGTTGAGGATTTGTTTGACTTTTTAGTTCTAGAGGGAGAGGGGGTGAAAGAGATGGATCTTAAAGTGAAGAGTAGATACTTTTCCAGCAAGTTTTAAGGCCCTTTATATAAGACAGTTTTTGGTACACCTTAAATAGGACTAAAATACTTTAAAATGCCCTAAGAATTCTAAAACATATTTGACTCTCAAAAATGAATTCAAAATATGCATTAAATATAATGTTAGAAAATTTAAGATTAGCATAAAATAGTTGAATGTATATATTTTTTTCCTTTAGGACTAAGATTCCCAAGTGTTAGAATTTCTCTTAAAAGCGAGCAACTGTGACTTACTTTCTTGGCATCTTCATTTACAGAAATAACATAAACCATATGAGGCAAATTCTGTTCTTTTTAATGTGTCTGACATCTTTCTAAGTAGCTGTTGAGCAATAACAACCATCCGTCTGTCTAGGTCAGCATGATTTACTCTAGTGGATCGCTGCCCAGGCTTAAAACGATAACTCCGGGGGATGCAGAATTTTCTTCCATTTCTTTATGTTGTAACATGAGGAAAACATTGTCACTAGCTAAGATGATAAATTGGAAAACCGAACTGTTAGGGTGGGAAGAAAAGTCCATGGCGATGGATCATTATTTCAAAAAGAAGAAAAAAATCATGTGAAAAGGAATAGTGGTTCCTCTTGATGTATAGTATGCCTGTATTATAGTTTTTACAAAATTGTGAACTTGTGTAATAGTATAATAGGAGATATTGTTGAATTTCTAACTGTTTATACATTTAAATTCATATATGTAATGTTTGTTTTATCAATTACAATCTGAATTTCTAAGAAGCATGTTGACTTTTGCAATAAAGATGCAATATGGAATGGTTCACAATTGGGAAAAAAAGAAAAAGATAAAAGTGTTACAAATTTAAAAGAATTTGGAAAATTTATGAACCATTCCAAAAATTATAACAATCACCAAAAAGGCTGTAATTCTGGCTTGTTCTGGAGAGAAAGAATATGTGTGTGTATGCTTGCTTGAGTCTGAGAACGAATGAGTAATGGATTTGTATGTGTGCTTTATGTTGGGTTCATGTACGTGAGAGAATGCCACTCAGTATGTGTTTGTGTACCAAGGTCACTGGTTATTAAAATATTCAGTAGAATAATTCTTTTTGACAGGGTGATCTTGAACATGAAAGAGAAGGCTGTTAAACTATGAGCATATTTATTTGTTTGTGGTTGGGACTTGGTGTCCCAGATAAAAAGCACAAAACAAATTTATAAAAGCCATTATAGTAATACTGTCTTGAGGATATTCAAGATGCCTGCCAGCAACAGGAAGGACATTTCCTTGAAGCACAGTAGAGAGAAGGCAAATAACACCTTGAGGAGATGAGCTGAAGACAGGACAGTTCTCATTGTGATGATATTTGTAGGACAGCAAGAGAAGGAAGTGATCTTACACACACACTAAGGGCTGGGTGGTGATGGGGAAAGGAAGTACATCACTTGGGCTCCTATTTTCTTGTTTTAAAACTGCTTTTCTTAGAAAATTCTCCATAAAATGACAGTGCGTCATCTAAGAAGAGTTATTCTTTAAATCTCAACTCGCAGAGGAAAATATTAAAGAATGGGAGTAAATTTCTTTTTAATTAATTAATTTATTTATTTATTTATTTGTCTTTTTAGGACCACACCCGTGTGGCATATGGAAGTTTCCAGGCCAAGGGGTTGAATCAGAGCCGCAGCCTCCAGCCTACACCACAGTCACAGCAACACCCGATCCTTAACCCCACTGAGCGAGGCCAGGAATCGAACCTGCGATCTCATGGTTCCTTGTTGGATTCGCTTCCGCTGTGCCAGGACAGGAACTCCAAGAATGGGAGTAAATTTCATTTTCATTCTTTTCAAACAGACAACTTTATCCGTACTTTATGAATTAAGTAAATTAAGCAAGTAAGCTGTGTGACTATGTTTTGAATAGATAATAATTTATCCGATATACATTTTTAACAAACAGCCTGGGACTTTGGGGAGGGTAGGGGGCTGGGGAGTGGGCGGGGCAAGCATAATTCTGAACGTTACATGTGTTTGTTTAAAAGTAAAAAGTCAAACATTTTACCAAAATGGAGTTCTTGTTAACAAATTATTGGTTTTATGTGATTTTTTTTAACTGATTTTGATGTAAATTCTAAAGCCAAGAATAAATTCTGAATCATAGGCCCCAGTGTACTATCTAGGCTGCATCTAAACATAAGTTTTGAGTGTGTATTTCAACATGTGGGGTCATTTTAATTTTAATTTTGTTTTGTTTTGTTTTAGCTTCATCTGTGGCATGTGAAAGTTCCCGCACTAGGGATCAAACCCGTACCACAGGAGCAACCCAAGCTGCTGCAGTGACAAGAAAGTTAGAATTTCTTTAAACAAGTAGACAGACATTTTGTAGTCAGACTTGCCCATTTTGTATCATTTTTAGTCTCAAAGATCTATTTGAGTGGCCAACCAACGCTGATTTAGAAAAAAAGGTGGGCGGGGCTAACTGCTAATCCATGTCCTAAATCACCTTCATTTATGCTAAGTGACCTCCTTTCTACAGGATCTTCTACCTTTTGGCCTCTCACCTGGTTCTGCAGTCAACCTTAGGTTAACTGAACCATCCTATGCATTCTGAGATAGATGACTTCATACAGGTGGAATTAAGGTCAGAATAGTGTTTGATGATTGCACAGTGTTTGTGGTTTGAGTCTACTCTTATGCTTCTGCAAACACCTTTTTTTTTTTGGTTGTGGTGGTCAGGAAGCCTGATAAACATCATTGCATTTTCTTTGTATTTATGGGGCGTTTGTTTCGTACTTTATTTTTTTAAAGTGTAGTTGATTGTATTTATGTTTTAATTTTTGTGAAAGAGGAGCAAGGGACGAGGGCCCTAATCTATGAGCCTGTTAGTTTTTTTCCAATGAAAATAAGGGTATTTCCTACATCACTTCAGTTTTTTTTTTATCCACTTCATAGAGTTCTTATTACTGTGATAGAGTGATCCATTAGTTCTTGGAAATAATTGAATTGGGGTAATGGTTAGTGCTTAGGTCAGAATTTTTCGTTCTTTACTCTTTTCTTTGTTGGAGAGTAGGATTATGGAAATGAGCATTTTAGTTGCCTAGCCATGTTTCTATTGATTTTTCAATTTTTCTCTTTAAAAACCTCTTAAAAGTATCTTAGTAACAGTTTTCTAAAGTCATTGTGATTCTATCTCAGTTTGCTATTTTTGTGAGATATTGATATATTTCTCCCAATTTTAAATTAAGTTAGGTAGTAAGGGCTAATTAGACCTTGCCAAATTAATTTGGTTTTTTTTGAGGATGATTTGTCTTCAAGATTGAAGACAAAGATGTGCACATGTTTTGTTTGAGTTTTTAGAACAAGTGCTGCCTGTTTAATCCATGTAAGCGTCTGTTCCTGTGTGAACTGTTGAGATCTAGTTCGTGAACCACCCTCCAGTGAAGGGGTTATTTATTTACTGTAGGACTCAAAATTGTTAACATTTAGAGCCTGTAGGGGGCTCCAGAAGGCAAAATTTAGTGGGCCTTAGAGCAGTGACTGAACCTTTTCACAGCTATTCGATGGAGGATCAAACAGGTTTTCCATCGAGACCCAAAACATCTGTATAACAGTGCTTAGCCTTAAAACTCAGGATGCGCCTGATACTTCTTTCTGTTCTTGTCAGGACCCACTATTTGGCTTTAAAATTGCAGTTTGGGAAACGTTGGCTTATTGTGTTGCAGGGCGAATTACATTTTTAAATTGCTCTTGCTGTGACATTGTCAATTCTGAGTATAAAATGATAGAATTTCTTTGCTTGGAAAAGTAGTCTGGAGTCAGAGGTTAACCTTTGAAATTAAAGGTGAAAATAATGTATACATCAATTGATTACTTAATTGATTACTTAATGCTCTTGAGCATGAAAATATTTTATAATTTTTAAAACAGGCAACTGTGAGTGACTTTATTTTTTATCTTTTGGTCTTTTTGTCTTTTAGGGCTGCACTTGCAGCAGCATATGGAGGTTCCCAGGTTAGGGGTTGAATTGGAGCTGTAGCTGCTGGCCTGTGCCACAGCCATAGCAACTCCAGATCTGAGCTGTGTCTGCGACCTACATCACAGCTCACGGCAACGTCGGATCCTTAACCCATTGAGTGAGGCCAGGGACTGAACCCAAGTCCTCATGGATGCTAGTCGGGTTTGCTAACCACTGAGCCATGATGGGAACTCCGTGAGTGACTCTTTTTTTTTGCTTTTTAGGGCCACACCCGAAGTTCCCAGGCTAGGGGTCTAATCGGAGCTACAGCTGCTGGCCTACGCCACAGCCACAGCAACTCGGGATCTGAGCCGCATCCGTGACCTACACCACAGCTCACGGCAATGCCAGATCCTTAACCCACTGAGCGAGAGCAGGGATCGAACCCGCAACCTCATGGTTCCCAGTCAGATTCGATAACTGCTGTGCCACGACGGGAATTCCCGCGAGTGACTTTTTAAACGTGCCTGGAGTTTTATATTTCTGTCATTATTTGTCCTGGGGAGGGAGTGGAATACTAGTCCATAGGTGCTACTTTTTGTGAACTCTAAGGCACTTCGTAGGGCTTATTTTTAAAAATCTGCTCACAAAGTCCATACAACTACAGGTATTTAGTCTGTGATTCAACAAAGATTATTTGTCTTTGCATTTAATTTTGTATTTAGAGATCATCGTAGCTATCATTCAGAACAAACCAGGCTTGATATCTTTGTGAGAAAATCGTACGTGTTCCAGAATTGTGCCCTTGAATTTCATCCTTTTCAAACATGTTCTCCTGTAAGTTCATAAGAAGTAGGAGATTGTGATAAACTCCTGCATAAAAAATAGTTACCTAACCCTTGCCACTTTCCTTAGTCTTGGGCAGGTGGTCATTTGTGTATTCCACTGTCTGAGCTTTTCTGGTTACTTGGTTACTGAAATATAAAGAGAAGGATGGGGAAATGTCAGTGAGAAGGTTGCCGTATCTTCAGAAATCCACAGAAGAAAACTCTTAAGTCTGCAGAGTGATGAAATCAAGACTGATGATGGAAGTAGTTATTTGTACAGTTCAGTATTTCTATCCTTTTGTCCTGTACATTCCTTTTTGGTTTCCTGAAGCAGTAAAACTCACTTTTCTGTAATACCATGGTGCCAAGTAAATATTTTCGATTAAATGGGTTGGTAATATTAAACCAGTTGCTTGTGTGAATTCAGTCCTGTTCAGTACAGGATTGGGAGGCAGCTGTGAGCCAGGTAAATGGCTCGGTACCCTGCCTGCATGCTGCTTACAGTAGTGCTTTGAAGAAAGCGCTCTCTTGTTTGCCTTTGAAAACTGGGTCTAGGAGAGATTAAGTGACTTCTTGGAAGTCACACAGTCTGTGGTGGTGGAACCAGGACAGAACACGGATCAGAATCCAGAGCTATGCCCTTAGCCTCTGTGCTCTACTGCTTCTCATAAAACGGAATATTGCAAGGCTAGAGGCTGTCACTGGTCTTTTTTATTAGTGTCTGTCAAACACTGCCTTCCTGGCTCCATCTATCTCCTGTGCCCTGGATTGGAACCAGGTTCCCTGGGGGACCAGCACTGTTTTTAGGTAACATATTGGAAACCGTGGAGCACAGTATTTATAGATGCTAATTTGTGGAGAAACATTTTAAAGTAATAATTTGCTGTGACCTCCGTAATGTACAGCCAGCCAATTTGATACATTTCACAATAATTTGGCTATATCATAACCTATGTTTATTTTATTTTCAATTTTACCTTAAATATTTTCCCTGTGGCAAACTGAATTATGATAATCTTGCAGTATTTATACGTTGCTTCTCTGTGGTTTTCAATATTTCTGATGTCTTCTTCCTTTTAACCTTGGCATTAAAAAAATCATGCTGTACATAAATAAGTTTACATGCTTTAATTTAATGATGTTTTCATATAGTATACTGAGTTTTCTAAGGAGAAAATGCTGAGAATAGCAGTGTTTGTTTATAGTTATGTTTATGGCATAGATTTTTTTTGAACACGTATATTCTCAGTGAATAAAGTTGATGTCCGTGTCATTGTTCTATTGTTTATAGAGTTATTTGATTTTTCTACATGTTCAGATTTCTTGGTTTAGTAATGTCATTCTAAATCCTTGCGGCTTTCTGATTTTAGCTTTTTTGGCCTCTATGAGATGTTTATTGACTACTAATGATATGGTAATATTGTCATCTGCAAAAAGGAAAAGAAGATGTTAGCACCCTTGGGAGAAAGGGGGCTTTTTATTTTTTGACGGCCTGTAAGAAAACTAGGTGTGTTCTAATAGATTCATCAGAAAAAGTTTATTCTTGACAAATGTAGCGGCCATTGGGAGTATTTCCAGTGTAGGAACTGTATCGGGGAAACTGCTGAGACGAAAGAGAATGATTACAACATTCTGCTGGTAATAGTACAAGTTTTTAGAAAGGTATTTCCCCCTAAATTTCAGATTAAGTCATTAAAATCATCCCACTATTGTCAAATGCTAAAAAAGCATGTGTCCTCTTTTCAAAGCATTATCAACATATTTTGCTTTGAAATGTTAAAGATGGGGAAGAATTTTATATAGAGAACTAAATTTCTTAGAATTAATTTTTCTTTTGAAAAATTTCTCCCAATGACTTTAAAGCACTTCTCTCCCTGTGATTTATTTAAATCTTAATAAATTATACATTTTGCACTTTAGCCATTCATGTGAAAATTATTTGGAGTCATCGCAATAGAATGATGCTCTGTGGTCTCCGGAAGCCCCAAGTATGTCACAGAAGTTTCATCCACTCTTAGTTTTACATTTTCCTGTAGCTATTACTGATAGATCAGATGAAACTGAACAAAAGTCTTTAAAGGTTGAAGTAAAGGCTTAAACTCTATGTAGAAGTGAGGATTTATTTATGTAAAGACTCTATGGCTAACTTTTGTTTGAGTTCCTGGTATTTTTGGAAAGCTGTTTTTCAGTTGTAGGCACCTGTCAGTTTCTTGGAAGTGGCTGTATCTAGGCGCAAAAAGAAGAGAACCGAACTGGTAAGTTCAGACATGTTCAGAAACTGAATGTTACCTGTAAGAACAGTACACAGTGTATTTTGTTTTACAACCCAGGAGGATTGCCTTTTTATTCATTTTGAGGTTTTGATGATGATCTCTGGCAGTAGCTTGATGCTTCATAGACTCGTTGGGGGGGCACTGGTTACAGTGGGTGGTTCCATTTGTTTTTCTGTCTTTGTGGCCTGCATCAATCAGAATCCAAAGAAAATGTGCACACTTAAAATAGGAGAAGAAGGTACAACGACTTTTGACTGTATTGAGCATTTTAGTGGAGTAATCTTTGACCATGCTTTGCCCAGAAACGTGGGGTTTTGTGTATGTACGGTAAATTAGAAATTAAGACATTAGACAGGGTTTAGGCTCACACAGAAGCCCATTAATGACTTGAAGAACCAGGAGAGGTAATAAAGAACAGCCTTTTATTTAGTTAATTCTCATTTCATTTCACCACCATCAGTTTTAATGGCGTTAAGAAGAAATTATAAACTCGGAATTGTGAAGCCTACTTTCACTGTCTGAGTACTGCCTATAAATCTTTTTTTTTTTCCAGTTTAAGTCTTGGTTTCTTTAAGCAAGAGAAGACACCATTTTTGTGTTGTACTTGTAGTGTCACTCTTCCCAGTCAGCAAGGGGTGGTGAGCAGAGTACCCGGACCCCGTGTCTGATGGAGGCAGCTCGCCTCCCACAACCAGGGTGTTCCTTAGTCTTTCAGGGGTCAAGAGAACCCCAGCCTTGGTGTCAGAATAAGATTAGCTACAGAGTTCCCATCGTGGCTCAGTGGTTAATGAATCCAACTAGGAACCATAAGGTTGTGGGTTCCATCCCTGGCCTTACTCAGTGGGTTAAGGATCCAGCGTTGCTATGAGCTGTGGTGTAGGTTGCAGACACGACTCGGATTCCACGTTGCTGTGGTTGTGGCGTAGGGCGGCGGCTACAGCTCCTGTTAGGCCCCTACTGGGAACTTCCATATGCCGTGGGTGCGGCCCTAGAAAAGGCAAAAACACAAAAAATAAAAAAATAATAAGATCAGCTACCATTTCAGTGCTCATTGTATGACTCACTGTGCCTGTATGTTTGCAAACGTCCTTATTTACTCCACGAGGGACACTGTGATTTTACCCTCTCTGCCCACGGGAACACTGAGTTCCTGGCAGGTCATTGTCTCAAAGTAAAGCCATAATTTGAAGTCATGTTACATCTGACTTCAAAGCATGACTTTTAACCCCGTTTGGCACTCTGTTCAAACCCCAGTACTTGTGTGAGCTAAGATAAATTACTCAGTCTTTGGAATGCCCAGTTTACTCATGAAATGGGTTTGTATTATCAGAACCCATTTAATGTTCACAGGATGGCAGTAAGCTTTAAATGAGATAATATCTCTGAAAGTACTTTGTGAAATGTAAACCACTAGTAGCAGATCTCTTTAGCTTCATCATATTGTCTGAATGGAGTTATTTTCAGCCACGGTTGAATTTCCTACTTTGGTGGTTAAATCTTGGGGAGTTGCCTATATGTGTTTAGCAGTGCGGGAGAAAAGAGAAGGGAATGCTTCATACCAGAGATTGCAACTTTATCTTTTTTTTTTCTGTCTTTCTAGGGCAACACCCATGGCATATGGAGGTTCCAAGGCTAAGGGTCTAATCGGAGCTGTAGCCGCTGGCCTGCGCCACAGCTACAGCAACACGGGATCCGAGCCACAGGGATCCAAGCCGCGTCTGTGACCTACACCACAGCTCATGGCAACGCCAGATCCTTAACCCACTGAGCGAGGCCAGGGATCGAATCCATGTCCTCATGGACACTAGTCGAGTTCGTTAACCACTGAACCACAACGGGAACTCCTGCAACTTTATCTTTAAAACATCACATTGACCAGCTAGATACAGACAGTTCAACTCCAGGCAGTGACATTTTCTAATCCTTAGCAATTGCTAGTGCATATTACAGGTAGCCATGAGGTGAGTCAAATGCATCATGTTCTGACAGCCTAACAAGTCCCTCACAGCAGATGGTTAAAGAGGCTCAATTTCCTGATCAGGGTCCCCTTACGGTCTTCCACAGAAGAACGGAAGTGTTTTACACACTTACGTAATGTACTGCAAAAAAGCGTAAACATCCCCCAAAATCTTAAGCTCTTTGATCTGGGAATTTACTCAACAGTCATAATTTAGAATCACCCTTACCGACTGTTCCGTTGTTTGCTATATGATCTCCTCCAGGCAGATAAATTCTTTAGCGTGAATCTCTAAGTTAGGTTGTTTTTCCCTTGCTTTAACGGCTCTAAGTGTATACATCTTGTGGTCCGTGAATTATGCTTCAGGGTGTGACCCAAGGAAAACATTTAAAATAGAGAAATGATGAAACTGTTTTTCCTATAGAATGTATTCGGAGGACACTGAAATTAGCTCTTGAATAGATAGGTCATTACTACAAATTATGTGGCATAGCTACACCAATTGTTCATAGGTTTTGTGTTTCTGCATAAAAGGCAGAAAATATTTGAAAGCAAGCTGTCATTTTCTTCATCTCTTTTTAAAATTAATCATTCAAGTGGTGGACACTGAAATGAATCACTTCGTTAAAACTCTTAAACATTTCTGTTGTAATTAAGCAAACATTGATTTATAGTGAACACTCTGGCAGATGAAAATGTTTTAAACACTCAGACTGAAAATATCCATGTGTTTTGTCTGTAGAGGATGGTACCTTCCTTATGCTTTACGATGCTAGAGTACCTTTCACCTTAGCATAACAGATGACACGAGAGGCTGGGACATCCAGGAAAAGATGTTTGCGATTGTCACTCTGCATTGGTGGTAATACTGAAAGGCGGCCTATTGCTTTTTGACTTTTTGAAGAACTTACCACCTATTGCATTGCATCAGAAACAAAGGAGCGTCATCTGCGCATTTGTTTAAAGAATACATTAATTTATACAACAAATCCTAAGGAAACTCTCTTTCCCCCATATAAGTTGATTTGGCATAAGCGTATTAGCTCGGATTTTTTATTATTATTTTTATTTTTTGTCTTTTTAGGGCTGTACTCACAGCATATGGAGGTTCCCAGGCCAGGAGTTGAATTGGAGCTGTAGCTGCCGCCCCACACCACCACCATAGCAATGCTGGATCTGAGCTTCGTCTGTAACCTCCACTGAGCAAGACCAGGGGTCGAAGCTGCGTCCTCATGGATGCTAGTCAGATTAGTTCCACTGAGCTACAACGGGAACTCCAGCTCAGATTTTTCTAAGAATTACCTCCTCCTTTCAGGCAATAAGAGTCTAACAACACTGGGAAGGAGAGAGATTCTGGAGTAGCGCTGTCATTTTCTTTTTTGCCTTTTGTCATTTTAGGGCTGCACCCGCGGCATATGGAGGTTCCCAGGCTAGGGGTCTAACAGGAGCTGTAGCCGCCGGCCTACGCCACAGCCACAGCAACGCGGGATCTGAGCCGTGTCTGCAACCTACACCACAGCTCACGGCAACGCCGGATCCTTAACCCACTGAACAAGGCCAGGGATCAAACCCGCAACCTCATGGTTCCTAGTCAGATTCGTTAACCACTGAGCCACGAAGGGAACTCCGTGCTCTGTCATTTTCTTCCTTTCTTCCACTAGCTGGTTTAACTGTTGAACTATGCTCTGCAGATATTTTAGTAATGGGTGCAATTCTGGATGTTGTTTTTTTTTCTGTCTTTTTGCCTTATCTAGGACTGCACCCGCAGCATATGGAGGTTCCCAGGCTAGGGGTCCAATCGGAGCTGTAGCCACTGGCCTGCGCTGCAGTCACAGCAACGCGGGATCCGAGCCGAGTCTGCAACCTACACCACAGCTCATGGCAACGCCGGATCCTTAACCCACTGAGCAAGGCCAGGGATCGAACCCGCAACCTCATGGTTCTTAGTCGGATTCGTTAACCACTGAGCCATGAAGGGAACTCCTGGATGTTGTTTTTTGAAGGTGACGGGGAGTTCCCGCCGTGGCTCAGTGGTTAACGAATCCGACTAGGAACCATGAGGTTGCGCGTTTGATCCCTGGCCTTGCTCAGTGGGTCAAGGATCCGGCGTTTCCGTGAGCTGTGGTGTAGGTTGCAGATGCGGCTCGGATCCCACGTTGCTATGGCTGCAGCGCAGGCCAGTGGCTACAGCTCCGATTGGACCCCTAGCCTGGGAGCCTCCACATGCCGCGGGTGCGGCCATAAAAAAATGACAAAAGGCAAAAAAATAAAATAAAATAAAGGTGACGGTATCTGTTCTGAAGTAAAACTGTGTGAGCAATAGCTGGTGCAGATCACTTCAATAGAGGGGCGGTCTGGAAATTATAATTCTGAATACCTTCACGGGAAAATTAGGAAACTTTGCTGCAACATGGTACAAAACGTGAGTATTACCAGTTTGGTAGTTAACGAAATATTTACCTCTCCCCTTCTTCCAGGTTTTTTCGTTTTTATGTTTTTGTTTTGTTTTGTTTTTTGTCTTTTTAGGGCTGCACTCGTGGCATAGGGAGGTTCCCAGGCTAGGGGTCGAATCAGAGCTACAGCTGCTGGCCTGCACCACAGCCACAGCAACTCGGGATCTGAGCTGCATCCGTGACCTACACCACAGCTCACGGCAATGCTGGATCCTTAACCCACTGCGTGAGGCCAAGAAGCGAACCCACGTCCTCGTGGGTACTACTCAGATTCATCAACCACCGAGCCGTGATTGGTACTCCCATTTTTATGGTTTATTAAGTGTTTATGATTCTACTTCCGATTAATTCCATTCTGCCCTCTGTGAGTTGGTGTGTTTTTATGGATTATGTGACAAACATGTCTTTTGGGTTCGAAGTGTATGGAGAGAGAAGTGGCACCGTGACCAGTGTGAGCAGAAAAACCTAAACCTACTGCTGCTGTACACCTGAGCGGCTCTTTGAATTCTGCTGGTCTGTGTACAGTTACAGTGCCTGACATGTGTCGCCTTGTTTAATAAAACATGGAAGTGACACAAAGCTTTGGCTGCATGTGGGTTTGACTTTGCTAGTCCAGCTAATAGCATTTGCCCAGCGCCTGCATATTTTCCCCACGTTTGGACAAACGAGCTAATGTGCTACTTCCAGGGTGCTTGGTTTCAGGTAATAGGTTCTCCGCTCTCTGTGGTACTTCTATTTTAATCCCGCAACCTGATGACTGGTCCAGGGTTCACTGATGCCAGAGGAGTACAGGCAGGGCTGGTGAAGAGCAGGAGAGGACAGATACTAAAGGAATCTGCTCTTCTTGTGTAGTTTCCTGTCTATTTCCTCTGCGATCCTGTGGTCCTGTGCGGACCCCTGGCCGAAGCCATCTCAGCTGAGTAGGCACAGAGCGGGGCTGATGGTGGAGTGAAGGCGGGCACTTGCCAGTGAGAGGTTCCTGAGTGAAAGGAGGGACAGTCATTCCGGCCCATGGAGCACAGGCTGCTGGCCGGCTATAGACCCTGTAGACCGGGGCCAGCCCTGCCCTGCCCTGCCCCCTCCCCTTGCGGGACACGTAGTCACTGGAGCAACACGCTCTTGAGTGTACTGTGTGAGCTAATGAAGACAGCTCCAGCCCCTGTTTTTTCTGGTGAGTAAACTCATATTTCAGCCACGTTCAGTAATGGCCCGTCAGTGGCACTCACTCATTCCGGACTCCTGCTGGGACAGCGTGCCAGCTATGTGCCTGCCATACAGCCCCCTCTCCGCTCTGTGCAAGAGAGCAGTAGAGACTGCGAGCGGAGGAGAGTGACTTCCTCACAGAGAATAGCTTCAGATCCACCCTGATTTATGACAGAGAATCTTTCGTAAGTGTGGACACTGTGTAAATCGCAGTAAGTTATGTGAGACACAGATGTGCTGTGAGACACAGATGTGCTGTGACACAGGGCGTTAAGGATCCCTGCCTTTGAGCAGTGGCTCCCGCATCTGATTGCACACCAGGAGGTTCCCAGGGAACCTTAAAAATGCAAGTTACTACAGTATTAGGTTGTGGGTTTTTTTTTTTTTAGTCTTTTTATGGTCGTGCGTGTGGCATATGGAGGTTTCCAGGCTAGGGGGCAAATCAGCCGTAGCCACATCAATGTGGGGTCCAAGCCGAGTCTGCAGCCTATACCAGAGCTTGTGGCTACGCCGGACCGTTGGCCTGATGAGCAAGGCCAGGGATCGAACCCGCATCCTCATGGATACTAGTCGGGTCATTACCACTGAGCCACAACGGAACTCCCCAGTATTATGTTTTTAATTTCAAATTTCAGTTGTTCTTTTTGTCTGTTTGTTTGTTTTGTCTTTTCAGGGCCACACTTGCTGCATATGGAGGTTCCCGGCTAGGATTCTAATCGGAGCTGTAGCCGCTGGCCTGCACCACAGCCACAGCAACGTGGGATCTGAGCCGCGTCTGCGACCTGCACCACAGCTCATGGCAACGCCGGATCCTTAACCCACTTAGTGATTCCAGGGATCGAACTCACAACCTCATGGTTCCTAGTCGGATTCATTAACCACTGAACCACAACGGGAACTCCTCAGTTGTTCATTGTTGCTATAAAAAACTATTGGATTTGTACAGTGAACTTTTATCCTGCCACCTTGCTGGGCAGCTATGAATATTCTATTTCAGTAGTCCTAGAGAGGGGCTTGTGTACACCCCCACACACACTCAATATAAGTGAATATGATTTTTTTATTTCTATTTTTGATTTAGTGTTATTAAAGTATACTTGACTTACAATATTGTGCCAATTTCTGCTGTACAGTAGTGACTCGGTTATACAAATATATGCATTTTTTTTTAAATATTCTTTTCCATCATGGTCTATGCCAGGAGATAGGATATAGTTCCCTGTGCTGTACAGTAGGACCTTGTTATTTATCCATTCTAAATGTAACATTTTGCTGTGTTTATTTATTTATTTATTTTTGTCTTTTTGCCTTTATGTAGAGCCGCACCCGTGGCATATGGAGGTTCCCAGGCTAGGGGTCTAACAGGAGCTGTAGCCGCCGGCCTACGCCACAGCCACAGCAACGCGGGATCCGAGCCACGTCTGCGACCTACACCACAGCTCACGGCAACGCCAGATCCTTAACCCACTGAGCAAGGCCAGGGATCGAACCCGCAACCTCATGGTTCCTAGTCGGATTCGTTAACCACTGAGCCACGAAGGGAATTCCTGCTGTGTTTTTTTTATTTTAATTTTTTTGACTCCCCCAAGTGATTCTGGCAGGCAGCATGAGAAGTACGTCCTTGAATCACATCATCATTATGTATCGATGACATGTGATTCAACAGGCAGGACGTCCCAACAAGGGGTTGTCCCTGTGACTCTTTGGCTACAGGTCTGAGTGCTACAAGTGCCTTTAAAAGGATCTGGCCTTTGGTTTCCGGTGTGGGTCTGGAGAGGAGCCTTGGGAAAAGAGCAGGAATAGCAAATCAGTCTCCTACCTGCTCCCATTTTGGTCACCGCGTTGATAGAACCACCTTGCAAACCCTCCATGGAACCTGAATGAGCCGTGTTCTGCTCACCAGAACAGAACAGCCGTGTTCTGCTCCAGGGCTGATGAGAAACATCACTGTGATGAGGCTGAATTAGGAGGCAAGGTGGAGCCCATCCCCATCAATCCATCACGAGCGCTGTGGCTAGACGGAGGGTGAACTCCATGAAAAACACCCAGTCCCATCAGACCACAAACTGAGTTGTCCTAAGAGTTCATTGTTTAACATTTAAGAAAAAAATTTTATTACAGTTGATTTACAATGTTCTGTCCATTTCTGCTGCACAGCAAAGTAACACAGTTATCATTGTATAACCTTTCTAGGTTATGTCCTCTTACTCTCCTATCTTCTCAAGGAGGAAATCGAGGTACTGAGAAGTTACAAGGCTCTTAAGTGGGAGAGCTAGGATTTAAATCCAGATGATTCAGTTCTCAGAAAGGACCCCACTTTCACTGCTACTCTTACGCTGCGGCTCACAGCACTGCAGGGGCCTTTTTCATACAGCAACTCAAAAAGGAACCGATGGATTGTGTATGGAGGCAAAAAAGTTTTGAATCATTTCAGGATTCGTTATGATGATTTCAAAACTTAGAACCTGAGTGCCTATTTAACCTCCATGATAGAAGCTGCTTTTAGAATGTTTACTGGAAATTGGGCAGCTTTTCTAAATGCTGTTTTCAGAGTCAGCCTCATTCTTTTCATTCTCTAGTATTAGTTTTAGCCTCCTACATTCAACTCCTTTTATTATTGCTTAATGTAATGCTTAAATATCGCAAAATGTGAACAGAACTTGCTCTGATAGTTTTGCTGTGCCATGAGTTTAAAGTAATGTCTTGAGGGCACTGGTGTCTCCGCTGCTGTTACTTCCTGTCATCACTAGACGTGTACGTGCTTTTTTTTGTTTGTGCTTCTTTTATACTCATTCTGTTCTTCAGGATGGTCTTTATGAAGATACATCTGTTTAGCTTTGGTGATTAGCAGAAACATTAGCAGACCTACTGTTTCAGAGCATAAATAATTAATGGCTGTTTCTCATTAATTTCTTCTGGAACCAATTCTTGTTAGACTACAGTTAGATATATTTCTTGAATTAAGAGCAGATCTAAGGAACTCTCCACCTCTTTTGATAACAGGCCATTTACTTTTGAGGGAAAATTATGACATATCCATCTATGCAAGGAAAAAAAAAGCCACAACTTATTTTAATGAGATGTGACACGTCTTTTGTTTTCTAAGGGCTTTCCATCACAAGGTGTCTGTTCTGTGATCTGTTTCCCTCATTTTCCACACAGACCTACCCTTCCCCCGCAATTTAATGCAAATAATAACTATTTATTGTATTGACATATTTACAAAATATTACAACCAACCTGCCTTTTCACCAAACAAATCCCAAACCCGCCGAAGTATGCTCTGTCTCTGATGCCTTGATTCCCTTCCTCCCTTTGCTGTAAAAGCAGCCCCATGTCATTACCTTCTGGGGACTTTCTCTAAGTTGATAAACAGATGGAACCCTTGCCCCAGTTTAGTCTTTAGTTCCCTCCCTTGCTATTTATTAAAGCACCTCCCCTTTAACTAATCTGTTAAAATTAATAGGCAGACAATAAAAATAGAGGTTCTGAGGCAAATAGCTCAGAATAGTGTTTTAGCCTAATTAATAGTTAAATTTCCTTCTGTGAAAAAAATCAAATGCACGTCAGTGTTTTCCTGTTTTTCTATTTTTGTTTTTTTAGGGCTGCAACCGTGGCATATGGAGGTTCCCAGGCTAGGGGTTGAATATGAGCTGTTGCTGCCAGTCTACACCACAGCCACAGCAACATGGGATCCGAGCCTCATCTGTGACCTACACCACAGCTCACAGCAACGCCAGATCCTTTCTTTGTCCACTGAGCGAGGCCAGGGGTGGAACTCAAGTCCTCTTGGATACTAGTCAGGAGCGTTACCACTGAGCCACGACAGAACTCCTGTTTGCCCGGTTTTGACATCCAAAGTAGGCTAAGGTTCTCGGTCAGATACCAACAGCGTACCCTCTTGGGCTTCCCAAGGATCTCAGGAAATTACTCAGCCTGGCTCCAAACTGGGCTACCCTTCACCCAACCCAAAGACAAACTGCAGTTGATTTAAGAACAGAGTAACAAAACGAGAAGAATAGGTTTGTAGTGGAGAAGTGAGTACCTCCAATGTAATGAGGAAGTGTATCTCTCACATGAAGGGCTCTGCTGAAATTCCAAGTCACAGCCAATGCTGTGTTTCTTAGATGTTTCCTTGGCTTTGGCGGCCTCCGAAGATTTATCCCAAGGCATTGGTGCCAGGCGTTAATGAGAAATGTTGTCAGCTTTATGAGTAGATTGATTAAATAATTTATAGTTTGGCAATGCAGCTGAATAGACCCCGCCCATTATAAATAGTGTTGTCGTGATAAAAATAGCTAGCATGTTGAGCGTATTAGACATATGAGTAAGTGTTAAGTAATAGTTTTAAAGGATGTCTTTAAAATGTCTCATTTAGTTTTACAGTAACCTTTAAGGTGCATATTATTATCCCCACTTTACGGATGAGAAACTAAAGCATGAAGAGATTAAATCAGTTGTCCAGGGTCACAGAGTGAAGAAATGGAAGAAATGGACTAGGAATCCAGGTAAGATGAAATTTAAAAATTGTGCAAATGGATTGTGATAGGAGAAAAAGATGACATGAAACTGATTCTCTAGTGAGCTCCCATTTTAATTTTTAAAAAGACAGTTTTTATTTCCTTCCTTTACTAGGGATCATATATCAGTTTTTCATATTTTTTGTAATTGGAAAAAAATGACTGACATTAGAGATAAAAAATGCTGAATTATATTTGATATAAACCGTGTTGACTATTTATAGGACTTAGACTACAAGGTCTGTTTGGTGTCTCCTTAATGACGTTAAGCCAGCAAAATTTTTTTTTTTGAGCTTTGTCTAAATTCAGAAGATAGTGGGCAACTTGTTTTAAAAAACCCTGGGGAAGAATGTAAAGCCCTAGTTTGCTGTGAAATGTGTTTCCACTATAATCTAGAATGAGTTCATAAGGGAAAAACTGGGCAATAACTCTGACCAACGGCAAGGTCGCTGGCAGGCTGTGGCTGAGAGCCTGCGTGGCAAGAGTTCGGTGAAGGTGCAGGACGGGAGAAACACACACCATCGCACTCACAATTCCATCGCAATGTTGGTTACTTAATAAACAGTGCCATAAAGTTGTATTGAAGTGAATATACGTTATCAGCATCACTTACTCTGTTTACGATCCACTCCACATCAAAGTGGCACAACAAGCAGAGTTAGTACCCGTTAATATCCAATTGCTCATCAAACTTTAATTTGTATTTTCTTTCCCCTGATTGATACATCTTTTATAACTGAAAGGCTCCATCTCTTTATAACATACACTATCATTCAGGGCCACTCATTTTACTCACTCTGCAAACCGGCATGAGATTGTCTAATAATTCACCTAGATTTTGTCACAAGTGCCTGAAGTTACAGCTGTCTTTTAGAAGCAGCAGTCTTCAAAACGTTTGGAATTATTAAAACAGCAGGTCAGATCCTTGGCTAGGAAGAAATCTTGTCCAACTGATTGATGAATAAGATGCTAATTTTTTTTTTTTTTTAAGAGGCTTGAAGTTTATTTCCTTTATTCACCCAGTGGTGCGGAGTTGAGTAGCACAGCTACAGAGTAGAATTAATAGCTGCAGGGCTGTAGGAGTAAGTTTTGGGGGCAGGTTGCAATTGAGAGGCATCATCTGTCAGCTTGGTCCTGCAAGAACAATTTTTTTTTTTAAGAATTAGGATATTTATTTACTTTTCCTTCTCTCTCTCTCTCTCTCTCTCTCTCTCTTTCTTTCTTTCTCCCTCCCTCCCTTCCTTCCTTTCTTTTTGTCTGCCTTGTAGCATATGGAATTCCTGGGTCAGGGATCAGATCTGAGCCACAGGTGTAACCAACCCAACACTGCATCCTTAACCAACTGTGCCAGGCCAGGGATCAAACCCAATTCCCAGTGTTCCCAAGACTCTGCCAGTCCCGTTGTGCCACAGTGGGAACTCTGTGAGAGCAATTTATAATACCCCTCATCAACAGCCAGTGCTAATTTGGGTGACACATATGGTAAAAACAAAAAATAAACGAAACCAGATACTTCTCATGCTTCTTTTTATCGGGCCTTCTGCAGATAATGAATACAGAACCATTCAAGAGACTTCTTTCTGTCTGGCTGTTGCAGCAGGTTGAGCGTTCTCCAGGGCACCACAGGGGACTCCCAGCGCACAGGGGGCTGACCGAGCAGACCCTGGCCCTTCCTCTTCCCCCAGAGCCCACACCAAGCTCCTCAGTGTCCAGCCCACAGCCACGTCTTAAAGGCTCCTGCTGCATGGAAAAGGAAAAGAAGTACAACATGAGAATATGAAATTGGTATCTTTTATTTCATTTTATTTACTGAAGTATAGTTGATTTACAGTGTTGTGCCAGTTTCTGCTGTACAGCAAAGGGACCCAGTCATACATATATATATATACATTATTTTTCTCATACCATCCCCAATCATGTTCCTTCCCAAGAGACCATGGCATATTTTAAATCCTCGCATTCAATAATATAAATGCTTTAGCATTTAAAGAAGAGGAAGAAAAGAAGAAAATAAGAACAGGGAAAAGAAAAATGACAGTGACAGTCAGCAGCATCCTATTTGGAAAACCACCTTGAAGGCTTGAGCAACTTGTTCCAACTCCCCTGCTACTCAGTCCTTCATCCTACCCTTGGCATCTGGGGGAGAGTCCCTTGCGGGGGAAACAGACCAACGGAGTGTCCAGACCAAGCCGATGACGTCCCGCCCTCCCGCAACGATGGGGGAATACAGGATGGTGGAGGGAACATGAAAATCCTGGGCTCGGACAGCCCTGCTTTCAAATTCTGGCTCCCCGGTTCCTACCCGTCAGATGTTGGCTGTGTCACCAAACTCCTGAGCTACAAACACAAGGTAATAATGACTAAACAAGAACCTGCTTTTCAAAGCACGTGGAACAGTGCCTGGCACACCCTACCTGTCAGTAAACACAAGCAGGTGTTATTATAAAACTACGAGTTCCTGGGCTCAAGCCTGCAGAACCAAGGAAGCCGGTGAGTGGAGAGCTGCGCTCTGCTATCTTCCAGGAGAGCCAGGTGGTGCCGCCTGAAGCGTTATGCATCCGGGAGAACTCGAAATACAGCCAGCCCTCACCTTGTTTTTTTGGAAATCATGAAACATTTCTGCCTTCCTATAAAGGGGAGAAAAGGACACAACAAACGCCGGAGGAACCCATCACTCAGCTTGAGAGATAGACATGGACAATAAAATGCTCTACAGCTATTCAAATGAATGAACTCGAGCCCTGAGGATACATCTCCAAAACACAAGGCTGGTCCCTAAGAGCAAGTGGCGCTAGGGTGCGCACATCTGATGGCGTCTCCATGCAGCCTCTAAGCCAGCGCATGGATGCTGCGGATGAGGTGTTTGGCGAAGCAGACACAGGGAGTACAAGTGTCGATAGGCAGGGGAATGAGAAGCAATGCCGGCTGCCGACAGCTTTGAAGGGTGGGAGCCCTTTCATTCTCAGGTGTCCTGGCTTTGTTCTCAGCAGGGCCGAGGCCAGGAGCTCCCCTCCCTGCTGTCTTTACACAGATGTTAGCCCCCGTGGAGGCAGAACTCGAGGCAAACAATGTTAAAGACACTGAAAGCAAAATTCTTCTTTTGAATGTACTCGGCTCCCATTAAAGTCCAGGGGCGCGCTCTCCGCAGGCCTCCTGTACGCCGCGGCATGGCTTCTTCAACCTGAATTCTGAGAGTTGGATGTAACATAAAAGCAGCCAACCAACAGCATAAATGTATATGAAATGAAATCAATAAAAAGTGTATTTTTTCCTGCTATTGAAGATAGTCCTGGGGGGGTTACATCACAGGAGCCAGGACAAGGAGAGGGAGATGCAGACACGAAGGATGAAGGGAGGGAGGTTGTGAGGGCAGGAGCCCGGGAGCGGAGGGCAGGGAGTCGGTTAGTGTTAATATTCACGGTGTAAACCAGGATTTAGTAAGAAGTGGCCTTCCTTTTCTCTCATCAACTAAAAAAAAAAAAAAAATCAACTCTCAGCGTTTATACAGTGGAACAGGGATTTCTGTTTTGTTCATCCTGCTTGATCTGAAGAGGTCATCATAATTAAGAACAATTTCTGAGATCAGATTGTGAGTTCCTGGTGGGTGGATTAAAAACTGAAATCAGGCAGAGAGAAATGCTTTCATTCATACATTTTTTCTTCTGTAGCAGCAGTGGAATTTTTATATCTCATAAAAATAAAACACCAGGCCTTTGCATCGGTTGTTTCATGTATGTCCCATAATAAATATACGAGGTAGCATCGGAGAGCCTGTGTGAAGTCGGAGGTACCCGGGAGCCAGGACTGGATTAGGGCCTTGTGCTCTAACACCCGCTCCCGTGGAAACACAGGCTGCGAATACATCTTCTTCGTTTACTAACAAGGTAATCCCAGAAATACGTAAATTTTACCAAGTGCTCTTTTGCTAGCGGGGCTTTGGGAATTATCTGTTGTGACCCTATTTATCATTTTATTAATTTTTTTTTGCTTTTAGGGCCGCAGGTGCAGCAGATGGCGGTTCCCAGGCTAGGGGTTTAATGGGAGCTGCATCTGCCAGCCACAGCCACAGCCACAGCCACAGCCACAGCCACAATAATGCAGGATCCCAGCCCCGTCTGCGACCTACACCACAGCCCACAGCAATGCCAGATCCTAAACCCACTGAGCGAGGCCAGGGATGGAACCTGTGTCCTCACGGATTCTGATTGGGTTCATTTCTTCTGAGCCTCGGGGAACTCCTGACCCACTTTACCCTAAGGCTCATATTCTAAGGGACAGTGTAGTATGGGAGCTGAAATCTTAGTCAGAGGACTAGGGACCTATTTTTTAATCCCCTTCTTGAATTAAAATTACCCCTACCTTTTGTAGCTGTTCTCTCCTACCCCAGGCCTGGAGTTCTGCATTCTTTTTAATATATGACATGACCTTATCCTTCTTTGACCCCTGGAGACTGAACTGTAGGTAGAGAAGCAGTCACCAGGGGGCCGAATCAGCCACCTGCCCTCTGGGAATTTGGGCAAAGACAGAGAGGCTTGAGAAATCATCCTGTCTCCTTTCTAGATCTTGTGATGTCATTTATTATTATTAGTATTACTATTATTATTATTACTATTATTTTGCCTTTTAGGACTGCACCTGAGGCATATGGAGGTTCCCAGGCTAGGGGTTGAATCAGAGCTACAGCTGCTGGCCTACACCACAGCCACAGCAACACAGGATCTGAGCTCCATCTGCGACCCACACCATGGTTCATGGCAATGCCAGGTCCTTAACCCACTAAGCGAGGCCAGGGATCAAACCCGAGTCCTCGTGGATGCTAGTCAGGTTCATTACCGCTGAGCCAGTACAGGAACTCCCTGTAGTCTTGACATTTCATTGGATCCCTTCGCAAGCATTCTACAAGAAGAGCTTCCATACAGAGGCTTGTTATCACCATGGCCGTGGGTCGAGCCCACTTAGCTCTACATTACTTGGCACAGTCAGCTTGCGGTTGGGACACATGCATGCACGTGATGGGCCACGCGAGCCCTCTAGATTCACGTGAGACTGTTATGCTGGGTTTGGGGCTGGCAATTGCTAGTATGCTATGAAGAGATAATCTGTGATTGAAACTAAGTTCTACATCCTCTGCAGAGAAGGAGAATCTGATCTCTAAGGATCCTTAGAGACAGTTTTCTAAGCGGCAATACAAAAGTCAGTACCTGTTCTTCGGCGGGTGCCTGAGTATGGCTACGTCAGGTCAGGAAATGTCTTCTCTCCTTGATTTACTTCCTTCTTTCCAATGAAAGCAAGTATTTCATATTACTCAGCTTTGGATCCTGTCCATGTACATAATACGAAAGCTTCCCGGTTTATTCTCTATTTAGGTTCACAAAGATCATTGTCCTCTAAAATGTTCATCGCTTACTTTAAAGTAATTTTTAGCACTCAAGTAATTTATGTTCATTGTAGAAAAATCAGAAAATAGAGATTAGCCAAGAAGAAGAAAGTGAGAATCCACAACCACCTGATAAATGTGTGTGTGTTTGTGGGCCTCTAGAGTTTTTCCTCTGTGCTTAATGTGTTTACATACATAAGTGCTCCAGTTTTTTTGTTTGTTTGTTTTTTGCTTTTTAGGGCCACAGGGGCAGCATGTGGAAGTTCCCAGGCTAGCGGTCGAATAGGAGCTGCAGCTGCCGGCCTACACCACAGCTCATGGCAACGCCAGATCCTTAACCCACTGAGCAAGGCCAGGGATCAGACCCTCGTACTCATGGGTACTAGTTGAGTTTGTTACCACTGAGCCACGACAGGAACTGCCATGCTCAAATTTTAAAAAACGGTATCATGCTTATGTTACTTTTATCTTTTTCATTCAACAGTAAGTTGTTACCTTTCCATAATTATAAAAGTATTTCTTCTACATTATCTTCATATTTCTAACTAGCTTCCTATTTTATTATCACTTTGCTTACTGGTTCCTTGTGGAACTATGTGGAAAAGACAGTTTGCCATCTATCTGATTATCATCAGAGCCTTTCTTTTGACCTGCCCTCTTTACTTGTCGGTGAAACTTAGACTTTTCTGAACTGACACAAAATCTCCAACACAGTAGTGGTTTTTAAAGATAATTAATTGTCCTGGGCAACAAAGTTTCCTTTCTGGATGCCTGGACCTGTTAAAAGTCTTGAAGCATTTGGATGCCTTCCTTCTGCAGAAAAGGCGAGCATCGCTGTCTCGGTTTTATCACTAAGAAGAAGGAGACGGTCTTGAGGCCCTGGGAGAAGGCACTGGCAGAGACCAGAAGAGAACCTGAGGTTCTAATGGGCCAGTCCTCTAATCAAACCACAAAGCCACACTGCTTCCCCTTCCGCTGCTGCAGGGCTGGGCTGGGGAAGCAAAGTGCCGCCTCCCGCGACCCGCTGAGAGCTGAATGGAGAGTTACCATTCACAGTCCAGGTCGCCCTGTCCGGAGGAGACCAACTCCCCAGCTCTCAATGGCGGGTGAAAGCTTGTTATCATGTGCTGGACCCATTGATCTGTTTCAACAGTGACTCCTGAATTATATGGCCCCTAAATGTTTGCTGCCAGAGAGATCTATACTGTGGATGCGATGATGGGTACTTACTGGAAACTATTGTCTGATCTATGACTTCGGTTGTTTTGTCTCAATGAAATATCCCCATGCACTTGGAGCTTGCTCTGCTCTAACCTTTCCCTCGACTCCAGTACGATATTTTGTGCTACAACGTAGTGAAGTACAGTAACATTCAAATGGCCCAGGGATTAAAGTAAAGCCACATCATTTGTGGGGCTACAGAGCGACAGAAGTTTGCAGAAGATTTGTCATTTCTCATAAAGGCTTAAAAATTGTGCATACCCCTTTTCCTTGCAGTGGTGCTTTGAGTAATTTATTCAAAGCGAATAATGGAGGAAGAGCACAAAGAAGGAATTACGAAGGTCTTTTCCGTATTGCCATTTTACAGTGGTGAAAAAACCTGAAGCCTTCAAAGCTGAGCCATAGGAGATGGGTTCAATGAATTATGATTTGGTTATATAATGGTATGTGCTATGCTGTCATTGAATATAAGTTGTATTCTGGAGTTCCCATCGTGGTGCAATGGAAACGACTAGGACTAGGAACCATGAGGTTGTGGGTTCGATCCCCGGCCTTGCTCAGTGGGTTAAGGATCTGGTGTTGTCGTGAGCTGTGGTGTAGGTCACAGACGCGCCTTGGGTCTGATGTTGCTGTGGCTGTGGTGTAGGCCACCATCTGTAGCTCCTGGGAGCTTCCATAAGCCATGGGTGCGGCCATTAAAAAAAAAAAATAAGGTTGTATTCATGTTTATAACGATAGGGAAAGTTGTTTATGATATAATGGTAAGTTCAAAAAATACATAATAGGAGACAAGCTTTGATACTCACTTTATAAAAATAATGCGTGAATGCAGCATCACTACCCCACACAGATGCACACAGCGCAGAGCCCGGTCCTGCCTGCCCCTCTTGCTGCATCTCCTGCTGTTCTCCCACTACCCCAGCCCCATGCCCAAGTAGTCTTCCCTCTTTTTTGTAGCTACACCTCCTTCAGATCTCAGCTCAAACGTCACGTCTACAAAACTCCTGTGTTGTATGTTCTCAGAATCACCATAGGTGAAAAGGACTTTTTTTCCCTAACATGCTGATGATCATCAGGGCTGCTGACAAAATGCAAGATATTCCGAAGTCTGGAAACAAGAAAATAGAATTCTGTCGCAGATTATAATATCAACGAACTGTTCATCCTAGCTCTTCTATTTTTTCAGACTTTGCAGACGCCCTGTACTTCTGATTCCCCTCCTCTAGGACCAGGATGGGATGATGCAGCCCCTGCCTCCAGTGGGGTTCATTGTAGCCACATGCCTCACCTTGACCCATGAGCTGGGAGCAGAAACCCATATCAGTTCCCTGGGAAAGCCTTTAAGAGTCAGTCCAATCTGTTGTCATCTCTCCTCCCTGCCAGGGACTTGGAACTGCCCAGCGGAGTGTGATGGGCACATATGGTGAGAGAAAAACAGTTCTTTGTTATTTGAGATGACTGCAATGTGGGGGTTATTTGTTACTGCAGCATAACCCTGCTCATCCTGACTAGTACATGCACTCGTCACAGGTACAGATTTACATCTGCCAGTGTAATTTTTAATCTCGTCTGTGGTACGTCTCCTCCGTGACAGACACTGGACTAGAACATGGAGCCTCGGCAGTGAGCCAGGTAAACCAAGTTCCCTGCTCTCACGGAGTTTCGCTCTGATGGGCGAGAGAGATCGTGAGAAAATAAGGCGGAGATCTTCATGACAAGTCCTGCGCACAGTTTGGGAGCAGAGGGTTCCAGACAGATAAGAGTTCAGAGGGGGGTCCTGCTGTTCCTGAGGCTGGGAAGCAGGAGGCCGAGTGGAGGGTGGGACATGATGGAGAAGAAGACTGTAGGGGCAGTGCGGGCGGGGAGTAGATCTCGCAGGATTTTTTTGGCCCTGGGAAAGTCTTGGGATTTATTCTGAGCATGATGAGAAGCCACTGGGAGGCTTTGAGTAGGGTATGACATGACGACACTCTTTCGGAAAGGATCGCTCTGATTATGGTTTGGTGAATCAGCTGGAGGGAAGGGGAGATAAGCGTGTGAGTCAGGACATCAGAAGGCAGAGGATACAGGCCATGACCTTGGACTAGGTGTATTTGGAAGGTGGGGGAGACAGAGATGAAATTGGTCAGAGATGAATTGGATGGATTGGATGTGGGGTTTTCAAGAAATGAATTGAACTTCATTCCTCAACACTGTCCTGAGCAACTGGGCAAAAGTGGTACTATTTTGGGGGCAGGCAACAACGAGGGAGAAGAGAGCTTAGGGGAAAGGTCATAAAAATCCACTGTCATATGAATGAATGCAAGTGTCCAGAAGATAAAGGGTAGGATGATATATATGAAAATGTTAAGAGTATTTGTGGGTTGTCAATTGGTTTTTGCCCTTGTGCTCCTCAGCATTGCCGATGTCTCTATAATGAGCACACAATAAAATATTTTTAGGGGGGAATTCCCGTCATGGCGCAGTGGAAACAAATCTGACTAGGAACCATGAGGTTGCGCGTTTGATCCCTGGCCTTGCACAGTGGGTTAAGGATCCGGCGTTGCCGTGAGCTGTGGTGTAGGTTGCAGACGCGGCTCGGATCCTGCGTTGCTGTGGCTGTGGCGTAGGCCGGCGGCTACAGCTCCTGTTAGACTCCTAGCCTGGGAACTTCTACATGCTGTGGGTGCGGTCCTAAAATGACAAAAACACAAAAAACAAAAAACATTTTTTAGGGACAAGTTGTATTTTTCCAGTTGTAACTTGGGGATTGTGGCATCTAGCAAAGTTCTCTGTGAGCCCTCACCAACCCTATATATAACCTTTGCAGATTTGTACTTGTCTTCCTCATTCAGCAGTACCTGCTCTCTCTGAAATGTCCCCAGGTCAGTGGCCACTATGACTTGAGAAGGAAGAAATTGAAGGGAGAAAATACTATTTAGCGAAGTAACATTTTTCGGGGTAAAATGAAAATTTAACAACAGAAATTCATAAGAATAGCACGTGCTGGAGCCTATCAGTTGTGTATGAAGTTGACTCTGCCCGTTTTAAAGGCTGTGTGCACAGCAGGAGGCAGCATCTTCAGGAGGGCAGCCTCCGAGGCCACTCAGCCCTGGCTTCAAGTCCAGGTTCCGACACTTCTTTACCGTAGTTACTTGGGACAATTACCGTAGTTACTCAACAATCTGTGCCTCTGATTTCACACTGGTAAATGGGAGACAGATAATTCCAGCTGCCTAGGCTTGCTGTGGGGATCAAATTCAACAGCACCCAGAAATGGTCAGTACCTTGCTTGCGCCTAGTGAATGCTGGTGAGTGTGGCCACCGCTGCTATTGTTGTTATCATGTGTCGGTTTGGGGGAGAGACGAGGCCTAGACTAGCCTCCTCGTATGGGGACTTGCTTATTACTGTACCCACGGTCATGAGCGCTCACAACTAACCCTGGGAGGTAGGTACGAACAGTATTCCTATTTTACAGAGGAGGAAACTGAAACTCAGAGGGGTCAATTAATTTGCTCCAGGTCACACAGCGGGAAGAGGCAAAGCAGGGTCCCAGCCCCTGTCCCTCGGACTCCAGGGCTGGTGCTCTTCAGTCATTATCGCAGGGGCTTGATGCCCCGCGATGTCCTTCGCTGGTGTCCTCTGGGTCCTCGTTTAGGAGAGCGAGTTCCTTGTCCCCATCTGCCGTTCTGATTGTTGCAGACACGTCCGGGCCGGGCACTTTCCAACCGCAGAACTGCCACCAGAGCCTGACGCGCTGTCTTAACTGCACCTCACCCTTTCCAGCACCAGCCGCTACTGGGGGCTGAGCGGGTGGGTCCCTGGGGACCAGCGCTGTTTCTGCTGAGAGTGTTTCGTCCAGCATTCCTGTGGGAGTTAGACACGCCAGTTCTCTCTCATCCAGCTCTGTTTTGAGGAAGAGACTCCAGGCACTCGTTCTATTGCTCCCACACGAGGCTGCCTGTTGACGACACAGAGGAAGCGAAGTCACGCTTACAGCTTCACAGACACAAGTCGAAATGCCCCAGGCAAGCTGTATGGCAATTACGCTTTAATCCACAAAGAGTAGAACGGATCCATCTGGAAGGGGCTGTGACGTGTGATTCTGGACCGCACAAACCCTTCCCCGGCCTCACAGCCCCTTCAGAGACCGGACTGGCTCTTTGCAAAGTGTGGCTAAGGTGGCCTGATGAACCTCTCTCCCACACCCTGCCTTCCAGAAGCCTTGGGGAACGAGCAATTAGGACAAGGTAAGCATCCCACCCACCAGAAGTCATGGGAAGACTCAATAAAATGCACGGCAAAGCTGTAACTTATTCACATAGCTGGGAGAGGAACACAGATCTCCTTGTTCCAATTACAGTGATTTTTGGAGAAAGCCTTTAAATCTCCCAGGAAAAATAAAGACTTTTGCTTCGTTTCAGAACCAGCCACGTCATACAATCCATTTGCCTTAAACAGTGTATATTGGGAAAAGAGATCTATATAATAGATTTGAAATTATAATATGCCTTTAAAAACTGTATATGTATTTAAAAGTGTATGTGGTAATTTAAATGTGCTTAAATATTTAAAATACACAGGAAGGTCCCTTCACTGCCCCCACAAGCCCAGAAGGAAGGTGGCACCTAGTCACACTTATTTGCATGCGAACATGTGGATTCTTAAACAGCCCCCTTGCCAATTGCAGTGAAATAGAAGGAGACACTGCCCAGGACACACCATATGCTTACATAAAGGCTGGGGCTAGAAGTCATTCCTGGGCCTTAATGATGGTTAGCCAGCTGAACATAGCTCTGATTCGACCCCTAGCCTGGGAACCTCCATATACTGCGGGTGCGGCCCTAAAAAGCAAAAAAAAAAAAAAAAAAGTGTGAAATTTCAACAAGATATTTTGCAATCAGTGAGTTTGAGGGGGCTGTCAGTTCAGCAAACTTCACCCCATGTTCTACGGCAGAGTAGTTCCTCTTGGTGGTCTACACAGGCCCAAGCATTTGCACTATATATAGACCTTAGCCAGTTCTCAAGAAGCATATGATGGGAACTTCTTAAAATTAATGTTATTTACCTGCTAGGATGTAAATGCTAAAAGGATGTGGTCTACATTATGGACAAGGGCTCTGTAAAACATGATATCAGAAAATGGAAATTTTACGAGTTCTGGGAACAGAAGCAGGTGATGTGAGTGAAATGGGAGAAAATTCTAATTTTTGCTGCCTTTCTAGAACTTAATCCAAAGTACTTTATTTAAAAAAGAAAAAAAAACATGAATAATGGAACTATAACATTCCTGGGTTAGTTGTGCTCACTTTGGTTCCCTCAAGTTTCCTGTTCCTGGAAAACAACCCTTCTAATTAAAACAAGAGTCCTGGAGCCCCCATCATGGCTCAGCAGTAACAAACCCGAGTAGCATCCATGAGGATGCCGGTTCGATCCCTGGCCTGGCCCACTGGGTTCAAGTATCTGGTGTTGCCTTGAGCTGTGGTGTAGGTCGCAGATGCAGCTGGGATCCTGCATTGCTGCGGCTGTGGTATAGGCCTGCAGCTGCAGCTCCGAATCGACCCCTAGCCTGGGAACTTCCATATGCCGTGCCTGCAGCCCTAAAAAGACCAAAAAAAAAAAAAAAGTCCTTTCCATAGAAGTTCACGGTGTTAGAATCGTAGAATGCCTAGCTATGCAGGCGCTTGGAGCTGTCAATGCAACTCCTTGCCTGGGGCGTGTGTTCCGCTTTGTTGTGTGGTTACATCATCTGGCCTGGAGACCTGGAGGAGCGGGGCCCGTAGAGTATAGTGGGCGAGACCTTTGCTTTCAGGTGGTCCTCACTAGTTTCATAGATTCACCAGTTCTGTGACCTTGGGTGTTGTTTAGCCTCTTAGGACTTGGTTTAAGTCATCTCTCGAAGGAGCTGTTCACCTCCTGGGACGGTGGGAGGGATTGAATGAAATCGTCTGGGTAAAATTCGCAGTAGCGTGACACAGCATCAGGGGCTGGCTTTCCCTTCATTATTGCCGTCATCAGCAATATCGCAGGGAAGCGTAGTCATGGAGAGAGCTGTCTCGAGGTGGAGGCTCAGAGTCCAGCTGCTGAGACAGTGATAAGGCCCGAAAGCTGCATTTGATCATAAACCGCCCCCTTATTTTCAACTGGGGACCATTCTCCGTGAGCCTGGTCCCTGCAGAAAGAAACTCTCTCCTGTCATTTTAAAGGAAGTCTTAAGATACTCTTCTCTGATTTTTTTTTTTTAATGGCCATACCCATGGTATATGGAAGTTCCCAGGCCAGGGACTAAATCCAAGCCACAGCTATGATGCAAGTTGCTGCAGTCAGATTCTTAACCCACTGTGCCTCAGCGGGAATGCCACCATTCTCTTATTTTCAAAGTTACTTGACGTCAAAAAGACATACCTCGTGCAAGTGCTTTCTGTAGTGTGGACAGAACAGAAAACCAAAATTAAATCTATAAAGAAATGGAAAGAGGCGACTGATTCTTTCCACTGCCTTCCCCACCCTCCAACCCCATGAAGGTTTGATTCTTTAAGTACAATATTAACTTATAAGATATTGAGTATAAGTATATGATGATAAATATTTTCATGTATTTTATTTCATTTGACTCTTCCTAGCAAACTTGGTAGGGAGATAGAGCAGAACGTACATTACTGTCCTCATTCTGTAGATGAACGAAACTGAGAGGAGGAAAGCAACTGACTTACATACGATACGCAGTCATTGCTAGAAGTCAAGTCAGAGTCTCTACGTACAGGCTTCTAGCCCGTTGTCTTTTCGTTGCACCAGAAAGCCGAATTTGCGCAGGCACGCTCTCCCTCGTCCCTTGTAAGAGACGTCACTAATCAGCCACCAGATTCTTTCCCACCGTGGGGACATCTGCTCAGAGTGGCTTAGCACAGGGTTTCAGACAGGCATCACCAGTTGAGTGTGAGCGACCCAGGAATACAACACACTTACTGACCATTCCTGGACAAGACTATCTAGCCTTCATCATTGATCTCAGCAGCTAATTCACTTGACATAACAGAGCTGGAGGGAGGATCTTTTCTTAGAAGTCTTATGCCAGGTCCCGTTGCCAGCGGGCACGTGGTTAACATTGACTGTGCTCCTGGAGGCCAGAACCTTGGACGTTTTCATACCCCATAACCAGGAATGGGACCTGACAGAGATTGACACTGAACCATGTTTTAGTGGATGGATGGATGGATGGATGGATGGACGGATGGATGGATGGATGGATGGACTTAGCAATTGAATATGCCCATAGAAACAGGTCCAGGATGGAAGAGAGCCTCTACGGCTGATGGTTTTATAGACTTTCAGTTTGGATGATGGCTTGACGCCTTTGTGTCTCCTAGGATTGGGCTGTCAATTGAGAAAGCACTGTCTACCTCCCAAACACTGTTGATCTCCATTTATCAGAGGATATTATTAGACACTGTGCTGCTGAAGTAGCAAATTATTTAGGGCTTTTAGTTCTGGGTGTGTGATGAGGATTTGGGGGAAATGTGTTCTGCCGGGGGAGGGCAAGTCCGCAGTCTCTCTCTTACTCTGGCCTGATGACAGCTGCTAGCATTGGCTGAGTGATCAATAACTGGCTGCCAGTCCAGTTACTCCTCGCTGGCTATTTTAAGGACCACCACGGAGACCGACCGTGGAGGCAGGAGAAGATATTCTGATCAAGGGAGCCCATCGTACCTTCTCTGCATCATTTTCGACCTGGATCACAGAGCCCAGGGAGGCACGCAAGTCTAAGAGTTCTTCCCAAGGGGTACCACTGAAAGCTATTATTATTATTATTTTTTTTTTTTGGTCACCCTCAAGGCATGTGGAAGTTTCCCGGTCAGGGATGGAACCTGCACCGCAGCAGCTACCTAAGCCCTTGCAGGGACAACACTGAATCTTTAACCCACTGTGCCGCAGGGGAACTCCTGAAAGCCATTTATGTTGGGGCAGGGGGTCAGCCACCCCCTTGCCCTTAGGGATCCAGCAGGGCGCTGTCCCCCTGGGGCCTTGACTTTGGCGTTGGCAATGAAGTTTGGTGCTGGTCTGAGGTTTCAGTTATTTCTGCCTTCCCTGGACAGCTTTCCATTGTAGTTGCCCTTTCCCAGATAAAGAGAATTTGCAAGAAGTCCAGACAGTCACCAAAGAGCCCTAGTTTACAGAAGAGTTGCTTTTACAAGGACAGATTTTTTTTTTTAAAGAAATATCATTTCTTTCCTTTATTTACTTCATGTTTTACGTACAGACTCTCTGGGAAGAACTTAAAGGACTGGAGAACATTTTTGACCGAATCAATTTTTTTTTTTTTATGGGCTTGGAGTTGATTTACCCTGCAATAGGGGCTAGAGTTGGTACTGCCCATGTACTTCCATTTTCCTGTACTCTCTCTTGAAAAGAAGTTACAATCTCTTTTGGCGTAAAGGTGACTAACAAAAAAAATACCTAGAATAGATTTCAGTTAAGTTTATTTTTTTTTGAAAGTGAGAAGTTTGAAGATATGAAATGCACTGAGAATAAAATTAAGCCATATATCTCCAGCTTCGAAATAAAACCCTATAAACATAATTCAGCTCATCCTCCCTAGAAGAGAACCTCCCTTTTCTGCTCCAAACTTCACCCAACCCTCAAGGGAGCCACTGTACTGATTCTGGTGTCCTTCACCCCCTTGCATGCCTTTATGCTGTATGTTTGTATCTGTAGGCAATAATACCGTGCATGTTCTAAAACATCGTATTAAAGGCATCAAGCCAAAGGTTTCTTTCTGGAAATGGATTTTCTGAACTCATCAGCATATAGGTGAGATTCCCCCCCCCGCCTTGGTACATGTGGTTAAAGTTAATTTTTTTTAAACTTAAGAAGTTCAAGTTAAACATCCATCTGCTGTGGGTGGGGGCTGCAGTCACGGCAATATGGGAGTTCCTGGGCCAGGGATCGAATCTGAGCTGCAGCTGCCCCCTATGCCACGGTTGTGGCAACACCAGATCCTAATCCGCTTGCCACAGTGGGAACTCCTAAAGTTAATTTTTAACTCAAATAATAGATTTTTCTGGGACCAACTTGAGAATCAAAGAGGAGAGGCTCCTCCAATCCCTAGACCAGGTTAGCTGTCCCTGTTAGGGCTCCCATCGCAGCCTTGCTCTTCTCCGTAAGGTTTGATTACAGAGCTTCTATTTTTTGCTTAATGATTAAATATAAATCACCATGGGGAGTGTCGTGGTGGCCTAACAGCTGAAGATCCCGTGTTGTCACTGCTATGGTTTGGGTTGCTGCTGTGGCCTGGTTTCGATCCCCAGCCCAGGAACTTCCACATGCAGCAGGCATGCATGGCCAAAAAAGAAACAAATCGTTCTGGGTTGATGTCATGTCTGCCTTCCTGCTGGAAGGTGAGCTCCCCGAGGTCAAGAACCACGTGTCCCTTGCTCACAGCCGTGTCCGTTACACCGAGTTCAGGCCTGGCACAGTGCAGGCAGGTGACTGGAGCGGGCTTTACGGCCTCCAGCGAGAAACGCAGCTTGCTTAGAACCAACACACAGCATCTTTAGTGACCCGGCTCCCACTTCAATTTCTGGACCTAGCTCCTGCCCTCCTGTGACTGGTCCCGCCCCTTGGTGCCACCAAAGCTTTTGCGGTTCCTAAAGTCCTTCGGGCCTCCTGCTTTACGCACACACTGTCCCCTCGGATGGGAACGTCCACTCACCTTTGTCTGCCATTCACACTCCTCAAGACTCATCTGAAGTGACGCGTCCTCTGGGAAGCCACCAGTGACTATTTCAGGCAGAATGCGCTGCTCCTCTGGGTTCCCATCGCTATCAAAACCCCCTCATACTTAATCTGTTCATTTATTGAAAAGTACATGCTGTGCCACTGCAGTTCCCTTTGTAGCTCAGTGGATTAAGAACCCATCTGGTACCCATGAGGACGCAGGTTCAATCCCTGGCCTTGCTCAGTGGGTTAAGGATCCCACGTTGCTGTGAGCTGCCGTGCAGGTCACAGATGTTGCTAGGATCCCGTGTTGCTGTGGCTGTGGTGTAGGCCGGCAACCGCAGCTCCGATTTAACCCCTAGCCTGGGAACCTCCATATGCTGCGGGTGCGGCCATGAAAAGAAAGACAATATGTATACTGTGATTCTACTATGAGCGAGGCCTCTCTCTGTGTGTCCTAGAGATACAGAGCTGAGTGCGATGTGGTCCCTGTGATTTAAGTGCTTGTCAGCAGCACCTATGAAGGCATTAATGGGGCGAAGGGGCACCGTCCTTGGCAGAGTCTCGTTTAGGAAGGATGACAGGCCAAGGCCTCTCTACGGAGCCGAGACCTAAAAAGATGTGAGCAAGGCAGCCCGGTGAGGGGCTGTCGGCAGTACTTTCCGGAATGTGGGTCCTCATGGCCACTCCTCCGCCCTGAGAACGGGCACCTGCTGCCCCAGTGCCGTCCAAGTATTTCGCTACCACGTGGAGGAAGGAACGGCTGGGCCACGTTCTGTTGGTCCAGAATGAACCTCAGCTCTTTGGCTTGCAACAGCTGCACCTCGTCTCATGAAACAGGCAACATCAACCCAAATCAGGCCCTTCCCCGGGGGCTAGTAGCTGTGGGAAGAAAGGAATTCCATAGAACCCTCTAAGCAGGCGGCGAGGAGTGGTTTGTTTGCCTCCAGGAGTTTGTATGCTTGCGTGGCGTTACGGGTGCAGATACTGAGCCCCGCTGTCACTACTTGTCCTTAACATTTCTGCAGCTTTAAAGATAATTATCCCGGATGGAGCGGTTAGCCGGTGCCAGGCATGGTCTCACCTAAGCCTCGTTTTGTCCCTGTTATATTCCCTGAGAAAATGGAGCCTTGTCGGGGTCTTGCAGCTGGGGAAGGTGGAACCCGGACTCACACCAGGGTCTGTCTCACACGGAAGCCTGAGGTATTAGTGCTGTAACCCAGGGCCAATGTCAAGGGTGAGTAACGCGCACAGCCGTACAAGGCTGTGTTCTCAGAAGGGCCCTGTGCTTGGTGTAATGCTCTTTTTATTGCCATCTTGAAATTCCTCATAATTTGTGGACAAGGGAGACCCACCTTTTTTTTTTTTTTTTGGTCTTTTTAGGGTGTAACCTGCTGCATTTGGATATTCAGGCTAGGGGTCGAATCGGGCTGTAGCTGCCGGCCTACGCCACAGCCACAGCAACATGAGATCTGAGCCATGTCTGCAAACTACACCACAGCTTACAGCAATGCCGGATCCTTAACCCACTGAGCGAGGCCAGGGATCGAACCCATGTCCTCAAGGACAATAGTTGGGGTTGTTACCACTGAGCCATGATGTGAACTCCAAGGGGATCTGCATTTTAATTTTGCACAGAGCCCTGCCAATTACATAACTGGTCCTGCCTCTGACCCATGAGGTCTCAGAACAATACACTGGTGAGCAGCCTGAGGTTTTTTTTTTTGTTTTCTTTTTTTTGCATAATGAATTGTATTGCAGTTATAGGTGTACAAAAATCATCACAAGTCAGTTTCATAGCATTTGCATCCCAAACCCTCAGTGCATCCCCCCGCCCCCCAGATTGTCTTGTTTGAAAAACCAAGGTTTTCCAAAGTCTGTGAGTCATTGTCTGTTCTGCAAAGAGGTTCATTGTGTCTTTTTAGTTTCCACATGTAAGCAGTAGCATTGGGTATTGCTGTCTAATTGTCTGACTGGTTTCACTTCGCGTGATAATTTCTAGGTCCATCCATGTTGCTATAAATGTTGGTAATTCGTTCCTTTTAATGCCTGAGTAATATTCCATTGTGTGTATGTACCACATCTTCCCTATCCACTCCTCTGTTGATGGGCATTTAGGTTGTTTCCACAACCTGGCTACTGCATAGAGGAGCAGCCTGAGTTTTTGATGAACCCCGTGTCAACCCCTGTATAAGCTGAGGCCTAAATCATCAACTCCTCTCCTCACTCCTTGTAAGTCTTTTTCTTTTTTCTGATTATAAGAATAGTACCCTTTAGAATGGCTGAGCGGTGAGGGCCTGCAGTGCAGCACGGGCTAGTCCGTCCGATCGCCCGTGACTGAGCGTGATGGAGGATAACATGAGAAAAAGAATGTGTGTGACTGGGTCCCTCTGCTGTGCAGCGGAAATTGACACAGCACTGCAAATCAACTATACTTTAATAAAACAATTTTTAGAAGTAATACAAGTAAGTAGAGGTAGGTGTGAAGGTGACTATAGCTTTTCTGTAGTGGAGCACGTTTTTGTAAGGAGGAATTAATTGTGTTGCATGTATAAAACTCTGTGTCCCCTGTGCAAACTCCTGTTTATAAACTTCCCTTTCCTTACAATGATTTTTAGACTCAGTTTTAGGTGGGTTCCTGAAGAGAAAAGTCGAGACTTTGTAGCACCCAGGGGACTCTTGTTATAGTTACAGACTTTTGCTCACTTATATGCTGGATAAGCATCTTTGGCTTTTTAACTCAAATGCCAACTACCCTGTGTGGTGAAATATTCCTCTTCCTCCTGGTAAACATTGCTCTCATTTAGAAAAAGTGATGGAGCTCATGGCTTATACATTCCTTCTGATGTCTCTAAATGCAGCCAGCTGCCTCCAACCCCCTTCCCTTTGCTCAAGCTGAAACTAGCCCCAGTGGGGTTTACACTTGATCCGAGAGCTTGCCATCCCCGGGCCGCCCTTACCATGAAAAGACTCATATTGTGGAGGTCGCAGTGCTGTGAGCCGGTCAGGTAACTTCTGTTACTTAGCAACTTTCTCCTGCTTTGTTAAGTCGGGCTGTTCAATCTCCTTAATGAATAAGAGCATCGAGCCAGGTAATTGATGCCTGGACATTCAGCTCATGAATAATTGACTGTCTGGGTAAAACCCTAGATACATTTCCTCGATCAGACTGTACAGTGGAACAGCCGTGTCGTAGCCGGTGTTGAGTGTTTTTCGTTGTTTTTGTCCTGGTTGGTTTATGATGTCAGAGATGTGCTTTCTCGCCCCAAAGGCTCAGGGGAACAGTGGAAGCAGTGATCCCCCCAAGGCCGACATGTGCTTCCTCTTCCTGCTCGAGGGCTCAGCATCTCCCCTTGAGTCTGGGCTTAGAAAAGTTTCAGCTCTTCTGGTTTATCTTTTCGAGTATCTTTTCCCACATACATTGGGGAAGGCAGTGTGGTCCAAGAGGGAGGGCAGAACTGGGAATTGGATTTCCTGGGCAATGCCAATGACTTTTCTGCACCTCCAGGCCAACCATAGCTTGTATCATTTATTTATTCAGTTAAGCATCCATTCAACACGCACACGGAGCACCTCCTGTGTGCCAGACCGTGTGGACTCCATGAAAAACGAGGCTGATTCTGTCTGCTTTCATGGAGCTTACCTTCTAGTGAAAGCACATGAGTCAGACACAGGTAAACAAGTAAAGGAACAAGTCATTTTCAGATAGCGGAAGAGCTAAATTGCAAAACAGAAATAGAGTCCAGGAAGAGAAAGTGACCAGGGGCGGCCAGGAGAGATGGAGTCGCTTTGAGTGCTCGTCAGGGAGGTGCCCTGAGGAGGTGACATGTGAGCTCAGAACTGAGTGACAAGGAGGAGCCAGCCAACAAAGAAACGAGAAGACAGTTCCAGGTGGAGGAACGCCAAGGTGAAGGTTTAGGGATGGAGATGGGTCTGAGGGACGGAGGAGGGCCACGGGGCCAGGGCAGAGTGGTGCGGAGCACAGCCTGAGGTGAGGCTGATGCCCACCCTGGCCCCCAACTTTGATACTTTTCAAGAACACAACTGGGAGTTCCTGCTGTGATGCAGTGGTTAACGAATCCGACTAGGAACCATGAGGTTGCGGGTTCGATCCCTGGCTCAGTGGGTTAACGATCCGGCGTTGCTGTGAGCTGTGGTGTAGGTCGCAGACGGGGCTTGGATCTGGCGTTGCTGTGGCTGTGGTGAAGGCCGGCAGCTGTAGCTCCAATTCGACCCCTAGCCTGGGAACCTCCATATGCCATGGGTGTTGCCCTAAAAAGCAAAAGAAAAAAAAGGAAAGAAAGAAAAAGAAAAAAGAACACAACAACTGAGTGACCTCCCCTTAGACCTGAGGGTCTGAATGAAGGCTACAGGTGGAGCTAACCTTTCGAGGCACTGGCCTCACCGATGGTCCAGGCAGGGTCATTCCTCATCTGTAGAAGTCGGGTGCTGCCAGGACTCGGTGCAGGCTGCTTCATTTACTCCACACGCATTTACTGAGATTTGGGCGATACTGATGACACTAGGTACATAGAAGTGACTAAAGCCACCTTCCTGCCCTCATCCAACTAACATTCTAATTGAACAATGGTCAATTAAACAATAAGAAAGTCAAACACAAATGTATAGAGTATAGATGGTAATGTTGTGGAGATAACTCAAGCAGAGAGGGCAGAGGAAATTTATTTTTTTTAATTAAAGTATAGATGATTTACAATGTGTTAACGTGTGCTGTACAGCAAAGTGAGTCTGTTATACATACATATCCTTTTCATTACGGTGTATCACAGGGTAGTGAGTAGAGTTCTCTGGGCTACACAGCAGGAACATTGTTGTTTTTCCATTCTAAATGCAATAGTTTGCATCTACCAACCCCAAACTCCCAGTCCGTCCTCCCTGTTCTCTGTATCCGTGAATCTGTTTTTGTTTGGTAGATAGGTTCGTTCGTGTTGTATTTTATTTTATTTTTGAGTAAACTCCATACTGTTTTATAGCGGTCGCACCAATTTATACTCCCACCAGTAATGTATAAGGGTCCCCTTTTCTCCACATCCTCAGGGTCATTTGTTATTTGTGGTTTTTGATGCTAGCCATTCTGACAAGTGTGAGGAGATATTTCTCTTGACTTTGTTTTTGGCCTCTTCCGCGGCATGCGTAAGTTCCTAGACCAGGGATCGAACCCATGCCCCAGCACTGACAATACTGGATCCTTAACGTGATGAGCCACAGGGGGAGTCCTGTGTTGTATTTTAGATTCCGTGTCTAAGTGATATCGTATGGTATTTCTCTTTCTTACTTCACCTAGTGTGAGCATCTCTAGGTTGAAATGCGTAGGTTGAAAAGGTCAAGGAAGGCGTCCCTGAGTTGACAGTTGAGCTGCCTCCTGAAGGGAGTGTAAAGTGAGCCCTGAGACTGTCCCGGGAGGAGCATTCTGGGCACGGGGAGCAGCAAGGTTACCCCCGTTTTTTCTGGAAAACCTCTCTGCCACCTGCCTGCATCTCGCCTGGGTTGTGTCCCCTTTTATGAGACTTTTCTCAAAATGCTTATCACTCTCGTGCTTCAAATTCTCCAAGCCTCCACTCAAGCTGGGAGAAAAGTCTGAGTTTCCAACTGTGGCTTCTGAGGTCCTCCTTAACCCCTTCCAAAGGCATCTTTCTCTCGTCTCCCTCATTTCAGGGCTCCAGTCAACAGTGGGCTTCTCCCTGGTGGTTGCACATCCAAGCTCTTTCCCAACTCATTGCCTTCTCAGCCTAGAAGCTCTCCCAGGGGTGGTCAGGTCACAGGGCTGGCTCCTTCTTCTCGTTAAGGTCTTAGCAACTCTCAGAAGGCTTGCCTGACCCCCCAAATCCTCTGCATGTAGCCACTTCCCACTCGGAGCAGTTATTACAGGCTCAGCCACCGGGAAGACTCACCACTTACTCACAAAGGATGCTGTCATATCCTGCTGCACTGAGTCTGGCCCATTATGTGTAATATGCTCTTCGGAGAACAGGAGGTTGTAAACGTGAAGTGAAATGCAGCAGAGTCCCCACCTGCCGTGTCGTGAGGCTTACAGCTCTTTAGAAGAGGGCCTTCACTTTCAGGTCTTTCTATTTACCGTCAGACCTGATTTTGAATTTTAAAAGACTCTGTTGAAAATGAAGGAAAGGAGTTCCTGTCGTGGCTCAGTGGTTAACGAATCCGACTAGGAACCATGAGGTTGCGGGTTCGATCCCTGGCCTTGCTCAGTGGGTTAAGGATCCGGCGTTGCCGTGAGCTGTTGTGTAGGTCGCAGATGGGCTCGGATCCCGTGTTGCTGTGGCTGTGGCAAAGGCCAGTGGCTACAGCTCCTGTTAGACCCCTAGCCTGGGAACCTCCATATGCCGCGGGTGCGGCTCTACATAAAGGCAAAAAGACAAAAAAAAAAAAGAGCAGAAGAAATAGATGAACTGCTGTTTTCACAGAAAAAAAAAAAAGAGTTTGAAAAGAATAGTAGGAAAAGCTTCCAGGTTCCCTATATTTGTGATCTGCTAGAACTTGAACGCTAAACCCACTGATAAGGCCAGACCTTCATTGTCCCATTCGTTATACTAAAAAAAAAAAAAAAGTTTGAGGACTATAATAACAGAGATAAATACACACAGGAAGAAGTGGAGTGGGACAGTGTTTGTGCATAGCATTTTATATATTTACATATTTATTTGCCACACCCACAGCATGTGGAAGTTCCCTGGCCAGGGATCGAACCCATGCCACAGCAGTGACCTGAGTCACAGCAGTGACAGTGCTAGATCCTTACCCCCCTGAAGAGTAAGGGGACTCCTACATAGCATTTTCTTCCTGCTTTTCTCTCTTTCTTTCTCTTTATTTCCTTCTTTTCTACCTTCTTTCTTTTCCTTCCTTCCTTTTCTTCTTCCTTTCCTTCTTTCATTAAAGCATAGTTGATTTACAATGTTGTGCCGATTTCTGCTGTACAGCAAAGTGACTCAGTCACACACACACACACACACACACACACACACACACACACACACATATCCCCTTTCTTATCTTCCATCTGCATAGCATTTTGTATTGTTCGTAAGGTGATGAACTTTAGCAAAGAGAAAGCAACTATTTCTAAAACCTTCTGGACAAAGTATTCCAACATGTCAATGGCAAGGTCAAATTACGTCAAAAGCTGAAGCAGTCTTTTAGCCCAGTTCACCCAACCGGGTTGGACCAGGCAGGTCTTGGAGAATCAGGTCACCACCGCCACCAGCAGCGCGGACATCATTTCCCTTCCAAGTTCCATGAGTGAATCCAGGAGGTGAAAACATCCTGATGTCCCAGGATGGCAGCTCCGTGAGCTGTTCTATGTACGGGGCCACAAGACGAGCAAGAATAACAACAAGAAAACCAAACATTTATCCTCCAGCTCAGATTTAATGGTGGAGTACATAGGTGACTGAGTTTCTTCTAAGCCCACCTTTGGGTGGTAGTTTATCAGAGCGTGGGAGATAAAGGAACCTTCACTATATATGTAATCACTTGCAATGGAACATGATGGAGGATAATGTGAGAAAAATAATGTGTATATATATGTATATATATGTATCATATACACACACATATATATACTGGGTCACTGTGCGGTACGGCAGAAATTGACAGAATATTGTAAATCAATTATAATAAAAAATTTTTAAAAAATTAAAGAACTTTCAAGAGGGAGCTGGGTGGTCTCCGTTCAGTAAGGAATGCCTTCCCTTGGTCCCCCAAGGAAAAGAAAGCAGTGTGTTAAAATGGGGATGTTTCATCTGTCCCACCTCCGGACACAGAGCTGCTCCACCTGGCCCTATTGGGAGGAAGCCCAATGAAGGAGGAGGGCCGTGGTGGCTGCTCCTTGTCCCCAGCCTGTCCACCTTCAACCTGGTAGGTAAGCACACCCTCTCATTTTCAAAGGTTCAACCTTCAAAGAGTCATTACAGTTATTTCCAGTTTGGTGGCTTTTCTCCCTTTCGAATTCAGGAGAGCCATCAATTATTTAGGGCTCCGTGATCTCGGGCAGGCGGTGACACCTCTGCAGGTCTGTATGGCGTTTCTGAAGGGACACCATCTGGCCTTCCTTAACTCCTTCATCCCTGGGCTTCTCTCCCGCCTGGTAAGGTGTGGTGGCCACAGAGAGAGCCAAAACCATCAATATTTCACCGCCTTCATTAAAGTAAGCCGAGAGCCCCTGGGGCCTCTTGCAACTGGCTTCCTTTTGCAAAACGAGCTTGTTTGGAAAAGGCTTCTCGAGCAGGGGGCCCACAGAGGGAAATGGGAGTCTGGCCGCCGTTGCGGTGGGTGTCTGAGGGACCTCCCGGAGTTCCCAACCTGCTAAAGTGGAGCAGACTGTCCCAGGTCGCAGGACAGGAATCGGGCCTGGGTGGGGGTGGGGGCTGCCTTTCAGCACTTTTGGGCTAACCCTTGAAAGGGCCTGGAAGTTGGGCAGCTGGGAACTGCAGCCGGACTTGGTGTTGCACCCCATCCCCTGGTCTAACGTGTGTTGGCTCCGGGTCCCAGCGAGGGCTTCACAAACCAAGGCGCGGGGCGGAGCCAGGCGGTGGGTTTGGGGCTGCAGCCGCCCCGCCCCCTTCCTGCGCGGTCCCCAAGGTCCCCAAGTGCCGAGGCCGCGCCGCCATCCAGCTCTGAGGCCAGGAGAGCCCGGAGCCCGGCGATTTATACATCTATTAATTACCTCCAACATGGAAGAACTGCCTCTAAATACAGTGGCACTTTAGATAAAACTTTCATGCAGCTATTTAGATCCTTTAAAATATAAATGATTTCCTCTAAATTTTTTATCATAAATCAGGGCATGGAGCTAGGCGACAAGACGCCGATTTCCCCCCTGATGGGAGCAGAGCCTTCACTTGCTTTCCCTTTCTTTTTGTTTTCTTTCTTTTTGCTCCCCCCCCCCACCTTTTTAAAATTTACTGGGGTGGTTAATGGCATCGCTTCTCCTTGCTGCATCCAGGGTTTAAAGAGAAGAGATGAGTGGCAGGAAGTTTCACTCTGTTTTCCTGGAGGCTGTCTAGTGTATGCGGGAAAGCCCGCAGTCTCCTGCCAGCAGACCTGAGTTCAAATCCTATCTTGGCCACTTCTTCCAGTGTGACCTCAGGGGACACACTTAACTTCTCTGATTGCGCCTCGGAGCTCCCCTCTGTGAAATAATAGTACCTACTTCATAGAGAGGGTGGCTGTGCGGACTAAGTGACACCATGCAAAGGGCCAACCTGGCAGAGGTAAAGCTCAGCAAACAATGAGCTGTGCACTGATAGACAGGTTACTTCACATCTCTGAGCCTGTTTCCTTATCCAGAAAGATAAGGTGGAGAGGCGACCTCACTTCTGGGGAGT
>PVHT021183659.1:4011322-4022846 GCA_004024745.2 Catagonus wagneri
AAAAAAAAAAAAAAGCACTTCCATACTTGCAGTCAAAGCTCTGTGTGTGGTCCCAGGATGCTGCATCTGAAGAAGCTGCAGATGATTCCTACTAGAGCTAAATCTGCAAACCACTGGCCCGCAGGGAAAATGTGTCTGTCCCCGCCCCCCAGGAACTCCTATGGGGCCAGGGCTTCTGGCGAACACGGAACTTTGTGTCCTTAGAGCTACATGTAGCAGTTCTGTGTCCCCACTAGGCTCTGAGCCCTGGAAGCAGGGTGCTCTATACCTGCAGGGCCTGTCACGAGGCCCAGCTGTCAGTAGGGGTTCTGCAATGATTGTAGAATGAAGAAAATGTCCCATTTAGTGTCACTTGCATAAGCGCACATGTGGGCCTTCCTTGGATGCAGAGACAGGTTTTGTCTGGCCCACACGTGTGTGTGTGTGTGTGTGTGTGTGTGTGTGTGAACTGTAATTTGATGCCACGGGGGGTGAGGATGGGCATGTGTGTTTTCCAGTTTACCAGAGTCTCAGCTCTCCCTTTTATCTGTTCAGCCAGTTTTACCAGATTTGCCCCCCCCCCCGACAGAACTGAAGTTTGCAAATCCTGCAGAGTGAACAGGATGTTATCAGCTGGGTTCTGGGGCTCTCCATCCAGCTGCTTTCAGTGTGGTCTTTTCCTTTCTTCTCCAGTCCGTCATCTCCAGGGCCTTCTCAAAAAAACTTGTCCCTAAGGATGGGTGTCATCTTACTGCTGGCTGCTTAGAGCTCCTAGCAGAATCTCTTGAAGGAAAGGGTGGGGAAAACCCAAGGTTACAAGTTGCCGATGCATGGTTTTTGATTTGTGATCCATGCCTCAGGATGCTGGAATGGGGACTGATGAGCTGAAGGCCTGCACTGGAGGCCTGGGGCCGGGGCGGCAGCTAGTTGCTTTTGCTCTGTCTCTAAGCCCTGCCTGATCTCGACCCTGGCTGGTGTCTCCCAGGCCCCTGATGGGGCAAAGTGGGAACGAATGATGTAGATGGGTCTCCATCTACAGACAGCCCAGGTATTAGGGAGTGTGTGTGGGTCTCGGGGCACCATGAAGCCAGGCGAGATTCTTCTCCCTGGAGGCCCCAGTATCCCCAGTTTTTTTTCCCTATTCCCCTTTAGCTTCTGGCATTGGGCCGAAAACATGAACGAGTGGTCCTATGAAGTTCCTGTCGTGGCGCAGCGGTTAACAAATCCGACTAGGAACCATGAGGTTGCGGGTTCGATCCCTGGCCTTGCTCAGGGTGTTAATGATCCGGCTTTGCCATGAGCTGTGGTGTAGGCTGCAGACACGGCTTGGATCCTGCATTGCTGTGGCTGCAGTGTGGACCGGCGGCTACAGCTCCTATTAGACCCCTAGCCTGGGAACCTCCACATGCTGCAGGTACGGCCCTAAAAAATGACAAAAATTCAAAAAAAAAAAAAAAAAAGAATGAGTGGTCCTGAATGCTGGGGAGTGATAAAATAATGCCACACTTGACTTCTGGGGAGTTGGGGATTCCTGGAGAGATACTCCTGACTTGCTCACCCTGTGTTTCAATTGAAATTAACCGGAACAGCAGTGTTTTGCCAGAGCCACAAGCATTCAGCAAACGTCCAGTCTAGTCTTCTCTTGTGGGTAAACCGAGGCCCAGCCAAGGTCACACTGCCCCGGTGTTTGAGTGCTGTCCCAAGCCCAGCCCTCCCGAAGCCCCCTGGTGTGTTCTCCTGAAGGGCTCTGGTGTGTACTCTGTATTTCAAGAACCCCCTCTTGGGACGCACGATTGCCTCCACTGCAGTTTGAGTTAACACTGGGTTTCTGGCAGTGGATTTGAGACCGGTGACTCCTGGAGGCGGGGATGGTATCTGACCCACATCTGTGTCCCAGCCCTCCCCATGGGGTCTGGACCAAAGCAGGTGAACTGGAGGACTGCAGGAAACCGATTTGCACCTGCAGACAAACCCTTCTCCAAAGAGGACCTGGGCCACTCTTGTTCCCCAAAACTTCCTCTTTAAGTCGAGGGAGGAAGAGGGGAGGAAGAAAGATTTTTTTCTAGGATTTCAGTGTGCCAGGCGCTGTGCCAAAAGCTGATCTCAGTGCATTTCTCACATCAGTCAGTGGAGGAGAAACTAGGAAGCCCATTTAACAGATGAGGAAACTGCAGTACGCAGGCGCTGAGGTGGCTTCTGGCCTCTCCCACCAGCAAGAGGCAGAGAGGCGCTTTGAGGGCAGAGTTTGCACCAGGAAGCAGCAGGTTAGGGGGAAGTGGACTCAACGCTTTCCTTTCTTCTTGGGCTGGAAACTTTTTCATCAGGAAGGCCAACAGCAATGCAAGTCCCATTTTAGAGCTCAAGAAACCGAGGCTCAGAAAGGGTTAGTGAAAGAGCTTCACGTGCCCTGCGCCCCTGCGCTGATTCTCTCAGCTGGTTGGAGGGCCAGACCCAGGCCTGGGAGGGCTTCCTCTTGGACCCGAGGGTGGTCCCTTTCACGGCTGCACCCCGCCACCCCGTTAACCTTCTGGGAATCGGGAATCCCGACTCACCCCGGTCGCTGGGGGCCTGGCTCTCCGGAAGCTCAGATCACCGAAACCCAGAGGCCGCTCCTCTGGCGGCGGCTGGGCGGTGGCGTCCCGGCGAGGTGGGCTCAGCTGGACTTCTCTCCCAACCCCGAGGGCGGCGCGGCCGCGGCCCCAGGATCCCCCGTGCATCATTCACGATGTTTACTAGCGCGGGTAAGGAGATAAGAGCAGAGGCGGAGGCGGGGCCGCGCTCACTCCGTGGCCCGCAGGTCCTGACACTTCTAGAAGGGAGACAAAGTAGCTAAGTGGTTAAGAGCCAGGAAGTCGGACGTGGCGCCTGGCACTCAGGAGGCCACCAGTACCTAGGAATGTGACAGCGTAGGATGGGGTGAATGGCTCTGCGCCAAACCGGTTGTGTCGTCTTGGGCTTGACCCTCGGACCCTTGTTTTCTTCGTTTGTAAAATGGCCCGACAGTACCTCTGCCACAGGGTGTGTAGATGCCGGGAGCTGACTCTGAGTGGCCTCGCACACCCTAGAAGCTCAAAAATGAGAGCTGCTGTTACGGGGAGTGGGACCCGGTAGCGTCGGCGGCCCAGCCGAAGGCCCCGACGGCTCCGAGGCCGGTGCGCCGTTCGCAAAGACTAGCTCCCGTTCTAAAAAAGACCCAGTACGCTTCCTTAGCTGGCGGGTTGGGGGAGCGGGGAAGGGGCCAGATTGTCTTTCCCAAGCGGAGGCGAGAAAGACAAGCGGGAGGAGGAAAGCTCAGGTCTCGGGACGGGCCGGCAGTTGCTTCCCCCACCTCCCCGGCGGAGGTGGGGGTCGCCTGGGGCTCATTCTGGACGTTTCTCTTCCTCCCTGGAGCCCGTCTGGGCGCTTGGAGGCGCCTCCTCGCTGCGCCGCGGGGCCGGACTCTGGTGGACCGCTGGGCGTGGGGCCAGGAGCGCCCTGGAAATGGGCAGTTGGGCGGCAGCCGTGTCGACAAAGTGTGTGTGTGCGTGTGTGTGTGTGTGTGTGTGTGTGTGTGTCTGTCTGTCTGTCTGTCTGTCTGGTGGGTTGGGGTATAGGGGTGTCGTCAGCTTCCCGGCCCGGGACTGTCCTTCCATCTAAGTTGGGCGAGTTGGGACAGGATGGAGAGGTTTGGGAGTTTGGGGGGAAAGCAGTCCAAGAAGAAGAAAATCCGGAAGGTCTGCGGGCTGGAGCCGGGGCGGGGCGGGGCGGACGCGGAGGGGCCTGGCCCGATCCCGGGTATAAAGGCTGCGGCGGCGGGGGCGGCGGGGGCCGGCGCGGAGAGGCGCGCCCAGAAGCTGCTGCCTGGCCTCGCCTCCCGGGCCGCCCCTGCGAGTCTCGGGCGCGTGAGCACGCCTGCGCGCGCCCGGGCCCTTCCTGGCAGGCGGCTTGTAAGATGAGTGAAGACGCAGGTGGGGGAGAGGGGAGGCAGCGGGCGGGAGGGCGAGGGGAGCGCGGGCGCTGAGCGGCGCTCACTTGGAGCGCGGCGAGCGAGCGAGCGAGAAGAGCCCGCTCCATGTCCCTCGCTGCCTCCCTGCCAGGCGCGCAAAGATGATGGCCATGAACGCCAAGCAGCCTTTCGGCATGCACCCGGTGCTTCAAGAACCCAAATTCTCCAGCCTGCACTCTGGCTCCGAGGCCATGCGCCGAGTCTGTCTCCCAGCCCCGCAGGTACGTAGTGGAGCATAATTACCGCTCTAAGGCACATTTTTTGACAGGCACTCGCTTCATGTTTTTTTCATGTCGCCCAGAACAATCGCCGCTGTCTGAAGCCCTCTCCTTGTCTCCGCCGCGCTCTCTCCCGGCGCGCTCGCTCTCTCATTCATGTCTCTGATCCACACGTCTGTTCCAGCAGAGACTCTGTCTCGGTATTAATTTTTATGACCTGGGCTTTGAGGAGCGGCATCTCGGTTGCTTGAAAATGTGTTTTAATCCTGAGTTGACAGTATTCCCCACTGACCGTGCTGTGCGCCTTCTCGCTTGCAGCTGCAGGGTAATATATTTGGAAGCTTTGATGAGAGCCTGCTGGCACGCGCCGAAGCTCTGGCGGCGGTGGATATCGTCTCCCACGGCAAGAACCACCCGTTCAAGCCCGACGCCACCTACCATACCATGAGCAGCGTGCCCTGCACGTCCACTTCGTCCACCGTGCCCATCTCCCACCCGGCCGCGCTCACCTCGCACCCGCACCACGCCGTGCATCAGGGCCTCGAGGGCGACCTGCTGGAGCACATCTCGCCCACGCTGAGCGTGAGCGGCTTGGGCGCCCCCGAGCACTCGGTGATGCCGGCGCAGATCCACCCGCACCACCTGGGCGCCATGGGCCACCTGCACCAGGCCATGGGCATGAGCCACCCGCACACCGTGGCGCCGCACAGCGCCATGCCCGCGTGCCTCAGCGACGTGGAGTCGGACCCGCGGGAGCTGGAGGCCTTCGCCGAGCGCTTCAAACAGCGGCGCATCAAGTTGGGGGTGACCCAGGCGGACGTGGGCGCGGCTCTAGCCAACCTCAAGATCCCCGGCGTGGGCTCCCTCAGCCAGAGCACCATCTGCAGGTTCGAGTCTCTCACTCTCTCGCACAACAACATGATCGCGCTCAAGCCAGTGCTCCAGGCCTGGCTGGAAGAAGCCGAGGCCGCCTATCGAGAGAAAAACAGCAAGCCGGAGCTCTTCAACGGCAGCGAGCGGAAGCGCAAACGCACGTCCATCGCGGCGCCGGAGAAGCGCTCGCTGGAGGCCTACTTCGCCATCCAGCCGCGGCCCTCGTCCGAGAAGATCGCGGCCATCGCTGAGAAACTGGACCTTAAAAAGAACGTGGTGAGGGTCTGGTTCTGCAACCAGAGACAGAAACAGAAACGAATGAAGTACTCGGCTGTCCACTGACTGCGGCGGGGCGCGGCGTCCGGGGCCGGGAGAGCCGAGGGTCTGCCTTCCTGGCGTCGGGGGACGGTTAGGGGGGCTCCGAGACGTTTCCTGGCAGGTCAGGCTCTCTCCCCTGAAGCCACAGACTTTCCCTTTTATCCCGTTTGGTTGCCTCCTGGCCCTCTGCCTTCCTTCTCTCCTTTCCGTTCCCACCAGAAAAGTTGGGGCGCTAAGAAAAAAGAAAAAAAGGCAGGCCTGGAAGTACTGGTGCTGTCCGTGGTGCTGAAAACCGCCCTTGCGCGCTGCACTGCAGGGGATGGGCACCTGGCGGCACCACACGAGTCTGGGGTGAAGGCGCCACTGGGCTAAGCGCGATTAGACAAGGGTTAAGGGACGGGAAGGAAGTGATAAATAATAATACAAAGTCTAAATGGGGCACAAACACGGACTGGAGATTTATTTAGAGTATATAAAATACATGTATGTTTCCAAAGGATAGCCTTATACGCCCTTACCCGCCTAAATTTTATCCGTCTCATCCTTTGGTTTGTTGTAAGGTCTCTAGGGTAGCATGGGTTAGGTTCAGGGAAAATATGCGGGGAGTTTGGGCTCCAAGCTGTTTGCAATCATAAGGTAAGACTCCAAAAAAAAAAAAAAAAAAAAAAAAAGGTGGGCCCAATTCAGCTACGGATAACGCTGGGACTCTTGTAGCTGGTCTGCAAGCGACAGCCGGCCCTGGCTCTGGCTCACCCCGCAGGGTCTGCTGGCACTGGAGAGGCAGTGGCCGCCTGCAGGAGGGCGCGGGATTGTAGTGTTCCGAAAGGACTGAGGACTCCGATCCCAGCTCGCTGTTCCAGCAGAGGCTCCCCCCAGAGCAGCGTAGAGGCGGCTGCTCCAAAGGAACTGTGACTTCTCTGAATCGTATGCAAGTGTTTGCAACACCTCTCACCCTGTTGTGCTCTTATTATTGCTGTTATTAGCATCGTTATTTACTGTTATTTATTTACCTCTGCTTCTTCTTATCCCCCCTTATGTGGGTGTCTCTCAGTGGAGGTTCGCTCAGAGCTTTGGGCAGAAAAAGGGGCCAAACCACTGGCCTGGCTCCTTCTCATCCCAGTCATTCTGCTCCCGTCACATTTTTATCTTTCGTTGCTTCATGTAATTTGCGCGTGGCTGTGTGACCTTTGGTTTCGTTCTTGGAATGGATTCAAATAAAATATGTTTCCTTCTCTCTTTACCCCTTGAATGAACTTCTAAAATAAATGCTTTATTTTTCAACCCGAATCGCAGTGCTTTTCTTTCTCGCAGGCTAAGGAATACTAGTCTCGGAAAGGATTTAAAAGCCAGATCTCAGAAGGGCTGGGCTGTCCCTCCTGGCAGGCCAGGCTCCTTGCTCTTTCTAGGCTGCTTCATCTCCTCATCCAGATCCTCCCCGACCTCACTGTTTCCAGGCCCTTCCTCCACGCTTACCCGCGTGTGTCTCTGTCGGCTTCAATCCGCTCAGCTTGACTCAGACGGCAAACTCTCAGGCCTGACTGATGGGCGTGGGAGCCGGATACCTCTGCTCATTGGCTGAATGACCCTGAAGCAAATTTCTTAACTTCTCCATCAGATGTCTGCAGGATGAAGATGCTGATGTTAATAACAAAGTTACTATGAGGACTAAGTCGGATTGTTTATTTAAGGTGTCTGGTAATGCTTGGCTCTTAGTAGGAAACACTATTGTTTTAAAAGATTCAAATGGCTTGATAGGTGGTGAGGAGAGAGATGGGAAGAGGGAGGAAAATGTCCTTTGCTGGGATATTTCCGGGTAACTTCAGAAATTCACTTGGAGTTGTCATCCAGGAGGTCACTCACTCCAGGGTCTAGCTTGGCCTGTGTGTGTGTGTGTTTGTGCGTGTGCGTGTGTGTGTGCGCGTGTGTATGTGTGTGCGCGCAGTAATAAATGCCTGCGAAGATCCTAGCCCAGTGCCTGTACACAGTGGGTGCTCAACCGATGCGATTTCCTTCTCTCTCTTCCGCACACTCTAGAAGGGAGAGGAAATCTTATTTATGAGCCACAGAAACAACACCTTCGTGATTTGAAAATGAACGTACCAAGTCCAGGAGTCGCATATTTCCCCGCGGTGTCTTCAAAGAACTCTGGGTCATCACCTCCGGCCTGAATTCTGAGCAGAGCTGGTCTCCCCTCCGCGCGGTACTCCCCCCACCCCGCAAAAGCAAAGCCGGGGATCGCCCTCAGCCCCTGAGCCTCAGGCCGTCGCCCCCGCCTTGCGCAGCAGCCCCAGCGACTCACTCCTCCACCTCCCTCTCCATCGGGTGTCCTTTAATAATAAATGCCCTTATGCCATTACATTATATTGTGGGTTTTGAAAATTTAAAATACGGCTGATGCAATATTAATTGCCTATAGTGGTATAAGACAGAGGGCCGGAGCCCAGCCGGGCTGCAGAGGAGGCAGCCCTGAGCGTCCCGCGCCGAAGCGAAGCGCTCCAGACAGACGCGCCTTTGCGGGCTGCAAGGTTTCCTGCAGGTAAGAGCCTTCGGCTTTTCTGGCCCGAGCGAAAACCCGATATCCGCCTCCATCTCCTTTTCAAAAAGTTCACCACTGTTATACGTTTGCTTATTTATTTGTTTGCTTTATTAATAACCTCCAAAGTTTGGGAGACTTTTTTGTTTGTTTGTTTTTTTGAGGGCGAGAGGCGTTGCTTGCATGCAAAGTCTCCTCTGAATCAGAACCCGCCGGCCTCTGTTGGGCGTTGACCCGGCGCCTCTAGGTCTCATCCGCCCGAGACCTTGAGCGCGCACCAGTATTTTGACCAGTTTCTACCTGCGGGCGGGAGCTGCGGGCTGGTCCACTGCGCGCCCCACCCTCTCCTACCCCCACCCCCTGAGCGCGCCCGCCCGGCGCCGCTGCCTCTCTCCTTGGCCTCGTTCAGGAAGCAATGGGAGCTGCGGTTTTTCCGGAATTGTGCAGTAGCCTCTTCTCGTCCGCTGGAGGCACCGACCTCTGGAGGGTGGGGTGTGTATGTGGCGGAGGGCTGAGACCAGCCGGTTGGTTAGGGGTTCACATGGGTCCGGCTTGCACCGTGGTGGGTCATTTCCTAACTGTGTGACCTTGGGCAAGTCACATCACAGCTCTAGGCCTTAGCTGTTGGCTGTAAAACCGCACAGAAATTATTTTCAAAAGTAATTGAAAAGCACTTTGGTGCAAATTTTCTTTTCCCAAGTTCCATCAACTTGCAGCTTTCACTGTCCAAGGCCCTGCTGGGAGTCTCTTTAAATTGTGCCAAGAGAATGTGAAACCAGTGTTCAGGGCTGTTTGTATGAAAAGTTGCAGTGGGCCTCTCATGGTGGGACCCAGAGTCGTGTGTGGATCAAGGCTAAGTCTTTTAGGCCTCTGCTTGGCTGGAACTAGGACCTGACCTGGAATGAGGCAGGCACACGCAAGCTGGCACGGCTGAAGCCCCGGCAGGCAGAACTTGAGGTGGGAATCCTGGGCTCCTGGGTCCAGGCTATGTGATCTCTGGCTAGGAGCTTCCTCTGCTCTATGCCTCAGATAGTGTGAATTTTGTCGTTTCATGCCCAGTGCCAGCTCAGGGTCTGTCCCGGAGGGAAGGGCAGACAATAGGCAGCTGTTGAATGAATGAAGGAGGTTTCCTTTTGTAAACGGATAGGAACTCTTCCAGCCGAATCCTCTATGGATTCTGGGGACTGCAGGGAAAAGCAGAGTTTATCAAGAATAGATGCGTCCTCCTGGAGTGGGTCATGGCCAAGGTGATGGTCTCCATCGCCCAGGGACAGCCAGTCTCCTTCCCGTTTAAATTACAAGAGGTGATGGTGGGTACAGGTGGGGTGATCATGGCTACCGGTGGCTCCTCTGTGACATGTGCCCTCAGAACCTTCAAGGGGACTCTCAAGAATCAGGGGTGGCCTCTGGCTTGCTGAGCGTGCCTGAGCCTCTCTTGGCTCTACTTTGAGCCTGCGTTGGTTTCCTTTCCTGCTGAGATGGATTGAACTCTAGCTCTAGAGTGGACACACCAGGAGCAGAATACTCTAACTGGAGCAAGTGACTTTACCGCTCTGAGCCTTGGTACCTTCGTCTGTAAAACTGGAGAAAAGACTGTGTTTCAGGATTGCTTTGATGAGTAAATGAAATCACCGAAGCCCAGGGCCTGACACACAGTAGGCATACACGGACACTTTCTTTAAAATATTACTTGTACTCAGAAAAGTGAGGGGGCGTATGTTGCAGGGGCAGTTTTCTGGGTGTGGAGTCAGGTGGGATCAACATTTTCCCTCTGTGAGCCTCGGTCTGTTCACGTCCAAAATGACAGTAGTTCGAAACGTGGTGGGGTGAGGCAAGCTTGAAAGCATAAAAGCCACCTTAACGAGGTTCCGGCGGATACCTGGTTTCCGCCAAGAGGCTTGACAGCCCCCACCCCTCCAGGCAGCCCCCTCGGATGCAAACCTTCTTCCCTGGAATCCTGGCAAGTATCAGCTTTCAGGGACTGCCAGACTCAGCGCAGGGCTCCCCCCACCCCACGTGGGCAGAAAAGGAGGGCAGTGGGGGATGGGCCGTCTGGCTGCCCCCCCCCCCCCCCCCCCCCCCCCCCCCCCCCCCCCCCCCCCCCCCCCCCCCCCCCCGCCCCGCGCCCCGCGCGCCCCCGCCCCGCGCCCCCGCCCCACCTAAGGGCCTCAGCCAGGCAGGAACGCCGCCGAGCATCTCCTCACTGAAGGAGAGACTGAGGCCTGGAGGAGGGCGGAGGGTCTCCGCTGGCTCCTTAAATTGTTCTTTTCCCTAGTCGCGCTAGCAAACTACCTCGATGAATTTCTTTCTTAGTCTTTCTTACTCCTTGAGAGCACCCTGTTTATTTATTCAGCAGCAAAAGCGCTTGGGGCAGGCGAGCGCCTCGTCGGCGCGGTTCCCCGGCCTCCCCGAGAATCAAGCCTAGGGCGTTTGTTGGATAAGGCGGTAGTAACGGTATCTGACGTGTGTTCGGGGCTTCCAAGCCCTTTATGCGCGTCAATTAATTAGTGCTTAAGCATCACCGTGAGTAGGTACCATTTAATTCATTCATTAATTTTTTTTCTTTCTTTTTCAGCCGTGCCCAGGGCACATAGGCGTAGCCGGGCCAAGGATCAAACTGAGGCCCAGCTGATGCGTCCTCGGTCCGCCCCCCGCACAGCAGGAACTCGGAGCGGGTACCACTTTCAGCCACGGCAGGAACAGCAGGTACCGTTTTAAACCGTGTTGTCCGGACGAGGACTCGGAGGCCCGGCGTTTACGGGGCAAGTCGCGGACACAGCCATCTGGCGGGCAGATCCTGCGAACCCCGGCTCCGCCGCCGTCGCCTCCCGGGTCCTCAAGGGGGCCCTGACCCCGGCGGTGCGGGGTCGCGCGGGGCGGGGCCGGAGCATGCGCGCGGGCGGGGGCGGTGCCCGGCGGGGGTCCGCGCCCCTCGCGGGTCTGTCCCGGCCCGTGTCCGGGCTCCCACGCAGCCCGCCCTTGGCGTCCGTCCGACCTCTCGGGTGCGCAAGTCCGGCCCCCACGTGCGGGAGCGAGGCGGGCGGCGTCCCCGGGGCGCGCGGGGAGCCCTCCCGCCGCCTCTCCTCTGCCGCCCGGCGGCCCGACGGAGCCGGCGCGGACCCCGGCGGACGAATTCGTCTCGCCTTCGATCGCTCTTTCCCGATCAGGTCAGGTTTCCCTCCGCCCCGCGACGGCGCTTCCGCACGCGCCGGGGCCCCTGGGCTCCTCGGCGGGGTCAGGGTTCGCGCGGCGCCTCCGGAGGGGACTCCCCTCGGATGTGGTCCTGCCCGGAGCGGGTGGGGGGTGGGCGCCGGGGCCGGGCTCCCCCGGTGTCCTCGGTGTCCTCCTTCCTGCGGCCTTCGGCCCCCAGCGCTTGGAGGACTTTCCCCCGAAGAACGTCTCTTCGCCGCCGCGTCCTTTCGCCCCAGTCCTGCCCAGTCCGGCAAACTGGGACCCACATAGCACTCGCTTTTGATTTAGAGTCTTAATTTTAGAATTACACACACACACACACACACACACACACACACACACACACACACACGTCCTAGTGTTCAATTCTGGGAAAACCAGAATTTCATGGGACTTCTTATATGTAGTTAGAATTTAGTATTGATT
>PVHT021183659.1:4023846-4231304 GCA_004024745.2 Catagonus wagneri
CCCCCCCCCCCCCCCCCCCCCCCCCCCCCCCCCCCCCCCCCCCCCCCCCCCCCCCCCCCCCCCCCCCCCCCCCCCCCCCGGCCGCCTCATCAGCCAGCTCCAAGAGCCCTCGACCGAGCCCCCCAGTGCCTGGGGCTTTGCGAGGCAGCTCACCTCTTGGCAGATAGCGTTAATGTCCAGTCCTCATAAATCAAGACCATAAAAAGCTTACTTTCATATGCACTCAATTTCTACCAAACCTAAACTAATTGCATAAATTCCTTTAGGCCACTCAGAGCTGCTCTCTGGGTTGGGATCTGATCAATTAGTCATTAGGCACTCCATTAGCTGGGGTTTAAGCTGCCTCATATAAATGTCTCCTGTCAATTTGCTGGTAATTGAATGAATAAAAAAAGGGTACAATTATTAGCAAAGAGGATCCGAATGAGGAGAGGTCAGTTTTATTCAAATATTCTAAAAGTGTCTTAATCTAGTGATAATAACGACAATAATTAGAAGGTTCTAGCCTGAGACGCAGCAACTGGAGTGGTTACTGCTGCTCTGCCAACTTCGGAAACTAGCCTCTCCTGCCTGCGTGGCCTGCGTTTCTTTACAAGTAAAAGGAATTTGTTGGAGGTGATTTTCTTTCTTTTTAAATTACTTTTATATTTTGTCAAAGTAATTTGTGCGTACAGTTTAAAAACTGAACAGAGGGCAATTTAACCAAGGCCCTCCCTCAGCCACTTTTAGCTGTTCGTTTTGGAAGTTAATTATGTCTAAATAATATATTTTTGGCACCGTTTCTCTCTATTTAAAATTCAAGGGTTATTTGAATATTAAGATTATTAAGAATTTTAAGAGATACTAAGATTTTGATTGAACAGTACATGATTTAAATGAAAAAGAATTAGATTACTGGTGAATAGTCTTTCTCCTACTCTTGACCCAAGTTCTCTTTATTGAAGGCAAATACTCTCAGTTTCTCGTGTATACTCCAGTGTTGTTTTATTGGCTGACATTTCTTGTCATTCTTAATCATTGTGCATTAACTTCTGGCTGTGATGTCAGAGAGCTAGAGATCTAATAACTGAGCAATCTCCCCATGCCAAGTACACTAAAAAATTTTATACAAAATCAATAATTTAAAAATATGGGAGTCCCCGTTGTGGCTCGGTGGAAACAAATCTATCATCCGTGAGGACCCGGGTTCGATCCCTGGCCTTGCTCAGTGGGTTAAAGGATCCAGTGTTGCCGTGAGCTGTGGCGTAGGTTGCAGGCATGGCTCAGATCCCGTGTTGCTGTGGCTGTGGTGAAGGCCGGCGGCTACAGCTCCTGTTAGACCCCTAGCCTGGAACCTCCATGTACCGCAGGTGCAGCCCTGAAAAAATACCAAAAATAAAATAAAATAAAAATATGAATTGCATGGGCAGTTGAAAAATCTGATTTTTTTGACCAAAAATTAATTTGGAGGTGTGGATACCATAAATATACCAAAACTGCCCGCTTACAAAGCGAGAGTGTTCATAGGTTGCTTTGAGTTATGGCCCGCCTCCTTCCAAATAGTTTAAAGCAGCCTATTTGGGGACGATGTGGATGACATCATTTCGTAACTAACCTAAGGCTGGGAATCGAACACCCGACTGCAGACACTCCAGCTTAGCTCCCGGATGTGAGGGAGCCAAGAGCCTTGCAACCGCAATTTTCTCTCTGAGAGAAGGTCAGGGTGGCTGTTGGGAGATAAAAGGGAGCCACTGTTCCGGGGGCAGGGTTGACTTGCACTGAGCCCTGCGTAGTCTCTCGATGAACTCCTCTTGCAGTGAAAAGCCTGGCCCGGAAGAGAGGTGCCTGGGGGAACCGGAGCCGCCTGTGGTTCGCATACAGAGCGTGGGCCGCACGGTGCCTGGAAGGGCACAGAGAGGGCTCCGTCCCAGGCCGAGCTCTGCTCTGCGCGGCTTCGGCAGCTGTTCACTTCTGGTTTCCGCGAACTCTAACTTGAGGAAACAGACCTCGTGAGGAGTTCAGCTTGGGTGAGGATTCGCGGACCTCCCTGGGCATCCGAGGGACACTGTTTTCCTCAAAATGCACATCTGTTTTGCTGATTTCATGAAGTCCAGCTTCATAGGTCCCCGGGGTTCAGCCCATGAGTTTTGGGGCCCAAGGTTAAGACCCCCCGGACTAGGTGATCTAAAGGTTTTTCTTTAGACTGTCTGAATTTATAGTCAAATACCCGTAAACACTGAATGGAGTTTAACAAACCAGGAAGAACTTTACTGAAGGTAAAAAATAGGGTATTACTTGGACTGTGAGCCAGTTGTCAGTATAGACTCCAGATGGCTTTGGGAAAATTGTTTTGCAGATCAGTGGCCTCCCTTGAGGTAGTGTGGTGAAGTGAAGGAAAGCACAACGTCAGCGGTAAACTCTAGGCGTTTCTGCTTTTTTTGTTTTGTTTTGTTTTTTAAGGCCGCACCTGAGGCATATGGAGGTTCCCAGGCTAGGAGTCCAATCGGAGCTATGGCTTCCGGCCTACGCCACAGCCCCAGCAACGCCAGATCCCAGCCGCATCTGTGACCTGCACCACAGCTCACAGCAACGCCGGATCCTTAACCCACTGAGCGAGGCCAGGGATCGAACCTGCAACCTCATGGTCCCTAGTCAGATTCGTTTCCACTGAGCCACAACGGGAACTCCCTCTTTCAATTCTTATTTCGCTAAAGGTGGTAGATACTTTGCATTGCGTTCACAGCACACCCGGCACTGTTTTGCCCTCGCCGCTGTGGCTGCGGTGGTTTACTTACTGCCGAGTAAGTTGTTGCAGAACCTAGAACGTCTGCCCCTACCGTGCACTGATACCTAGTCTAGTTTGCGAGTAAATTCTGGTGCAACCTTTTTATTGTAGTGCAAAAATGAGACCTACTGGAAGTACAGTAAATAGATAGCATAAAATACATTTAGTATATAACAGTACAAAAGCAGCGCCCGTACTGATCGTTTTAGATTAATAGATATTTAGCGGGTGTTAAACACTGAGTCTGTGATGAGTAGTGAATTCTTTCTCCTTATCCTCTTGAGCACTCTCCTTTCCCCAAAGGTGAAGGAAAGGAAGGATGAAACTTCAGGAGTTCCCTTCATGGCTCAGTGGTTAACGAATCCGACTAGGAACCATGAGGTTGCGGGTTTGATCCCTGGCCTTGCTCAGTGGGTTAAGGATCCGGCGTTGCCGTGAGCTGTGGCGAAGGTTGCAGACGCGGCTCGGATCCCGTGTTGCTGTGGCTGTGGCGAAGGCCGGCGGCTACAACTCCTGTTAGACCCCTAGCCTGGGAACCTCCATATGCCCCGGCTGCGGCCCTAGAAAAGGCAAAAAGACAAAAAAAAAAAAGATGAAACTTCAGGCACGGAGGGTTGGCTATACGCAAGGTGCTGCTTCTTCTAAGGTGTTTTACAAACCTGGCTGCGTGTGTATTTTATAAATACTCAAAGTCACACTGCTAATAACAGATGGAACCCACAGGTTAAGCCCCGATGGCCTGCCCCTAGAATTGCATTCTCTGCGGCGGGCCTCGCTTTCGTTCCTATGGAATCTAATGGACTTATGTTTTTAAGGTGAAAGCCGAAGGACCTTGGTGTGAAGGAAGCCTTACTCTTTTTCTGGGGGGCCCTGCGGGGGTGTAGCTAGGTAGGTGACGAAACTCCCAGAGAGGGCAGATTTCACTTTCATACAGAGAGGAAGGCTGGCAGTCAGCGTGGACCGCGGAGCGGGCCGGACTGTGAGTCCTTGTGCGGCACCGGGTGGGTTTCCGCATCAGGCACGTGGTTGAAGGAAGTGACCTCGGTCTGGAAACCAGCACTGACCTTTCTGAATGTCTCCGCCAGTGTGCTGGGTCCCCAGTGAAACCTGTGCTCTCCCTCCCCACCCCTGCCCCACCCTCCTCTTCAGAGAGAAAAGTCACGAAAGCTGAAAAGGCAGAAGAAAGTAAACCTCCCCAGTCTGGTGATTTAGCTTAAGATCGGTCGGTACCAAGTTTTGGAACTGGATTCTGACTGTCATAGTGAAAAAACAAAGAGAGGAATCAGCTGTCCCCGGCAGCCACACCAGATGGCCACGCCAATGGCGCGACTCCTTCCATGTCCCCGTGGGCCCCCCGCTGCACGGATCCAGCCCGCACGTGGGTCTCTATGTACAGGGTGCATGGGGATGGCTGCCTCTTCTTGGAACAAACCAGCTGCTGGCACGTATGTGACCGGACTCTTCAGAGTTTAAATCCAGTTTAAATGGTTTTGTAAGGTGGCAGACAGTGTAAGAAGAGCTGCTTCTTTTCTGAAGGGTGAGAGGTTTGATGCTAACTGGGGAGAGAGGTTGTGTTCTAGGACTGAGGTTAATTGGGAACTTGGTGACACTTACGTTTTTCCCAAGAGTCAGAACAACATTTCTTTCTTTCTTTTTTTTAATCTTTTTTTTAGGGCCACACCTGCGGCATATGGAGGTTCCCAGGGTACGGGTTGAATTGGAGCTACAGTCCCTGGCCTACACCACAGCTACAGCAACGCCAGATCTCAGCCATGTCTGCAACCTACACCACAGCTCATGGCAACACTGGATCCTTAACCCACCGAGCGAGGCCAGGAATCGAACCTGTGTCCTCATGGATGCTAGTCAGAGTAGTTAACTGCTGAGCCACAGTGCCAGATCTTTAACCCTCTGTGCCACAGGGAACTGCGGGGATCCCCTTTTGTGTGGAATTCTCTGTTTCTCAGAATCTGTCTTTAGGTTTATGCTTCATGTAGGGGGCACGTGTACTCCCTGAGAAAGAGTGCAATAGAGACAGAATTTTTTGAAAACCATCAGGTCTAAAACCATGTCTTTATTCTGTACTCACACGTAAGTGGTTATTTGACCAGATATAGGATTTCTATGTTAGAATTTATTTTCCCTAAGCATTTTATTTTTGTTTTATTTATTTATTTTTTTTGCCTCATCTAGGGCCGCACCCGGGGCATATGGAGGTTCCCAGGCTAGGGGTCTAACAGGAGCTGTAGCTGCCGGCCTTCACCACAGCCACAGCAGCGCCAGATCAGAGCTGTGTCTGCAACTTACACCACAGCTCACGGCAACGTCAGATCCTTAACCCACTGAGCAAGGCCAGGGATCGAACCCACAACCTCATGGTTCCTAGTCGGATTTGTTAACCACTGAGCCACGACGAGAACTCCTTTCCCCAAGCATTTTAAAGAGGTTGCTCCGTTCCTTCTAGCACTTGGTGTTATTATGCTAGAAAAGTTCAAGGCCATTCATACTGTTGATTTTCGTAGGAAACATTTTTATCTCTCTGGAAGCTTATAGAGCATATTCATTTTGTCTATTCTGCTCAGCAGTTTTCAGTCTTGACTTTCACATTTTTTATTCTGGAAAGTTTTCTTGCATCATTTTCTGAAGTTTTCTGGTTTTATTTCCTTTGTATTTCCATCTTTCTGAATGCCTGTTGTTTGATACCCTCATTTATTTGTCATTTCATTACTAGTTTTCTCTGTCTTTTTGTCCGTTTTGGGATATTTTCTTAAATTTTGTATTTCAATCCTTCTATTGAGTTTCAAATTTTTCCTATCATTAAAAAATAAATCTAGGAGTTCCCATCAAGGTTCAGCAGTGACAAATCTGACTGGTATCCGTGAGGACAGGGGTTCGGTCCCCTGCCTGGCTCAGTGGGTTAAGGATCCAGCATTGCCTTGAGCTGTGGTGTAGGTCGCAGACCCAGCTCGGAACCCGCCTTGCTGTGTCTGTGGTGTAGGCCAGCAGCTGCTCCGGTGGTTGTGGGGGTCCCAGTAAGGGACCATGGATGGAGGCGGAAGCTTGGGGAGCTTTTGGAGATCTTGGTGGGTTGCGGATTGCTGGGGGTGTCATCAGAAGCAGGCCGGCCAGCTTGGCTAGTGGAGGCCTCAGGTCATTTCGTGGGGGGTGGGGTGAGGCCTGCGTTCAGGGTCAGCCCAAGGGCAGGAGTTTAAGAACCACCCTTCCGCTGATTTGAATAAGCGCCTTGACGGCCCTAGTTTGACCTTACGGGGTCAAATACTCTCTTACTGGATGCCAAGGAGGAGCTCCCGCTAGGAAGGAGGAAGAGGCGGTCTCTTCCCACCCCCACGCCCCTTGGATCAAAACAATGGAGCCCACCTGCTCCTGGGGCAGTGTCTCCCTGCCGGCCGCGCGGGTCTCCCACACGCGTCTCATCTGAGCACACCCGTTTCTTGCCTTTCACTTTGTCTCTCGCTGAATTCCTTCTCGGAGGCACAAAGAACCTGAACCTCGATAAGTCCAGACACTGGGCCAGCGCTTGTAATTTAAAAACCGTGGGACTAAGTCCCCATCTGGGTTTAGGCTGGGTTCGAGTCCCATCACGTGGGTTCAAGTCCCGGGCTGGGTTCTGGCTACATTCAGGTCATAAGTGTTGTCAGTTTCAGTTGTATTTTCAGTATGATTGTTCTGGTCTCTTGCTTGTGTTAGACATTGTTTAGTTAACTGGGTAAAAGTTGCTTGGAAGCTCTGGACGCCTGAGTTGGCCTTGTTTACTCTGGTTTTCTATCTGCAGTGACCTGGCTGGGCTGTTTCCTTCGGATCTTGGGATTGTCTAATGACAGGGCTTTTTTTTTCCTTCTTTTTTGGACTGGCTGATTCTCTCAAATTTTTGTTGAGACGATTTATGTCTGACAGCTGATATTCAGGGTGCCAAGTGGGGGAACAAAAATGGGGTTTTCAGCATTTAGAATGGAAACTTAATTCCTCTGTTTTCAGCGCGGCTTCCTACCCTCAGCTAAGGCTGATATCTCTCATGATACCAAAAACAAGCAAAAAAAACCCAAATGCCATTTTTTCCTAGTGAATAAATTGCCAGTGAGCCAACTGCCTGCCTGTGCCGTGTGGCTGACGTAACTTGAGCTTCTGATTGCTCCTGAAAGTTTCCACCAAGCCGTCCACTTGCAGCTTGGTCTGAACTCGCACTTCCAGAGATGCTGCTAACAGTCACTTCCAGAGTCTTCCAGGGACTCTGCTGTGTGTTTCGTTCGAGTTGCTTCTCAGCTTTGCCCAAAGCTGACTTAGGATTCAGCTGTTTCCAGTCTATGAAATCAATTATCTCTTATCTATTTGCCTATCAGTGCCTTTTTTTTTTTTTTGGCTTTTGCGTTTTAGGGCTGCACCTGTGGCTTATGGACGTTCCCAGGAGCTTCAGCTGCTGGTGTGTACATACACCACAGCCGCAGCGACGTCAGATCCGAACCGCATCTGCAAACTACATCACAGCTCGTGGTAATGCGGGATCCTTAACACACTGAGCAGGGCCGGGGATCGAACCCACTACCTCATGGTTCCTAGTCGGATTTGTTTCCACTTCACCACCTCGGCAGGAACTCTCATTGTCCTTTTTTTTTTTCCCCTCTTTTCAATTGTGACTTTTCTCCTTCTCAGGCCTATGATTGAAATGTCCTTTCCTCACTATTTTCAGGGGAGCTTTTGGGAGAGAATGGAGCTGAGGCATGTGTCCAGTCTCGTACCTGAACGGGAAGTCTCTAGAACAGGGCTTCCGAACTGAGGTCTCAGGCCTCCTGGAAGAGCCTGGGTGAGTTTTAGCGGAGGGAGTATAGTACCCCCTGAAACTATATGCAGATTACATGTTTTTATGTGTGTATTTCCACCCTTGGTGAGTCTGTAGCTTTCATCAGATTCTCCACGTGAAACCGAGCAGGGCCCTGTGGGGCTCCTGGGCTCACGAGCTTTTCTTTGTCCCCCGTTTCCTGTTTTGGGGGAATGGGCTTCAGCCTCTGTGACCTTCCCTGAGTTCCAAAGGGCAGGTTCACACAGTGGCTGATCAGGGAAGGGAGCGGTGGCAGAGACCTGGGCGCAGCCGTCAGGGGACAACAGTGCAGCTTTGGGGCAGAGTCCTGGTCCCTCCTCAAGGAGGAGAGATAACAAAACCTTTGAGTTCTTTCAAGAGCGGAAACCCCCAAAAAATGGAAGATGTTGATCCAGCCTTCTTTAGGGATTATCAGAACCAATCCTGGGACCACTGAACCTCGGCTTTGGAAAACACTGCAAGCTTGCATCTGCCCTGATTCTTACCAGTGGCCGTATTTTTCACTCCCCAAAATTAAAACCACCTCCCGGCCTCTCCCAAGGGGGCACAGTCTTTAAGGCGTGAGCCTGCTCTGGCCCCCCGGTGCCTGGCAAAGCCTTCAAGCTGTCTTTTCCTCCTTCACCCAAAACTATCTCCGCGTTTCTGTTCAAACAGAGGCTGAGTTTTGGCAACACAAGTGAGCTGTGAGCTCAGGATCTAATTACCATTTCTTTAGAGGCCAAGAATATGTTATATTGGGAGGAAGGCTTGAAGATACTCAAAATCAAGAAAATATGGAGTTCCCATCATGGCTCAGGAGTTCCCATCATGGCTCAGTGGTCAACGAATCCGACTAGGAACCATGAGGTTGCGGGTTCGATCGCTGGCCTTGCCGGCGTTTTCGTGAGCTGTGGTATAGGCTGCAGACGCGGCTCGGATCCCACATTGCTGTGGCTGTGGCGAAGGCCGGTGGCTGCAGCTCCTGTTAGACCCCTAGCCTGGGAACCTCCATATGCCGCGGGTGTGGCTCTACATAAAGGCAAAAAGACAAAAAAAAAAATCAGACCAGTCCCAAACTTTTTGGTGCTGCTAATAGACGATGTTTCGGTCCCAGGGACTGAGCGTTCCTGGAAGACTAGTTCTGTCCTGTGTATTGCACCATGCAGTCCTAGGTCCAAAGAACTGTGTACTCTCCTCAAGCAGAGGACCCACATGTTTAAAATCATAGATGGGGAGTTCCCGTAGTGGCGCAGCGGAAACGAATCCAACTAGTATCCGTGAGGATGCAGGTTCGATCCCCGGCCTCACTCAGTGGGTTAAGGATCCGCCGTTTCTGTGAGCTGAGGTGTAGGTCACAGACGCAGCTTGGATCCCACGTTGATGGGGCTGTGGCTGTGGTGTAGGCCAGCAGCTGCAGTTTCTATTTGACCCCTAGCTTGGGAACTTCCATATGCTGTGGGTGTGGTCCTAAAAAGATAAAAAAAAGGTAAAAAAGAGAAAACTCCCTATTTATTAAATAGAACCTAATAAATAAATAATCAGTAAATAAAATCATAGGTGAAAAGCAACTGATGAAACGTTTGAAATTATCCCTTCAGAGCAACGGATGCCAGAGGCCATGGAGCTGACGACAGTGGCCACAGCCTGGCTGACCAGAGGCGACCAGAGGGCGCGTCCCTGGCCTAAAGGGGGCAGAAGTCACTCAGCACCAGCCAGCGACTGCCACGTGGGGAGGAACCCAGCGTGAGGTGAGCAAATCTGATTTTCCAAGAGAAGCTGCAAGTCTAGATTTCTGAAAGTCGGTAGCTCTTGAGCTGTCCTTCCTTACAGATGGAAACCAACCAACCAAGCGGGTAGGTCAAGCTCAACACACCTGCAGGCCAGGCTGACGCTCACCGACCACTAGCCTGTGATGGCGGGTCTGTCCTGGTCGTCACACTGGGACCCTGCTGCTCCCATGTCTGCGGTCCCCGAGAGAAGCTTCTAGACTGGTCCCTGGGTTCCCCGAGGCAGCCCTGGATCCTTTGAGCACAGACCCCGTGGTGGAAATGGGTGGCGTTGGAGCGGTAGCTGCAGGGGGGGCAGCGAGAGCCGGGGCGAGGGAGGAGAGGGCGACCACCAGGCGCTTGGGCTCAGGCCCCGAAGTTCTGCTTCCCCAGCTGGGCCCCAGGCCTGACGCCGCATGGGCACTGGGTGGGTGTGGGGTGGGGGCTGTGAGGGAGACGCGGTGACTGAGTAGTTTCAAGAGATTCTGGAAGGTTCTAGGGCCGTCCAGTAAAACTTTCTTCGGTTGTGGAAATGTTTTGTGTCTGCACTATCCAGTATGACCGTCTCGAGTCACCGGAGTGGTTGAGTACTTGAACTGTGGCTAATTTAACTGAAGGGGTGAATTTAAAATTTAAGTTAAATTTAGGAACTACCAGTGGCTACCGAACTGGGCACTGCAGGACCGACCAGCTTGTCCTAAAGTGTGTTATGTCTTCCTTCGCGGGTGGCACATGGATAATTAAGACAGAAAAGGAGTTCCCTTCGTGGCTCAGTGGTTAGCGAATCCGACTAAGAACCATGAGGTTGTGGGTTCGATCCCTGGCCTTGCTCAGTGGGTTAAGGATCCGGCGGTGCCGAGAGCTGTGGTATAGGTTGCAGACGCGGCTCGGATCCCGCGTTGCTGTGGCTGTGGTGAAGGCCGGCGGCTACAGCTCCTGTTAGACCCCTAGCCTGGGAACCTCCACATGCCGCGGGTGCGGCCCTACATAAAAAGGCAAAAAGACAAAAAAAAAAAAAAAAGCATGCCTGTATTTGCAGTTAACATACACACGTGCACACGCACACACACACGTGCACGCTCCCAATCCCATGATTTTATGGATAACGTTGCCTCGCTGAGACCCAGTTTAAAAAGGGAGTACATTTAAGATAAATGTTTGCAAACACTTTTTGTAAATATATTTGATAAATAGTATATGGGTGATATGTACACAGGGCAGAGAGAAAGGTCATAAATGACTGAAGTTTATAGATTTTTTTTTTTTTGGTCTTTTTGTCAGTTTAAGGCTGCACCCGCGGCATGTCGAGGTTCCCAGGCTAGGGGTCTAATCGGAGCTGTATCCGCTGGTCTACACCACAGCCACAACAGCGCGGGATCTGAGCCGCGTCTGCGACGTACACCACAGTTCACGGCAACGCTGGATCCTTAACCCACTGAGCAAGGCCAGGGATCGAACCTGCAACCTCATGGTTCCTAGTCGGATTCATTTCCACTGCACCATGACGGGAACTCCTCAAGTTTATAGATTTTTAAAGAACAAACTCCATAGATTTTCATCAAATTGTGGTCTGTATACCACTGGTAATTCATAAAATGCTGTTTTTCTATAAAACATGTTCCATCAAAGGTAGAATAAGTTCGGGAAATTTTCAAAGGGGCTTGTTGTTGTTTCTGTCGGATCGTAAACGCTTTAGAGTCTTCTATCCGTGGGGCTGAATGTGAACCCCTCCAGGACGGGACCCTTGAATGGAGCGTTTCTCATCATATTTGATGAAGAACCGACCCCTCTGCCTTTTTTTTTTTCGTAATGGTCACTCCTGTGTTGAGGGGTGCTTGTGTTGCCTAGAACACGGTTTGGGGGACAGCGTGGCGGCCTGTTCTGTGCGGGCCACGCAGCATATATTTGAGCCTCGGTGGGCAGTCGTTGCGACTCCTGAACCGCGCCGTTGTCGTGCGGCGGTGGCCGCAGATGAAACACGGACAAGCGCACGTGGCTGTGAGCGCCATTTATAAAAGTAAGCGCTGGGCTGGGTCCGGCCCCTGGCCCTGGTTGCTGACCTCTGGTCTAACATTCCTGCCAGTGTCTGGGAGACCTGGGTTGTTTCCTGGGTCTCTCTTGGATCCTATCATAGTTCTTTCCTGTCACCAGGCGGTTCTTAGAACCTCTAGAGGCTTCCCGAATGCTTGCTCGCCAGTTGCCCTTTGAGTCAGAGACATCCTCGGGCGAGCTTTGGAACTTATCCTGGTCTTAGAAAATGCAGAGGTGTGCCCACTTCAAAACCTCTGTGCGTAGTTCCCGTTGTGGTGCAGGGAAATGAATTTGGGAACTTGCAGATATGGCAAGTGCGGCCCTGAAAAGCAACAACAGCAACAGCCAAAAACCTCTATGGCTTGCAGAGCACCCCTCCAGCAAATTCTGTGCCTTCCGGTTGTGAAAAGTTCCTCCAAACGCAGCATAGCTTGTTCTTATGCAGGCAAAGTGGGGCAGAATCTTATCAGACAAAACTTTGGGGTGAAGGAGAAATTCCACGTCGTCCAGGCAACTCGTCTTTTTTGGAGGATTAGAGAGTCGCGCCAAGTCTTACACAGATCCATCCAAAACCCCGACAGACCTGGCTTGGGGCAGAGCCGCGGGAATCTCTGTGCCACGATCCTGGGCTGAGCTGTCCCTCTGACAGCGCTGTGCCCTGCGGAAACCTGGGTGGAGGGCGGGTGGGCTCGCGCCCCGGCGGCTGGCTCCTCGGCCTGGGCGCCCTGCAGAGGGGAGGACTGGGACTTGGCCAGGGCCACCTGGGGAGAAAGGTAACCGCAGATCCTGACCCCTCCCCAGCTGGGGGGCAGGTAGAAAATGGAAGAGGATGGAGTAGAGGGAACAGCGTCTGGGGAACCGTCCTCCCAGTGTAACCAGCTGTCCACCTGAACTTGACCCTGTGACAGCTGGAAAGTAGAGACGGTGGAAAGAACACGGGCTTTTCAGTCCCAATGACGCGGTGTGAGGGCCGGCTAGGCCACTGCCGAGGACTGTGAGCTTGGGCGCGTCCCCTGGCTCTGTCCTTGTGCTCTGATCTGGAAAGTGAGAGTGGCGGTAAGAGTAAGGAGCTGTCCTCGGGTGTCCGCTCGTGCCTCGCGGTCCCTCAACCAGACGTTGGGCAAAGACAGATGAGATGCCTGCCCTCCTGTGCCTCCGTTTTCACTGGGGCGTGGGAAGAGGCAGGCAGGACACAGGTCATGTGGAGACACACAAACCGAGATAATCACATGAGGGAAGGCAACTGCCAGAGCTGCATGTACCCACTTTAGCTGGAGGAAAAAGGGGCGGGCTCTCCGTATGAGTGACGCTTAAACTGAGAAGCTTTTTTTTTTTTTTATGGCCGCACCCGTGACATATGGAGGTTCCCAGGCTAGGGGTCTAATCAGAGCTACAGCTGCCGGCCTTCGCCACAGCCACAGCAACGCCAGATCCGAGCCACGTCTGCGACCTACACCACAGCTCACAGCAACGCCGGATCCTTAACCCACTGAGCAAGGCCAGGGATTGAACCCGCAACCTCATGGTTCCTAGTCGGATTCGTTAACCACTGCGCCACAACGGGAACTCTGAGGATGCTTTTATTTATTTATTACATCCTTGTCTCAAGGCAGTCACTTACCCTCAGATGCAGAAAGTCATTGGAAGGAAGCACAAGTGTTAGTCTCCTTTTATAAGTGAGAAAACACTGGCACAGAAAGGTTAAGAATCTTACCCTAAAGCACACAGCCTGGGAAGAGGCCACGTAGAGGCTTTAACTAGGACTTTCTGACCCCAAATGCTCTGCTCCTTCCTTCATCCTCCTTACTGTGCTGAAGCTCAAATAAGAATACCTGTGGGAGTTCCTGTTGTGGCTCAGCGGAAATGAAGCCAACTAGCATCCATGAGGATGGGGGTTCGATCCCTGGCCCCACTCAGCAGGCTAAGGATCCAGCGTTGCCATGAGCTGTGGTGTAGGTCACAGATGCGGTTTTGAGCCCGCATTGCTGTGGCTGCGGTGCAGGCTGGCAGCTGTAGCTCCGATTAGACCCCTAGCCTGCGAACTTCTATATGCTGTGGGTCTGGCCCTAAAAAGCGAAAAGAAAAGAATGTATGTGAAGTGCTCAGCCTGACACATAGCAGGTGCTTATTAAGTGTCAGCCTGGCTCTTAATCCTGCTCCCCCACCTCTAGTCCTTTGGGATACTTGCCTGGGGTCTTGAGGCTAAGCCAGGAGAGCGCCTACCCTAGGTCTCTGTCCTGGGTCCTGGAGAGTCGTGCGTATTTCTGCATTGAATTTAGTCTAAAGGAGATGCAGGAGGTTCCGCAGCTGGGACCCCACCCTTTTTTGAGCGCAGCCGCCGGGCCACCGGGCAAGCGGGGTAGGGGCCAGTTCAGGTCAGGGAAGCGGTCATCCTCACTCAGGCCCCAGGCGAGCTCAGCAGGGTGCGTGGTTCCAGGCACCGAAGGCCCCCGAGTGACAGGCCGGGTCTCTGAAGGCGGGTCTGGGCACCTGCCCCGCTGTGGCGGGCCCCCTAACGTACCGCTCCTCCGTCTCCGGAGAGCTGGTGCCTTGGAGATGAAAGCCGAGAGGATGCAAGGAGCCATCGGCGGCGCTCACTCAATTGATTTTTACACAAAATTTGCCTTCATGCACGAAGGATGGAAAAATGATCCCATGAATAATGGATAACAAAAACAAATGCAGGGAGGAAATCAATAGTCACACACTTGGTACCGCAGAGGGATGGGAGAGGAAAGCGCGGAGCCCGGACCGGCTGAACGGCCCCCCAGGGAAGCCCTCTCTGGCACACGCTGCTGCTCTCGCTGGCCCCAGGGGACAGCGCCCCCCCGGAGTCCCCGGGAAGAGGCTGGGAGACCTTGTCTGGGCTTCTCCCAGCGGGATGGGTCCGAGGCAGTCTCAGGACAAAGGATCCAGTCGTCGCTCGCCGACCGCAGACCCAGGCACTCGCCCGGGTTCTTTCCCCGAGCCGTCCGCGGCCTCGCAGCTCCATCGCAGGGACGCCGAGAGGCTTTCATGCTCTCTCTGAGGTTTCTCCCTTTCTGTCTTCACAGCAAGTTGCCTCTAGATCCAGGAGCCTGGCTGGGGGTAGGGCCTTGAGTCCCGCGTCTCCCATTTCCTCTGCCTGTGTGACTCTCGCTAAGTCATGTAACTTTAGCTCCTTCATCTGTAAAATGGGCAAGTAAAATCTTTTCTGCCGGTAGGAGGGATTCAGTGACACGATGTGTGAAGCACCTGATGTGTAGTAAATGCTCAGAGTAGGGCAGCTAGAACCGCCCCCGTCTGACCCTTGAACTGTGCTGCTACCCCTCCTTGCTCACTGGGGCTTCCCTGCGTCACACTGAATGGGTCGGTAGCCTCGTAATTGGCCTCCCCGCCTCTGGCCTCTTTCCTCTTGGGTTATTGCTTCTTGTAGTCCTCATCTTCCTGAAAAACGTGTCTGATCATGTCAGACTTTTAATTTACTGTTATTTATTTTTTTTTGCTTTTTAGGGCTGCCCCTGCAGCATATGGAGGTTCCCAGGCTAGGGGTCTAACAGGAGCTGTAGCCTGCAGCTTTTGCCACAGCCACAGCAACACCGGATCCGAGCCGCGTCCGCGACCTACACTGCAGCTCCTGGCAACGCCAGATCGTTAACCCGCTGAGCGAGGCCCCGGATCGGACCCGCGTCCTCATGGATGCTGGTCGGATTCGTTTCTGCTGCACCACAACGGGAACTCCCAGGTCCTTAGTTTTTTTAAAAAAAGTTTTAATCATATTCAGTTTGTTGGATGAGGTGGTGCATTCACATGATTCAAAACTGAAAAGGTGCAAAATAGTTTACAGTGAAAATCCTTCCTTCTCCCTTCCCATCCACCCAGCACTGTTAGCGATTTCTCGTGTGTCCTTCCAGAGAAGTTTTATGAATTATAAGCGTATCTATCTCTATATGTATATTGGTTTATTTACATATGTGTGTGTGTGTGTGTATAAATACAAATATGTACTTTTGTGTTCTTTTTTCCCCTAGACGGCAGTGAAATGTAATACTATTCTACGCAGTTCTCATCACACCTAATATGTCTTGGAGCTTCTTCCCTGTTGATATATAAGAAGCTTTCTCTCTCTCTCTCTCTCTCTCTCTCTCTCTCTCTCTCTTTTACAACTTCCCATTGTGTTCCATTCTAGGGGTGCATCCTAGTTTATTCCATCAATCCCCGTGCACGGAATTGAAGGTTTTTGCGTCTTTTGCTTTTCTGAGCCATGCGGTGCTGGGCGACTGTGTACGCATGTAACATCACGGTTTCGCTCGAGGATAAGCTACGGGCTGAGTCTTTGCTGAGCTGAAGGGGTGCACTTTCACTTTTGATAGAGATTGCCGCCTTGTTTTCCGTAAAGCAGGTGCCTGGCGTGCGCCCCGCAGCGCTGTGACAGTGCCTCTGTCTGCCCCCTCCGGCCGGGGTCCCCAGACACCTTCCGCATGCCCTGCGGGTCCCTCGATGTGTCTTTCAGCCTCCACTCCGTGCTTTCGGGCTGTGTGATTCTCTGCTCCAAACATTCAGAAGCACATCGCCGTTTCCCCGTGTGCCACCGTCTTCCTGCTGCCGTGAACTTCCCACGCTGCTCCCTCTCGCTGGTGGAACTCCATCCGTCCCGCAAGTCCTTACTTCCGTGGCAGCTCCTCTGTGGCGCTTCCCTGTCTTCCTGCGGCTGAGCCGGTGGGGAGCTCCCCCACCGCACGTGTCGTGTTTGTTTCCGTGCCTCGTCTTACTCACCTGTGCGTCCTCAGCAAGCGCTGCAGGCGCTGAGAGAGTATGTGCTGGAGGGTGTGCGGGGTCCGATGCTAAGCTGTGCTGGGGGTACAGCGAGCAAAAAGGCAGGACCCCCGCCCCCGAGGGACTCAGCTCGCTAACGAGACCTTCCTGATCTTAAACAAGTGGGTACCGGTTCATTTTCATCATCCCTGCCGCTGTCACAGAGTTCCCCTGGACCTGGCACGGAGCTCGTGCGCCGAGCGGAAGCAGCGATGTATTTCTGAGCGTTCGCAGGTGGGAGTCATGCAGGGGAGAGGATGCGTGGATGCCCTAGAGAGCAGAGACCAAGCGTAGCATCCTCTTCTTAAGTTTTCTTCTTTCCTTCTTCCCTCCCTACTTCCTTTCTTCCTCTCTCCTTCCCTCCCTCCCTCCTTCCTTTCTTTCTAACAGGTGAGGAAAAAAAAATCGCTTTGCCAGAGTATACAGAATCTTTGACATGTCAGTCGCGTGACCAAAACTCCTTGTCCTGCTCTCTGCTTCTAAGAATTTCCTTTAAAACCAAATCTGGCAGCTCCCAGGAATAAGGGATAGCAAATACAGTCTATGGCGCAAGAAGCCAAGGTAAGGTAAAGGAAAAGCTATAGAAAGGAGAAAAACACGGCCGTGAGAAGGAAGGTAATCCAGAGCAGCAAGGCTTCGGTGTGCTAGTGCCAGTCACTTAACTGAACTGCCAGAGAACTTGGAGCTTCTCGTTCTCTTGGCTGCCCGACTTGAAACCCCAAACCTAGCAGAGGAGCTTGATCCTTAATGTGGATTATTATTTTATAAATTATTAAGAAGAGCAATATCTCTCCATTTACTGAATGTCATAACAAAAGAGATGGGAGGGAAACCAAGACACTGTCTACCCAAAGAGCCCAGCATTTGGACAGTGTAAAGTCACTAAATAATTCAGCAGCTATTTGAAAGTATAGTGTTTTGTAATTTCGACAGAACCATCTTAGTCTGGCTCTCTGTAGCACAGAATTTTAAAAAGATGCTCGCCTTCGTGCAGATCTATTTCTAGGAGAAATGGGAGTGGGGTGGAAACGCGGGGCAGGAGAAAGAGGACTGTCTAATGAGAGCGCCTCGTGTTTACTCTGCTTTTAAACTTTCATGAGCCCTCCTAAGGTCTAACCATTTTCTAGCAATATCTTTGCTTCCTTTTTCTGCGCCCACACATCCGTGCTCAGACTGCGCGGGTCTGTGCCCTGCACGCCGGTGGAAAGGAAAGCCATCGAGTCCGAGGTGGTTGTAACGTAGTGATGGAAAGACGAGTGGAGAAAACAGATGCCACGTGAACTGTCGCAGTGAGGTTGTCGGGGTCTGGTTCATCTGGTGCGGAGTCGTTAGAAGCACTAGCGTAATGATGAGGCCCGGGAGAGGCTGTGCCCTGGGAGGGCTGGGCTGGAATGGGGCAAGGCGCAGGGAGGGTGGTCCCAGACCAGGGAGCAGAATTTGGCTGCTTATTTCTGACCTTGCTGCAGGAAGAATTTCACGCCGTTTGCCACGGTGTACACAATTAAAGCATTCTGAGTATGACTGGGAGGCAGAATAGTTTTACAAAGAAGCGAGTGCTTGGGTTGGTATCTGGGCTCTGCGCCCCCCCTGGCTGCGTGACCTTGGGCAAGTGACTTCATCTCTACGGGCCTGGGTCTCCTGATCTTTGAAGATGGGGTCACGGATTCGCTTCCCTCCCAGGGCTGTCGCGAGGTTACACCAGAAAATAATGCAGGGTGGCAGAGCAAGGCCTGGCCCGTGGTAAGTGCTGATGGGTTGTCAGCTGCTGTTGTGCCTTCACCCTTACTTCCTCTGAACCCCAAGCATTAGGATAGGCAGGGAGTGAGTTCGGAGGATAGAGCCCTGTGTTTCCTGTGGCTGTTGAGTGAGGGCCTCTGCAAGTACTTATTGGCAAGGCAGACTCCTGTCGATGAGTTATGTAAGTGGCATCCCAGAGGTCCCGGCATGGATGCAAACCAATTAAGTTAAGCACTTACCGCAATCGCAAGTGCAGCTCATAGGTTTAAAAGTGGGAAGACAGGCTACGTGAACTTGGCTTGGCAGTACTTTGCTTTGTCAGATCTGTTAGAAATATGGCCCGTGCATGCTTCACTCTTGTTCTTCCAAATTCTAGAACACTTTTTGCCTCATGAAGTCTAGAATCCTGGACCTCCTTTTTGTATTAGCTGTGCAGTCTCGGACATCTGTTTATACTCTCTTAAGACTCGATTTCTCTCTCCGTAAAAAAAATGATCAGTGCAGGAACCACATCACCGTAAGCGTTTTGAAGCACAGAGACGCAGTACTGGGCGTGAAATATTTATAAAAGCGTTGGAAGGGCGGGAGGCGTGAACTGTAGGTCGGGCGTGTAGGACTGACGCCCAGAATATTAGGGCGGCTGTGACCTGTGTCACAACCAGGACAGTGAGTAATCGGCGTCTTGCCACCTGAACAGCCGAAGTCTAGAACATACCATCTCGGCTGCTACCCAGAGATCAGGAACGCCTCCGTCGCCAGTGCAGTGTCCGTGGCGGACCCTTGGCCCCTGCAAGCAGCTGCGACCGCCACTGTCTCTGGAAGCTGGAAAGGAGACGTTGGTGTCTCCGTGCTTTTTCTTGCTGGCTGAAAACAGCGTAAAGCCAGAAAATTGCCCTCCACCGTCTTTCCGCCTTTTAAATCTTGCCTGAGCGCAGCCACTTCGTGAGATCCAGCTCGAGTCCGGAACCCCCAGCTGCAGGGCAGTCCGGGCATGAATTCTGAGCTTTCCAGCCGCTCCAAAACAGGAGCTACTTTGAAGGAGGTGGAAATTGATGCTGAGTAACACCTGACCATGTCCAGAACTGAAAATAATAATAGTGATTATGTCACGGAGTTACTGTGGGGATTAAGTAAGACAGTGCAATGGTCTGAACACTAGCAAAAAGCAGGCAGCTGGGAGTAGCAAAAGGATCTGGTATTGTCGCCGCAGCAGCTCTAGTTGCTGCTGTGGTTCAGTTTCTGTCCCTGACCCTGGGACGTCAGCATGCTGTGGGTGGGGCCAAAAAAAAAAGGAAAGAAAAAAGTAAAAAAAAGTAGGTAACTGATGATTATTTCTTTTTTTTACCATTGTAATAACTTTTTTTAAAAATTATAGTTGATTTACAGTGTTCTGTCAGTTTCTGCTGTACAGCAAAGTGACCCGGTCATACATACATGCATTCTTTTTCCATTATCTTCCATCATATTCTGTCACAAGTGATTGGATATAGTTCCCTATGCTGTACAGCGGGAAAATTAATTATTTCTAACGCTACTCCTGCAGTGGGACACAAAGTTTTATCTTCTAAAGACACACAGAGGGAGTGATTGTTTCTTCAGAGGCTGGGCTGAATTTCCTGCAAGGGTACGGTTTCCTAGGCCGCTGTCCTCAGTGCCACCGGGTCAGAGCACAGGAGCCTGGAACAGTCCTCCTTGCAGATATGCTCGCGCTTCCGGGAGCCTTTCCAGGCTGTTCCTCCGTTTCTCCGTTCAGCTCCCACTGCCCCCCGCCCTCACCGTCCTGGACTCTGCAGTCCCCGTCCTGCTGCTCCAGGCCAGATTCCCGGTCCTCTGCTTGTCCCTGTCACAGTGAGACTTGAGTAGGGTGAGTTACTACTTCATCTTGGTTTTTTTTTCTCTGACCAGTACTGTTCCTAATTCATACCCAGCCCAGGCCTTTGAACCATGCACTAAGCAAGGAGCCTGAGACCCCGCTTGTCATCAAGGAAACTATAAATAATGAGATAAGAGAGGGAAGAAAGCACGAAGAATTCTAGGACAAAGCTGTAACAAAGCAGGTTAGTCTCAGGCACACACACAGAGAACGTTTAGCCTCAGTGTCTTCCAGTCCCCATTTTGTTGCTGGGTATTTTTTGCTTACATGTTGAACTTGGGATCATGGTAGACATTCTCAGCAAAGCTGACTCATTCTATATTCATTTTTTTCAGAGTTTTATGAAGTGCCCAGCTGGCTCAGGGATTCTCGAGCCCGCGTGTCAGCTCAGCTCGGTTAAATCAGAATTTCAGGGGGGACAGGTGGGTTCTAGGCAGCGGTACATTTTCGGGCTGCCCAGAGGTGATCACTTTAATGTGCAGCCAAGGCAGAGAAGCACAGGCCAGCTAATCCGACAGTCCCGCTCGGGCTGACAGGCCAGTGGGTGGACATGCCTCCATATGCTGGCCCAGCCAGGGCACTCTTGGTTCTTTTCCACAGGGATCATCTGCCGGCAAGGCCTTAGCTCAGAAAGTGAGTTCATGATGGCATCTGCAGGCTCTTTGGCAGGATAAAGTGCTAGGTAAAGTTTTGGGGTCAGGACAATATTTTAATATTCCTCAGGTTATATATACCGTTCAAGCAGGGAACTTTTATACTTGTTCACGGAACTAGTTCTGGCAGTTAACATTTCATTCTTAGTAAAAAAAAAAAAAAAAAATTGTGTTCTATAAAATGAGATTGTATTTTAAATCCTCTATTATTCTGTGTCGTCTTGGGCAGTTACCAGCCTGTGTAGTCTCCATTTCTTCATTTTCTTCAGTAGGGTGGTAACACTGGCTACCTCGAGCTTCGTACCGTGACGATTATATGTGATTGATGACACATGAGAGTATCTGGCACATGAGAGATGAAAACTAAATTTGCTCTACTATTCCTGTCCTTGGATTATAATTTATTCCTTGGCATCACCTTTGGAAGCTGTTGGACAACTAGGTGCCGCCAGCAGGGAGGTGAACTGGACATTCCCGAGTCTGTGGTCAGGGGAGGAATTAAAATACATCCCCTCTGGGAATCTGTGCAGGGCTCCTTAGCACGGAATAACCCGATGGAAAGTTCCAGTCAGGAGGGCGAGTTTAGGGTTACCTGCTTGGCTTGTTTCTCCAAGCTGAGCTGCACCTGCCGTGAGCCATAGAACCAGCAGAACAGGTAACATGTTTCAAGCTGTTTGCTCCACGCTTTTCACACAAAGTGCTTCGCCCTCGTTCACGATGTAAATGAGGTCAGTGTCGACGCGGGGAGACAAGGAGCGATGGAAAGTCCAAGGTGTTCTAAATACCATGTGTTCACAGCAGCACGAGTTCACCTATGGTGGTGGGAAAATGCCACAGTGAGCTGTGGTGCGCTCACTCGTTAATATAATGAGCTTCAGCGAGCCCGTAAATGTGTGCCAGGCCCTGAGCTGGTGCCGTGAAAGGGTACATAAGACATAGGCGCAGTCCTCCAAGGGTCAAGGACACCTGTGAAGACTGATAAACAAAGAAGTCATTAGCAAACGGTGTCATCAAAAGTAATGGTTTTTGGAGTTCCCGTCGTGGCGCAGTGGAAATGAGTCTGAGTAGGAACCATGAGGTTGTGGGTTCGATCCCTGGCCTTGCTCAGTGGGCTAAGGATCCGGTGTTGCCGTGAGCTGTGGTGTAGGTTGCAGACGCGGCTCGGATCTGGCGTTGCTGTGGCTGTGGCGTCGGCCGGCAGCTGTATCTACAATTAGACCCCTAGCCTGGGAACCTCCATATGCTGCGGTGCAGCCCTAAAAAAAAAAAAAAGGTAATGGATTTTGGGCTATTTGATAACATTGAAAGAATAAGAACGTGCTAAGTTAAAAATGTAATCTATGAAGTGGCATATAGAGTATAATTCTCGGAGTTCCCGTTGTGGCGCAGCGGTTAAGGAATCCGACTAGGAACCACGAGGTTGCAGGTTCGATCCCTGGCCTCGCTAGTGGGTTGACAATCCGGCGTTGCCGTGAGCTGTGGCATAGGTTGCAGACGTGGCTCGGATCCCGCGTTGCTGTGGCTGTGGCGTAGGCCAGCAGCTGTAGCTTCGATTCGACCCCTAGCCTGGGAACCTCCATATGCTACGGGTGCGGCCTTAAAAAAAAAAAAAATAGAGTATAATTCTCTTGCTATTAAAATTTGCCTAGGAAACAACTGAAAAGAACTACAGTGTACGAAATCATCATGCTATAGTGCTATGTGTTGTTTATTTCTCAACGAAACTGGAAGAAAAAAAAAGTTCATACAACCAGAACAGAAAAAGAAAATTAATGGATTAAGATTGCTATAATTCATAAATTAGAGAAAACTTATCCTTGTACTATCAGTGCAGGTCATTCTAACTAATAAAATGAATGAGCATATGTTTAAAAATTAATTAATTAAAAATACAGCATATAAAAGTGCTGGCTAATAATTTTATTAAGATAGAGCTGTCACGGCTAGATTTCCCCTTCGGTGTGCTAGTTTTAAGTGGCTCTATTTTAATTTATTTTTCTTAATGTAAAATGCTTCTGTTTTTATTTGTTATTTTTTTTGGGCCACACCCGTGGCATATGGAGGTTCCCAGGCTAGGGGTCTAATCACGCCACAGCCACAGCAATGCAGGATCTGAGCCGCGTCTGTGACCTCCATCACAGCTCACGGCAACACCGAGCGAGACCAGGGGTCAAACCTGCAACCTCATGGTTCCTAGTCGGGTTCGTTAACCACTGAGCCACGGCGGGAACTCCTCTCAAGGGCTCTTAAGGGGCGCCAGTGAGAGCTTTACGGCCTTAGGGTAGAAAGCATGAGCTGTAGAGTCAGGCACACCTGGACTTGTTGGGGTCCTGTTCTGCTGTGGGTCATCTGTGAAGTATGAACACTGCTGGTACCTCCGTCACAGCTGTGTGCGGATTGAATGAGACGTGTACGCAAGCTGCTTAGCAGAGTGCCTACGCACTTGTGTGCTCGAATAATATGAGAGCTGGGAACCTACAGAAAAGAGGACCTAGACTTGGTCTCTGTGGCCACACATTGGTAAATCGAGACCACCGGATGCTAGTAATTTGGTCCTTATCTGCAGAAGGCCTCTGGTGCTCTCAGAACGGCCCCCAAATTGGCTAAGGCTGCCTTCGGAACAGGGATGTCCCTGACCCTGGGCGTGTGTAGTAGCCTGATGGTCCCCAGCTGGACCTCGAGGGAGAGCTCTTTAAGTCCCCTACTTCCGCAGTCTTCGCTGGGCCTTTGCTGTCCCCCGTGCCTGGCCTGGAGTCACCAGTGGCCAGGGTTTCCATGGGAACCACGAAGGGCTCAGAGTTCTGTGTCTGATCACTGCATCCCAGAGGAGAGGGAGAGAAGCACTGAAGCAGTCTCTCCCATAATAGTATTCATTTTTAAAAACTGTCTAATTAAATATTAACCCCAGAGATGGAGCATTAACGGGTCTCTTATGTAGACTTTGTACATCTCATAACCATCCCACAAAGGACTTGGGGAGAACACTCCAAGGAAATAAATCTATAGGTCTGTCTCCTGCCGTGCCACCACCAACAAATGGCCCAGAGGGCCATCCCGGGCTCACCCTGCCTGCACCCCTTTATTGACCCCAGGGGGCATGGGGGGTAGGGTGGGGCAGAAGGGCCAGGGTGGAGGGCCCAGGGCAGAGCTGACATGCTCTCTGCAGCTGCCCTGGCTTTCCTGCTCCCCGTCGACTTTTTCCTCCATCTCTGGAGTCCCGGTGTAATGGGTTCTCTGGAGGCGAAGCAGGCAGAAGTAGTGGGGGTGGTTACACAAGAGGCAGGGGTGACAGGGACACAAGAGCATGTCGCGGGGTGGCTGGGAACCAGGGGACTTGGAGTTTTGCCTTACCTTGGTGATCCATTGACCTTTCTGGGCTTCTCTGCGGGGGGGAAAGAGAGGATTTGAGCTGCAGCTTATGGATTTCTTTCCCTTTTTTCTTTTGGTAAGATTTTAATTTTTTCTGTTATATGTAGTTGATTTGTGGTGCTCTGTCAATTTCTGCTGTACAGCAAAGTGACCCAGCCACACACACACACACACACACACACACACACACACACACACACATTCTTTTTCTCACATTATCCTCCATCATTTTCCATCACAAGTGACTCTGTGTAGTTCCCTGTGCTCTAATATACAACAGGACCCCATTGCTTATCCACTCCAGATGCAATAGTTTGCATCTGTTACCCCTAGACTCCCAGTCCAACCCACTCCCTCCCCTTTCGTCAAGTTCTCATCGAGATCCACGACCCTCCAAACAGTTAGGAACCCTTGGTGCTTAGCTCCCTGTCACTTGCGGGTCCTTTATCATCTTTGCCACCTTTGCATGTCGCCTGTGTGTAATTTTTCTTTAAAGGAAAATTGGAACACAAGAGAACATCTGTTTAAGCCACAATATCCTTGAAATTCTGGGTGTGCATCTGGTGAGCAAGCTCCGTGTCCGTCTCCAGCATCTTTAAAATAAATCTAAGTGCGTTAACACGAGAGCTGCTCCTCGGTGTACCACCCCCAAGGCTCCGGTTACCCCCGACATGACGTGTGTGGCATCCGGCTGTCACTGGTCCGCTGGTTCCCCCAAATCCAGTGGCGGGTTCCTTCCCGGTTTTCCACTTTGTGTCCACCGCCTCCCCAGCCTCCTCTGGGGCCGATCAAGGGCAAATACTAGTGTCCCTCCCCTGCATGTCGTCTGAGGCACCAGCCAGACTCCAGCGCTGCCTCCAGACCCAAGCTAGCAGCAGGGGACCGCGGCTTTCCACCTTGAGTGTCCCCTCCCTGCGGCCGGGGGCCCGTGCTGCCAGCCCTGCAGCCCCCTGGCTGGCTTCAGCGTGAGTGACAGTGGCTGGCGGAGGACTGGCAGCGAGTGGAAGCGGTCCTGACACCCGAGCTGTGTGCGGCGCGCTAATTACTCTGATGTGGGGTCTGGGCCATCGGTCCTTTGCTCAGAGGAAGGATGCGATGCGGGCGCGGGGAGCGCGCGGCACTCCAGAGGGAGCAGGGAGCGGCAGCACCTAGGCGCATCCATAATTTATAAAATGCCAGCAGCAACAAAGGCAGAGAGGGACCAGAACCAGGAGAACAGAGTAGCATAAAGCTTTTTAATGGTCTTTTTCTATTAATGTCAGCTGGGCGACCGTTTTTTCAAGAGGGTGGAAGGGTTCCAACGCCCCCGCAGTTCAGTCACAAAAGCTAAACGCTGCCAACTCGCGCTCCTCCCCCAGCTCCGTGGAAGGGCCTGGCTGGCCTCTAGGCCAAGTGTAATAGTGGAGCTTCCAGGGGCATCTGGTGTTCCTAGAGGAGCTGCCTGCTCTCTTCAGCCAGGTTCTAGCAGAGGAACCAAAGCGGCCCTGTTAACAGTAACCCCAGAAATGTAGTATTTCCAACATTTGTGCAAGGCCATCGAGGGTAGATTTTAAGAGCACAGACCCTGGAGTCGGAACTCCGCACTGTGAGATCATGGGACTCTACTGACTCCCTTTGTGCCTCGGTTTCTTCGCTTTTATTTTTATTTATTTAGTTTTAATTATAGTTGATTTATAGTGTCCTGCCAATTTTCGCTGCACAGCAGCGACCCAGTCATACATACATACATATGTATATACACACGTTCTTTTCCGCACATTATCCCCCGTCTCCCATCACAGGTGCCTAGACAGAGTTCCCCATGCCACGCGGCAGGACCTCATTCGTTTCTTCACTTTCAGAGCGGAGAGGACAAAACTACCGCCCCCTGAAGACTACTGGGTTGATTTCGTGATCCCGTCCATAACCTTACCTTCTAGAGCCGATGCCGCTCAGTCTAACCTTTTCTAAGGGCTTCCAGAGTGAGCTTTTTCTGCTCTTCACGTTCCCCCAGAAGTAACTGCTCTGCTAAAGTTAGGTGTTTTACATTAAATACACATGCACAGTAAAAGCATCCTTTTTGCTGTATTAAAATCATCTTGCAACATACTATTTTTAAGATCTATCCATGTTGCTGTAGTTCATTTATGAATTCCATTGTACAGGATCCCGTAATTGGTTTTTCCCTTCTTCTATGGCTCTTCAAAATATATAATAATGAGGCCATTCCAAATCCTTGGCTTTACTCGTAGCCCCCACTCTGTCTCAATTTCCCCCCATCCTTTTGTGGATTTTTTCCAGGTGGCTTTCTAGTAAGAGCCCACACCAGGGCCCCAAATGTATTTTCCCACTGGATCAACATTAGATATAGGAAAAAAAAATCCTCGACTAATATTTTGTTCCCACACACTTTCTGGAGGTGAGTTTTCTCAAATAGTCTCCCGTTGAATCCAGGAACACCTTGGGGTCAGGTGTGTCTCTAGTGCCTAACGTATGCTCATAAGTGGCCTGAGTTGCTGAATACCAAACCTGGAAAAATCACCTGACATATGAAGCAGGGACAAGGTGAATGCTCTCAGTTATACTGCACAGTGGCTAATCCCCCAAGGTGCTGTGCAAATGGTTTAAGAGCAAAGGAAGTTTAAGGGCTCAGTAGAACAAAAAGAATGTTAAGGGTTAAAAAAAAAAAGACCCAAAAACAAAACAATGAAAACATCCCAAAAGAATAAACAAAACCCAAACCAAAAAAAAAAAAACCCCTAAAAAAGTCCATGGTGATGGAGGGAAGAGAAATTGATGCTAGCGCAGCCACGCACTAACCTCAGATCCTGGTCTTTAGTTTGAAAGCCAGGACGACTCATTCCAGCGTGTGTTGCTTTCCCAGGGCTTGCATAACCAAGCACTGCACACCGGTGCTTTAAATGACAGAAATGGAGGCAGGAAGTTCTAGGTCAAGGTGTTGGCAGGGTTGGTTCCTTCCAAGGGCTGTGACGGAGAATCGGGTAAGGCCCTGTCCCAGCATCTGGTGCTTTCCTGTCAGTCTCTGGCATTCCCTGGTTTGGAGGGGCTTCACCCTACTGCCTGCCTTCACCTTGGCCTTCTCCCTGTGTTCCAGCTCTGTGTCTAAATTTCCCTTTTTAATAAGGACACAGTCGTCTTAACTTGATCATTTGCCAAATGATTTGCTCTTTCCAAATCAGGACACATTTACCAGTCCTGGTGTTCAGATTTCAGCTTCCTTTGGGTGGACACAGTTCAACCCATAACACAGTTTATGGAAATCATTTGGGAGATCTAGATTTTTGCCTTTCAAAAGGGTTCACCACATAGGTCCACACAAACACTTGTACGTGAATGTTCAAAACAGCTTTGTTCATAATAGTCCAAAAGTCAAGTCAAACCAAATATCCATCAACTGATAGATGGATAAACAACTTGTGTTAAATCCAGAAACTGGAATATTATTCAGCCATAAAAAGGAACGAAATACTGATACATGTTACGGCGTGGATAAATCTTGAAAACATGACACTCAGTGAAAAAGCCAGAAGCAAAAGACCAAATAGCATATGATTCCATTTAAAGGAAATGTCTACCTGATCTTTTTTTTATGTGAAATGTCTAGAGTAGACAAATCCCTACAGACAGAAGGTGGATTAGTGACCGCCAAGAGCTAGGGGAGTGAGGAATGGGGGACGACTATTAACGGGTGTTAGGTTTTTGGGGGGAGGGTGGGATGGGGTGATGAAAACGTACTGAAATTAGATAGTGATGATTGTCTCACAACTCTGCAAATTTCCTAAAAAAGCACTGAATAGTATCCTTTAAAAGAGTGAATTGTATGAATATTAATTGTATCTCGACATCATTTTTTTTGAAAAAAGATTCGTCTCTACGAGCAGGGTTCTGTTAGCTGACAGTTCTTCCAGTACTTGGAAGGACTGATCAGCAAAAAGGGCATTTGTGTGTGTGGGTGACATCAGGGTGTTAGGGATGGCTACACCTCTCAGAGGTGGGTTTAAGGGTACTTTTTGTTCTTCTTTATTCTCTTTCTGTATTCTCCAAATTTTCTGTAATAAACATATTCTAATTTTACAGTACAATTTTTTTTTTAAAGAGTTGTTCTCAAGTAGTGTTTAACATAGCTAGAGAGCACAGAAATTTAAAGAAGAGCTAAAAGTAATAATAGCTACCAAAATTCATGGGGTGTTTTCTTTGTGCCAAGTACTGTGTGTTATCATGCGCTGTTCATTAAGACAAGGAAAAACTTTTACACGTACAGAAAATGAGGTTCAGATGGAGAGTTTCTGTCGTGGCTCAGAGGAAAAGAATCTGACGCATTCATGAGGACGCAGGTTCAATCCCTAGCCCTGCTCAGTTGGTTAAGGATCTGGCAGTGCCATGAGCTGTGGTGTAGGTCACAGATGTGGCTCGGATCCTGGTTGCTATGGCTGTGGTGTAGCTTAGAGGCCATAGCTCGGATTAGACCCCTAGCCTGGGAGCCTCCTCATGCCTCGGGTGCAGCCAAAAAAAGAGAAAAGAAACCTTAAGAAAGGTACTCAAGGGGACCTAATTAGTAAAAATTGGAGTTGAATTCAAACTCTTGGGCCGACTGCTTCAAAAACTAGAACACTTTATTGCCATATTACCATGCTTCTGAATGAATTTGAGGCAGAAACGAAGCTCATTAGCCACTGGGAAAATGAGTATTAGTTAATTTTTCTTTTCTTTTTTTTCTTTAGTCTTTTCAGTGCCTCGCTTGTGGCCTGTGGTAGTTCCCAGGCTAGGGGTTAAATCGGAGCTGCAGCTGCCGGCCTACGCCACAGCCACAGCCACACAAGATCCCAGCCACATCTGTGACCTACACCACAGCTTATGGCCATGCTGGATCCTTAGCCCAATGAGCAAGGCCAGGGATCGAACCTGCGTCCTCAGGGATACTAGCTGGATTCGTTACCGCTGAGCTACGACGACGGGAACTCCTGATTATTAGTTAATTTAACAACAACAACAATGCAAAACAATCCCCAAATCATTTACATGTATCTACACAGAAATACATCTTTCTGCAAAACTGACTCCGCTTAAGAAGAGTCTTATTTGCCGAGAACTTTTTTGCGCAGCACCTGTTTCTCCATGATCTTGACATTTCTTTTCTGCACACAACAAAGGGATGACTGAGGTGCATAAGGGACAGCTGTATCTGGGATAACAATGAATCGTGTGAGGTTATTTACTCCAAAGGCCCTCGGACTCTCAGCCGGCCGCGGGTGCCCAGCACAACGGGAAATGGGTATTTGATAGCTCTCTCCAGTTCTTCTGTCTGGGGATCCGGCCAAGTGGAATCATGCGGACTGCAAACCTACTCTGGGGTCTGAGTTTTCTGTTTCGGCTGTCTCCGCTAATCAGATGAGCCAGTAAGAGCAGTGTGGAGCCGGACGCTCCATCCATCAGTGTCCTGGGCTGCATGCGGGGATCTGAAACCCTCCTTCGGAGGCACGAGGGAAGACTGGCCAGAGACTTGACAACAGCGTAGTGTCTGAAGACCTGTGTGTGTGTTTACACCCAGGAATGAGACAGAGGCAGGTGGAAATCATAGCCAGAGAAGACGTGTTGTTGATGAGAAAGCCACACTGCAGGGAATCTTGGTTCGAATGACTCTTATCCAAGGATCAACTCTGTGAGGTCTCGTGTGCGACTCGGAACTCCGGGACGTGAGTCTCCTGGGGCCGGGGGGACGTCCAGCCTGTCTTCCCTGTTCCAGCACCTGTTTTCCTTGGGGAGCATCCATTCGTGCTCTTGATGAAACTGTCAGTCAGGGTGTCCTTGCTTCTCTTGGACAAGGTGGGTTTGTGACCCAAACTTCCACCCAGAGACTGGAAGGCCACCCTCTTCCCGGGGAGCCCTTCTCTCTCTCTCGAGAGAGAGTTCTTGCAGTTCCCGCCTCGTAGATGCTCCAAGCCGCTGTGGTTTCCACCGTTTCTGCTTCTTCAAGCTGTGTGTGTGTGTGTGTGTGTGTGTGTCACCTCCTCCGTAGCTTTACGATGTGTCCCACCCCTTTTTTGGCTTAAGTTGACCTGTCAGTTTTTGGCACCCAGGAGGTGAGTCCCGACTCTGTAGACTCCGTTTCGTGTTGCCTCGGTGGTGGAGGGGACACTTGAGGAACGTGGACAGCATCCTGAGCACAGTCATCAAAATGCTTAAATGATAGGTTTGTGGGCCCTGCTTAACAAAACATGATTTGGGCCCAAGAAAGGATATTTGAGCTTAGAACAACCGTCTTTGGCTAAGTCCATGCTCTTGTCAAACAAGATGGAGAATTGAGGAAATTATCTTGGAAACTTAGCTGAAAATGTTGCCCCTGAGATATTTTAATACCTGGGACCAAGGTGTCTTTTGAGAGATAATTTGGGGGGAAATTTTCACCCGCTTCTCCACTGATTGTGTGTGGGAACAGCAGACGTCTTCAAAGAATTGTGTGCACTTGTCATCTGCAATTTGTTTTCAGGTCCATGTCACTCTTTAAGTCACTGGTATCTACCCTCACGGCTGCTGTAGTCCCACCCAGAGGGCCTTTTCTAGGCTTCATTTTATTTGGCCTCTTGGCAGTATTGGACCCTGGACCACGCTTTCCTTCTCAAGGCACCCCTTCCTTTGGTTTCTGTGACTTCATGTTCTCCTGGTTTTTTCCCCTCCTCCTTCTCCAGGATTCCACTCAGTTTCTTTCAGAAACTCCTTTTTCTTGCCATCCCTTAAACATCAGTGCTTTTCAGGGCTTTGACTTAGATTTTCTTTGACTTAGATTTTGATAGAGATACAAAAAATATACTCCACACAGATGCTGGCCTGTTGTATTCACTCTCGTGGCTTCAATTGCTATCTGTTTGCAGACGCTTCCTCTTTTTCCCAGGCGTTACTATTCTATTCAAGTCTTCCTGCGTGTTTCCAGTTGCAGCCAGAGTTGTAAACCCAGCTTTTGGCTGGTAAGCAAAATTCTTGTGACCTATTTACAGATAATTCCTCAATGCACTTTTTTTTTTTCCCCTCTCTTTCTTTTTCAGATGTCCCTTGGTTCTCCCTCCCTAACAACCCTTGAGAACCTTCTTTTCGATGTGTCACGGGCACTTCAAACCCAATTATTTTCAAAACTGATTTCTTTATTTACTCCCCCGTGTGCTGTATTTCAGCAAATGGCATCAGCGGTCACCCAGTTTTCAACATCAGAAAATGGATCGTCCTCTTTGACTCTTTCTTTGCCTTGACTCTCCAAAGACGACAAATCACCAAGCTCTATCAATTCAGCCAACTAAGTGTCTCTTAGGTCCATTCATTTCTCTCAAGCGCCACTGCCACGGCCCTGGTCCAGGCCTCCATCGCCTCTCGCTGTGGCCACAACAGCCGTCTGGCCAGCTCTGCTTTCCCCTGGTGTCTTCCTCCAACTTTTCACCTGTCCCAGGCAGCCAGAGGGAACCTTTCGAAGGACAAACTGCTGCTGCCTCTTCCCTGCTGAAAACCCATCAGTGCTTCCACCGCCCTTAGGATGAGGCCCAGGTTCTTGGTGTCGGTGGCTACTCTTCCTGGCATGCTCTTGCCAGCCTCGCCAGCCTCGTCCCTGTCGTTTGCCTCCTGCCCCCCTGCGCTCCTGGCACAGTGAGCATCTCTCTCTCTCTCTCTCTCTCTCCACCAGCGCTTCGCGCATGTCCACACTGCCCGGAATGCTTTCCGTCCCTCCTGCTGCTCAGGTAGTCCTGCCCGCCGAGCACGTCTCTTCTTCCCGGAAGCCCTCCGTGTGCTTCCTCCCTCCGTCCCCCATCAGTTAGGGCAGCACCTCTGCTGCGTGTTGCCATAGACTCTGTTCCTCCCCAGGCCCGTCCCTGCTCACAGCACATTGAAATCGCCTGTGTTTAGCCACGCGACTGTGTAGTGGGGGGAGATGAAGGACCAGAGTTTCGCAACATTCTACACCCCGTGTCTAGTTCATCGTCAGTTCTCATTATACATTTCATGAATGAATGAATGCACAGCATAAAAGAATATTAGAGAAGTCGGCAATTCATTTTTTATCACTACTATGAATACAAGATGAGGAAGGGAAATATTTCCGTATGCTTGGGTTATTCAACAGTAGGCTTGCTTTCTCTGGGGGAAAAGTGGCATCTTCTTAGAAAACACAAAGTACAGAAGAGAGTCTCACCTGCTTAAGAAAGGAGACAGAAGGAGTTCCCGTTGTGGCTCAGTGGTTAACGAATCCGACTGTGAACCGTGAGGTTGCGGGTTCTATCCCTGGCATTGCTAAGTGGGCTAGGGATCTGGCGTTGCCGTGAGCTGTGGTGTAGCCCGCAGATGCGGCTCGGATCCTGCGTTGCTGTGGCTGTGGTGGAGGCCGGCGGCTACAGCTCCGATTAGACCCCTCGCCTGGGAACCTCCACATGCCGCGAGTATGGCCCTAAAAAAGGCAAAAAGACAAAAAAAAAAGAGATGACTTTGAAACTCAGGTGGCTCCCTGCTACCACGCAGTGATGTTACTTGTCTTTAGTTCACTCATCCTCTAATACCCCAATCATTTCATGCATTACCTCTCCCAGTCCCTAAAACCTCTTCCTCAAACTTCATTTTTCAACCGGCACGTCAGTTTTCTACTTGACAGAGAAAACGGAAGCAGTCAGCAACCAAACCCGAACCTCCCAATGTTTGCATGTACTTCTCTGCCTCCTTGTTAATACTCTTAGATAAAGCCAGTACATTTGCAGAGTTCTCTTGTGGCTCTGTAGGTTAAGGACCTACACTGTCACTGCAGTGGCTCAGGTCGCTGCTGCAGTGTGAGTTCGAACCCTGGCCCAGGAACTTCCACGTTGCCGTGGACGATAAACACATAAATAAGCAAGCCAGCACCTTTGTTTCTGCATTTAATCCTCTCTCCCCTCATTCACTTCCAGACGTATACTTTGCAGTCTCTGTCCTCACTCCCCCTGTAATCTCGAAAGCGTATTAATCCCGTCTTGCAAAAGTCTTCTCTTGACCCCGTTCCCCTCAGCAGCTCCTGCTGCCCCGTTTTTTTGCCCCTCTTTTCGTCAAAATTTCTCTAGAGCTGTTCTAGGCCGCCTGTCTTCCTGTTCCTTTTCTCTCAGTCTTTCTCGCATCCGGTTCAGTCAAGCTCCTCGCAAAGTGATCTCTACTTGGTTAAATTCATTGGTTAATAACCAGCGCTCAGCCTCCGAAACCCATCAGCAGTGTCTGATCACTTCCTTCTCTTTGATACTGTGAATGAATGCACAGTATCATTCATAGATGCCCAGGAGTGGGATTGCTGTATAAAATGGTTTTTTTTTCTGTTTACAGCTGCACCTGCAGCACATGGAAGTTCCCAGGCTAGAGGTCAGATCAGAGCTGCAGCCGCCGGCCTACACCACAGCCACAGCCACAATGGATCAGAGCCACTTCTGTGACCTGCGCCACAGCCTGCGGCAACGCCGGGTCCTTAACCCCCTGAATAAGGTCAAGGACCAAACCCACATCTTCGTGGGCACCATGTCGGGTTCTTAACCCACTGAATCACAATGGGAACTCTGATACATTGTTCACTTTGTTTTCAAGGTGCCACATTCTCTTGGTTTTCTCTTACTCAGTTGGTTAGTCCTTCATGGTCTCCCTTTAGGGTTCCGCTCTTCTCTCCCAGGTCCTAATTGCAGTGCCCCAGGCTCAGTCCTTGGACTGCTGCTCCGTCCGCAAGCTCTCTAGTGGCGGTCCCACCAACCCCCATCTCCAGTCTGTTAACTCACACTTGGACGTTTCCAGCATTCATCCGCCTTCTGAACTGAAGGCTTATATATCCTACTGCTGGTCTGACGCCTCCGTTCAGTTGTCCAGTGGACACCCGACCCTTAACGTGTCCAAGGATGAACTCCCGATCTGCCGCAATAAACCTGCTCTGGCCCCAGCCTCTCCCACCTGTTTATCGCAATTCCGTTGTTCCAAGCTTGAGCCATTCTTCATGTTAATTCATCAGCACATCCACCAGCTCTTCCTTCGAAATAAATCTTCCGGAGTTCTGTTGTGACTCAGCAGTTACGAACCCAACTAGTATCCATGAGGATGCGGGTTCCATCCCTGGCTTCATTCAGTGGGTTAAGGATCTGGTGTTGCTGTGAGCTGTGGTGTGGGTCGCAGATGTGGCTCAGATCTGGCGTGGCTGTGGCTGTGGCGCAGGTGGGTGGCTGCACGTCTGATCCGACCCCTAGCCTGGGAACTTCCATATGCCGTGGGTGTGGCCCTAAAAGGAATAAAGCAAGAAATGCATCTGCCCACTTCTCAGTGCCTAAGCCAGGCTGTCATCATCTCGCACAGCAGCCTCCTCACGGGTGGAGTCTCTGGTTTGCCCCTTTCTGGGCTGTTCTCAACACAGCATCTCATGTAGGTCAGATCATGGCACGTCTATGCTCAAATCATTCGCCTGGGATAAAGAGCCACATCTTTGCGGTGGCCCAGAAGGCCCTGCCTGATCTCGACCCCTGCTCCCGCTCCGAGCTCGCTGTCCTCTGCTCTCCGCTGGCTCACTCAGCCCTGCAGCCCGGCCTCCTCGCGTCACACGCACACGCCAGGCCGCTCTGCCTTGGCTGCTGCTCGTCCCTCGGCCTGGGGTCCTCCTCCCACACACAGCCACTCGCGTTCTTCCTCCCCTCCCTGAAATGGGTTCTTTTTTCATTTGTTAAAAATCAATACATTTTATTATATTTGTAGCTCTACAAAATCATCATAACCCAGTTTTACAGCATTTCCATCCCAAACCCCCAGCCCACCCCCATCCCCAACCTGTCTCCTTTGGAAACCGTAAGTTTTTCAAAGTCTGTGAGTCAGCATCTGTTCTGCAAAGAAGTTCATTGTATCCTTTTTAAAACATTCCAAATGTAAGTGATAGCATCTGATGTTGGTGTCTCGCTATCTGACGGACTTCACTTAGCATGACGATCTCTAGGTCCATCCATGTTGCTGCAAATGCCATTATTTCTTTCCTTTTTATGGCTGAGTAATATTCCATTGTGTATATGTGCCATGTCTTCTTTATCCACACCTCTGCTGATGGACATTTAGGTTGTTTCCATGACTTGGCTCTTCTGTAGAGTGATGCAGCGAACCCTAGAGTCCATGTGTCTTTTTGAGTCATGGTTTGCTCTGGATAGATGCCCAGGAGTGGGATTGCTGGATCAAATGGTAATTCTGTTTTTAGTTGTCTGAGGCGTCTTCCTGAAATGTTTGCTTAGACCTCGCCACTCACCTTCTGACCATCCTAGATAATCCTTGCTGTGTCCCATAGTTTCGATTCTCTTTACCTTGCTCAACTTCGTCTTTCTGTCCTGACATCATCTGATCGGCTTATTAGCTTAACCCTCTGTTTTCTGACTCCTTGTAGAGCTTAATCATCTTTGTCTGTTCAGGGATGTTACTTTCCCAGGCCTCTAGAACAGGATCTCTCATCTGTCGTACTGTTGACTTTCAGGCCTTCGAAGGGCTGCTGTGCTCTGCTTTGAAGGATGTCAGACAGCATCCACTGGCCTCTAACCTTTAGTCCCTAGTGGCCCCGCTAGATGCGACAACTGGAAATGTCTCCAGACGTTGTCAGGGTGTCCCGGGGAGCAAAACGGTCCCCAGCCGAGAACTACGGTTGTAGGAGAGTGCCTGACCTTCAGTCATTATTTGTTGAAAGAAAGAAAAAAAGGGATGAGCAGTTTGAGGCACTCGGACTCCTCGTGGATTCTCCCAGCATTCTTAGCGGACCACTGTCCTCTCCTGGGCGGTTTCCCCCCTGGAGCAGGGGAAGCTCAGTCTTAGGCACTCGTAGGGCGCAGTGGCTCTTTCCTGTTTCTGTGCAAGACACCTCGTGGGAGACAAAGGTGTCAAGTTAAGGATAGTAAGAGAAAATTAGGCATGAGGATAAAGACACGCCGACAGGCGTGCTACCTAGGAAGGTATTGCTTGTGAGAATGATGCGGATTTGCTCAGGAGGATTGGTAGAATTTGGCGCCTTGAGTATCCATCTTTCGGTACCGCCTCCATTCCTGTTAGAGCCATCTTTCCTCCTCGTTATACCCATCATTGGGTTTGAGATTTCAACATCTGCTTCTGTCCAAAGATAGCGGTAGTTGGAGTTCCTGTTGTGGCGCAGCAGAAACAAATCTGACCATGAGGACGTGGATTCGATCCCTGGCCCCGCTCAGTGGGTTAAGGATCTGAGAGCTGTGGTGTAGGTCGCAGATGCAGCTTGGATCCGGCGTTGCTGTGGCTGTGGTGTAGACCAGCAGCTGTAGCTCTGCATCAACCCCTAGCCTGGGAACCTCCATATGCTGCAGGTATCACCCTAAAAGTAAAGAGAAAAAAAGATAGTAGTAGTTTAAAAAACCTAACAGGAAGAACAATGTTTATTGAGTCCTTATGTGCACCGTCCTTTAATTCACAGCAGCCTCGTGAGGCGGGTCCTGCTGCTAGCGCCCATGCCGCAAATGAGGAAGCAGGCTCAGAAAAGTTGAGTGATTTCGCCAAGGCAGCACAGCCGGACGTGAGAATGAGCTGGGGTGATATAGTAAGTACATTAATATAAGTATATTCGAAGTACATTCTGTGTAATATTACTTACACAAATAGATTTAATTTAGTTTATAAGTAAGTAATACAGTGCAGTCACAAGACCCACACAAGAGTCCGTCTCTTTTATCGACAGCAGTACCTGCCATCTGAGGCCATCGTTCTTTTTCCACAATCAGAGAAGAGAAAGCACAACAAATGTTACAAAAACACTTGAGGACTTTGGGCCGCTCCTTTGATGTGAGTGTTCTCTTTTATTTTCGGAGGAACAGTATCTGGAGGAAAGAATGAAGCCAGCAGTTGGCTTCAGTGAAAAGACTCTGTGGATTTAACATGATTTGAGAGGGAAGGAAAAGCTGCCTTTGCCTAAGAGTGCTTCTCCTAAAGGCTGTGTCTGAGGAGCCAAGATTCCCTGGAGCTTTTATTTAGTTGTTGGAAAGGGAAATCATGCACGTGGTACGAAATCAGAAAACCAACAGAAGACCTAGGCTGCAAAGAGAAGACGCCTCCCCGACGCCGAGCCCCTTTTTCTAGAGGCGAGTTCTGCCTGCAGCTCAGCGGGAGTCCCACAAGCTGCGTCCACCTGCAGGTGAATTCCGGCTGCGTCCGGAGAGGGTTTCCCGTTTGTACAACCCGTCCACGTGCATCTTTTCGGGTCCCCTCGGCACACAGCCCAAGTGCTCGAAGGAAATCTGCGGATCAGCCCCAGACGTGTCCCCTTCGCGGCGTTCAGCCAGCGTCCTGGTATTTCGCGAGGACTGGCGTTTCCTCCCAGAAGTCCTTGCTCCCTCTGCATCCTCTTGGAAAAATCTGAACACAAATGTCCCACAGGTATTTAGTCATAAAACCGGAATAAAATGGCTAAGCACTTGCCAAGGTTGTGCTCTTTTTTTTTTTTTTTTTCCCTGAAGTAGTGGATCCTTGAATTTCCCAGCCCATACACGTTTCTCCCTTTCTCTGCTGGGCTCAGATGCCAGCTGTACGTTGCCATGGTCTGGAGAAGGACCTGTGGGTCTCCCCTGGCAGATGCTGCCACTGTTTTAGCCTGAGGGCCCTGCAGGCAGCCCCCGGCAACATTTTTAATTCAACATCAGACTTCAACTTGAAATTTGAAAAGGGGGGGCGGGATGACAAGATGTCAAAGTCTCGGAACCCAGCAAGTGGGGCTTGCGAATGCACCCAACTGCATTGCTTTGAGCGCGGGGGACGGGGGGGACCTCCTCATTCTTTGTGGCCATTGAAAGTGACTGTACGCCATCAAAGGGACCCTAAAGGATGCTGGAAGGGCTCAGAGGGCTGCTATGTTTCAAGACGAGACCTCCAGATCTGCCTTTTAAGCAAAGGGTATATTTTTAAGTCAAAAGAGCAGGTTGCAAAGCAATGCACGAGAAAGCCCCCCTCCTTGGAAAAAGTTGTGCATGTGAACATATAGCAAAACCCTCCCACCCCTAAAATTCGCAGTTCTAAGATGATATAAATTTTTAAATTGCTTCCTCACACCTTCCTCTAGTATCTGAATTTTTTTTTTTTTTGCAAAAAACTAATGCCTTACGTTTATAACCACAAAAATGCTATCTGTATAGAAATTAAAAATAAGATAACAAAACTGGGTGCCTGCCCCCTCAGTGCCCACAGATTCCTAGAACAGAAGCCAGCAAGGTCTTAACTGCCCAAGCGGGGCTTAGCCCTTAAGTTTCCAGGTCTGTAGCGGTCACGGGGCGAGTTCACTGAGCACAGCGCTGGACACCGCGTGAACAGAAGCTCAGTAATGATGGCGTCCGACGGAATAGAGACTCACAGCCACCGCTTTCCTCACCTCCTATTTCACAGCAACTCTGAGAAATATAGGGAGCAGCCGTCCTTATTCTCCATCTGCATAGGAAGAAACGGAAGCTAGAGAGACTGAGGAGGATAAGCAGCAGCCTTGGGCTGAAACCTGTCTTCAGACCCCAAGTCCGTAGCATTTGCCAGCACATATTTTAAGAGGCGTGCGCTCTGGGGAAAAATCTTGTGAATTCCTGACCGTATGCTGCTCGTTTCCTCCAGACCCGCAGTGTAGACTTGGGGATCACTTGGGGCGAAGGCTTCCGCGGATAATAGATTATCACCCCCAGTTAGCTGTGTTACTGGATAAATATCTAATGGCATGGGACTGTGCTGTTCTTCCTGGCCTCCAGGGAAGATTTTGCAGGAATTTAGGAAGCTGAAATTTGGGCAGGGGCTGCCTCTTGTTCTAGGTTTAGCTCTGGCGCCTCATGTGTTGGTGACACAGTGTGACACGCTCTTCTTGATGAACAAAAGGATGAAGGAATTGGGGTCGGAGCTCTAGAGGAGGGAGAAGCTTCCTTCTCGGCTCACCGCCGGTCCTTCTGGCCCCTGATCCCCAGCTGGACTCCTCCGCCTGTGATGGCTCCAGCTCTGGGACAGGCGTGGAGGGGCTACATCTGGGAAGCACAGGAAAAAAAAAAATCTGCTAAGAAGAGGGGCGGGGAGTAAACTCCAAGATGTAAAAGGAAAAATATCTATAATCCCTATCTCCCGGCAAAGAAATGCAATTTCCCCTCAATTCAAGCTGCTCGGAGCACTAGCTATAAAAATCCTAAATGAGAAATGGAGTCAGTTGCTGTCATTTTAAATACAAATGGGCACGTACATTCAGCCTTTATGGCTAGATAACTTCCACTTCCAGGGCTCTGTGTTTATTGGCTTTGACTTATCGATAGAGCATCCTGGGGGCCTGAAGTTCGCCTTCCCACAGAGCAAACACACCATCAGCAACCGCCTTCTCCTCTCAGCCCATGAATAATAATGTGGATCAGGATGACGGTGTTATTATTATCGTTTGGTGTGTAGCCAGCGTCTTTCCCCGAAGTACTTAAAGCACTTTAAAGGCATTGCCCGATCATTTCTCCTGATGCCTCCCCCGAGAGGGGCCAGGGCGGAGATCTGATGTCCGTTTCCCTAAGAGGCAAAGCTGAGCCCCAGCGCGACGACGGGGCTGCTCCAAGGTCACCTGGAGAAGCTGGGCTGAGGTCAGGAGGCGGACGGAGGGCTCCTGACGGCTGTTTAAGGGCGTCTTCCCACCCGTCCCCTGGGGAGAGGAAGTCATCAGCGCCTTCATTGTTGGGGAACAGGACATTAAAAGGGAGATTTTTGGCTGAGGCACATCCTAAAGGAAGGTGCTGGAACCAGATGTGATTTCTCCAAAGTGGGAGGCTGAAAACCCCCCCACTCACCTCCAGGGTAGAGAAGGGCCATGAGCTGGAGAGGAGGGCGGTTTGGAAGAGGATTTCTTCACCCCCAGGGGCGGGGCGGAGGCTGCACTCCACCCCAAGGAAAAAAGGCTTCCAGAAGACCCTTAAAAAAAGGGGTCCTTTGCTGGTTCTGGTGTTGAGCGGCTGGGCATGAGCCACGGCTGAGGCATCAGAGGAAGATTGAGTGGCTGGAGCAGCCGCCGCCGTCCAGTGGAGGGCTCAGACTTGGGAAGTAATTGCACCCCTAGAGTTTGGTGGAGCAAAGAAATCAGGAGTGTGTCCCGTGATCGGGTATGGAGCACGTGCAAGAGAAAGTGTGGGCCATCGTGGACTCTGCCCAGCAGGACCCCCCGCGGAGGCGGGGAGGGGCGGGGTCTTCGTGCGAAGGACCTGGAAGTGGAATCCGAGGTGCCCGGGGCTGCTGGGTGCAGCCATGAGCAACGATCAGACAGTGACCAGAACAGGAGCCAAGACTTTCACCTTGAGGCAAACAAGGCAAGCAAGCTACGTTGATGGGGGGCTCAGAAAACCCAAGGAAGTCTCTTAGGGGGTTCCCCTTGTGGCTCCATGGAAACAAATCTGACTAGTATCTATGAGGATGCGGGTTCAATCCCCGGCCTTACACAGTGGGTCGGGGATCCGGTGTTGCCGTGAGCTGTGGTGTAGGTCACAGATGCAGCTGGGATTCCGAGTTGCTATGGCTGTGGTGTAGGCGGGTGGCTGCAGCTCTGGTTTGACCCCTAGCCTGGGAACTTCCATGTGCCAAGGGTGCAGCCCTAAAAAGCAAAAAAAAAAAAGAGTGAGCTTTACGCTTCGGCCAAGTCTAGTATTCACACCACCGCTTGAGAAGCTCCCTGCTCCTGTTACCTCTTCTTTCTCAGCCTCCCTGGCCCTGCAGGGGTTCAGGACGGGGAGGGGGAGGTGGAGGAAGAGAAGTGCTTACAGAGGTTGTCTGGCCCCCAACTCCAGGGCTGAGGTAGGGAGGTGAGCATGGAACTTGCAGTCATATTAGATGTATTTATTATTGTAGGTTGGCTGGGCATCTTAATTACCAAATTGAGACAGTGTTTTATGAATTAAAGTGACTGAAATTACCTAAGAATAGAGAGAGCAGTCGTGGGACCTGCCTCCCTGTGTATCCTGTGGCAGAACTCCCCGCAGGACAGGGCAGATTGAAATGGACAGAGGGGGTCACACGTGACATTACTGTGTGGGGTGTGTTCTCTGGGGGATGTGGCGTGTTTAACACAGTGGTGACGTGAGCTGTCATGCCAAGGAAGCCTCCGGTGCTGCAAAACCTGGGAGGTTCACCGCCATCGATGCCCAGTTTTGTCCAACGTCGTACAGTAGCAGCTGCCATTTTAAAGCGCTGTTCCTGGGGCGGGGGGGAGGGGGGCTCTAACAAAGCCCTTCACACATAGCATCTCATTCAGTGCTCTCAGTTACCCTAAGGAGCGGTTTTTCCCTCCCATTTTCTAGATGAGGAAGCCGAGGCATAAAAAGGGAAATAAGCTTGCCCACAGGCACATAGCTGGTTAAGTGGCAGGGCTAGAGTCCACCCCGGGTTTGTCTGGCTCCAGAACCTTGCTTCTGAGCAATACCCTCTGCCTCCTTCGAGCCATACCAGCTGTCCTGGGCCCCTTCCGTGTCCAGTGCTCCTCCTGGCACACGTTCGACTTGTCCGTGTCACAGTCTGGAAGTTCGCCCAGGTTGGGCACCCTGAGCTCGGCAGTGTCTCGGCCCAGTGTTGGAGGGAGGGGTGGCTGTTGACTGGCTGATAGCACCTACATACAGGTGAAGGCTTTGAAGTCAACATCTGCCATTTACTAGGTGTGCGATTTGGGGCAGGTGGCTTATCCTGGGTTTCCTTATCTGTGAAATGGGTTGAAAACGCCTTCCTGAGAGGGCAGCGGGGAGGACCGAATAAGGCTTTTATCACTCTGCATGCCTTCAGTAAGTACTTGTCGAATTAATCACCACGTCTAATGCTGCCTCGTGTTGTGCCTTGTTCGCACCTTTAAAGCCTTATCTTGCCAGGCGGCTCAGAGGCTCCGTCACGGACCAGCGCACATCCTCTGTGCAGCTGTCAGCTGGGCAGACAGTGCTGGCTGGTTCTCAGCGGCTGGTGGACGCTGTCTTTGCCACGAAGCCTGCCTGGCCTGGTAACCCTCCTATCGATGGACGGAAGCGTCCACTCAGGGCAAGCGCATTTCAGGGAAGTAAGCGGACGTGGCTGATAAAGGTGCTCAGTTAAGCTGTGGGCTAAAAACCGTAGGAGTCAGTGCCTTATCTATAATCTCTCTGAGTCCTGCACAGCCCTGTGAAGCAGGCCCTCTGTTGTTTCACCCCCCCACCCCGCCCCCCTTTTTGGCTTGGGGAAATTGCGGCTTAGAGAGTAACTTATCCAGAGTCACAAGACTACAGTGGGGCGATGGTATTGGAACCGACTAACCCTTGCCTGGATCTAGAAACTCCACCCTCAGCGGTTCTTACTTCTCGTCTTCCTAACGCTCACTGAGCACGAGGCGTCAGTTCTTAGATGCCTTTACTTACCTGTTGTTTTACAAGCGTTCTGAATTTAAGGACCGCATCTTCTTCATTTTCGTTTCGTCCCAGGGCCTCGCTCAGATCCGGATCTCCACCCCACGTGTGTATCAGGTCTGTGGGTTTCTCTCCAGCGCCGCTGCTGCTCCAGTTCAAGTGGCTAAAATTCCCCCTGGAGAGCAGCAAGCCAGCTGCCGGCTGTCCCTGCGTCTGCCCTTGACCGCTTCAAATTCCGTGCTGCGACTGCGCTGATCTTTTCCTGCCCCTTGTAGCGAGAAGAATAATTGACAAATACTCAACGAATATTCTTCTCCCGTAGAGGAGAGTCTCAAACAGCGGCTGCGCCCCTGCTAAGAGCAAACGGTGATGTCGCCCCTGGAGGAAGGGAAAGGGGCTGTGGCGAGTCCACACCACAGGAAGGGGGAAGGCGGTTCCCTCAGCCCGGGCGGCTGGGGGCAGGATCGGGGGGCAGAGATGGCACAACGCATGTGCCCGGTGTCCCCTGTCAACAGGTGGAGAGACGTAGCAGGCTGTTTGGAAAAACAGGACTGCAAGGCTGACCCCCCCAGCCCAGCGCTGAATGGAATAAAGGGTAGGCTGCAGGTCTGACGCGGCAGGACCACAGCTGGGGACCAGTCAACTGGGCTGGAACCGGGAAACAAATCGGGTCGGATGCACGGGAGGAAAGAGAGATGACGCTTTCTCGCACATCTGGAGGCAGCTGGGCAAGCACCCCTGTGCAGGGACGTTCGGTCTAAGCCCTTCCCCGTGGCCTTCCAGGCCCAGCATCGTCTGGGCCAAGTCACGCGCTGCCAACTCGGCGCTCACTGCATCCCTTCGGAGAGCGAGCACGGTGCTCTCCCCTCTCCCGGGGTCCTGCCTCTGCTGCCCCCGCCCCCGCCCCAGAATCCGCCTGGCCCTGCATTCTCACAGCTGGCCCTCCTCTCTCTTCAGGTCTCAGCTCACAAAGCACCTGCTCGGAGAAGCCTTCTGGGCCCCACCCCCCCGTAGGTGCCTCTCCCCCTTGTCCGTTCTCCACCCCTGTTTCCTTCTGGGCAGTGGTACCATTTGGAATTGCTTTGTGTATTTATTTATTATTTATTTGTTTATTTTTGTCTTTTTGCCTTATCTAGAGCCGCACCCGCGGCATATGGAGGTTCCCAGGCTAGGGGTCTAACAGGAGCTGTAGCCGCCGGCCTTCGCCACAGCCACAGCAATGCGGGATCCGAGCCGCATCCGCAGCCTACACCACAGCTCACGGCAATGCTGGATCCTTAACCCACTGAGCAAGGCCAGGGATCGAACCCGCAACCTCATGGTTCTTAGTCAGATTCGTTAGCCACTGAGCCACGAAGGGAACTCCTGCGGAGAGCTTCTTGGCGGGAGACGCCCAGGAGCTTACATCTCACCCCGAGGCTGGGACTGGTGTGGCGTTTGGCTGACTGATGGGGGAGCACCACAGTCAGGCCCCTTTCTCTGGGCCGGACAACCTTGGAGATGCAATTTGCCGTGCCGGGGTCCCAGCGAGACTGGGGCCAGGCCAGGCTTTTCCTCAGTCCCATCTTTGCCCAGCTCCTCCTGGCCTATCCTCCTCCTCTTCCTCTTTCTCTCCCCTCGCTTCCAACACAGTAACGGCTTTTCTAGGGATGAGCTTAATCAATCATTTGTGCAAGAATCGCCATCTGGCCTCCATGTCCGAAGAACCTGCCCTAAGATGAGTCTCTGGCACCGCGGCGGTGTCACCTCCTCTTCTCCATCCTCCCCACCCCGACTCAGGCCCTGCAGATGCCGTGGACGTGCCACGCCGAACGCCCATCAATTATTGAAGAAGCTCCGAAAGGAGGGATTGTAAACGAAGATGAAAGATGCCAGCGGAAGACGGACAGGCCCCACTGCTTGGGGAGGACCTAAGCTATCGTGTCTGGGAAAAAAAGCATCGCAGTTTCCTGCCGCGAGAAAGCTCCAGATGCCTCGGAGGCCGAAGAAGCCTTTGTGACACAGGCAGGAGAGTGCGGGCGGGGCTGGGGGGCCTTTTTCATCTCGCTCCTCTTTGGCTGATCCAGAGGCAGGCGCTGTCAATGTGACGGCAGGGACTGAGACCGCAGCGATCCGCTGTTCATCTCTGCTCTTGTGCTTTTGGAGAGACGAGAGGTGGGAAGCCAGCCAGGCCGTCGGGAAGGTGGCAACCTCCAAGGGCAGGCACCAGGCCTGGGGCATCTCACCCCGGTCCTTGGAAAAATAGCAACGGTGGCGTGAGGTGTGGGAAGGGGGCGCCTCCCCGACTGTCCTCAGTCGTGTCAGACACTTGGAGCCCGGGAAGAAGGCGAGCAGATCCAGATCAAGAGGAAAATCCAAGCAGGAACCGTTTTCAAGGCATCTTTAAATGGAGTGTTTTGATCTGAAGCAACGTTTCCCCCCTCCCCTCTGTCTTTCGGAAGCCTTAGTGTCAAACGGCAAGTCCATATATTTATGAGGAACTTAGAAGGATGCGGACATTGCAGTAGACATTGAAATACACCCCAGCCGTGGATTCAAACCAGCTGGGGAGCCCAGCCATGCGTCTTCCATGATATGTCTGGGTGGGAGTCCAGATGGGGGATTCAGGCTCGACGGGGCAGCCGGGACACTGGAAGCTCCTGGCAAACAGGGGGCTTTGTCTCATTCCCCAGGGCGTCTCCAGGGTTCAGAGCGGTGGCTGGGACCTTAGAAGGGGTTCAGTAGATGTCTGTGGGGTGAAAGAATAAATGGGCAAGATAAGCGCCCACTGGATTCGTTGACCACCTCGCTCCATTTCTCATGAGCCAGTTTTCTTGGGCCTATTACCTTGAATTTTCTGAGCTTTGGTTTCCTCCACTATAAAGTGAGAAAGAAGAATACTGCCTCCTAGATTAGAGATGAGGTTTGAACAAGCTATGCTACACCTAGTGCCTGAGGTGAGTGCTGGCGACTGGCAGGTTAATTGTCATCATGAAGTCTTGTATATTTCACGTGATAAATGAACCATAAAAATTTTACAGAAGAGAAAACAATGCAAAGGAGATCTACGAATAAGCAAGGCAAAACAGGGCAGTGACGTCCCAGTTTTTCCTGACCGACCATTGAAAAAGTGCCAGAAAAAAAAGATCATTCTGGAGTTCCCGCTGTGGCGCAGTGGCTCAATTATCCGGTGTGGTCTCCGGGGTGGGCAGGGCAGGCTTGATCCCGCATGCCTTGGGTGAGGCCAAAATAATAATGAGGTCATTCTCAGTTGTCAAGAAGCCCAAAACGGCAATTTTGAAATAAAGGAGGCAGTAATGTGTTACAAAATTCAACATGTCTGTTCACATCTATTTCGAAATTAAATGATCATAAAAAGATCTTGAAGAAATACCATTAAGGGAAGAAAGCTAGTTATCTCGTTATGTGCTGTGTGAAGTATATCTAATTCGAGTCCAAATGCATTCATTTATAATAAAAACCTAATGATGATTTAAAAGCCTCTGATTCAGCTTTGATTTTTAAAGTGAAATACTTATTCCCTTGCACAGATTTGATGTGATATGTCCAAGAGAGCCTATGAATATTCATAGCCAGCCTATGAACTGCATGTCACATTGGGCTTTTTACCCAAGCCGAAGACGCACCCTTTTTCCTTTGGAAAGAAAACCATAAAAGTGTAGTTGAAATAAAGGAAAACCATTAAAGTGTAGTTGAAAATGGAGAAGCCAAGCGTCCCTTCGAGAGAAGTTCCAGCATCCAGAGGGGCTGCCAGCCTAATAAATGGTTTGTTTAACTGGCCTGGGGTGATGAGGTTGACAAGGCAACATGAAGCTTAAAAAGGAAACCTGCCAGGTGGCTGATATGCCTGGGGCTCAGGGTGCCTCCGTGCGCAGGGAGCAGTTCTCAAAAGCCCCACCCGCTCTGCTGGAAGGCACAGTTCACCGACCGTGTCAGCTGGAGGCCTCACCCAGCCCCTTCCAACCGCAGGCGATCCTGGTGCTCGGCCCGGGAGGTGCTGTGCGACTTGGGGCCGCACCGGGTTGCACCTGTCTCGGGCGACGACCAGGAGGCGACGTCTCCCGTGCACAGCTGTGCTGCCCGTGGCCACTCACGAGACGTGGCCCTTAAAATAGTAAGTTGCGTGCCCAAAAGATTGTTCTAAGTTGACTGCCGGTTACTTTCCGGTAAAAGAACCCTCCAGCCAGTTCTGCGGTGAAGTGAGCAATGCTTTTGTTTTTTAAAGTTTTACTGAAGTCGAGTTGATTTACAAGGTTGTGATGATTTCTGCCGCACAACAAAGGGATTCCGTTATACAGGAACACAGCTCAGTTCTTTTTCAGATTCTTTTCCCACGTAGATGATCACGGACTGCTGGGTTGAGTTCCCTGTGCTGTCCAGCGGGTCCCATTGGCCAGTCCTTCCACAGGCCTCAGTGTGGCACAGGCCAGTCCCAAACCCCAGTCCATCCGGCCCCCAGCCTGTCCGCTTCGGTAACCAAAGGTTGTTTCCAAAGTCTATGAGTCTGTTTCTGTTCTGCAACGAAGTTCCTTTGCATCCCTTTTTTTTTTTTTTAGGAATGCTTTTGGAAAGCCACTTTCTCTCCTACGATGATGGTGTGGAGTCTGGCTCCCCAGGCGCTCTCTCGGCAATTACTGGGGAGTGGCTTAGCGCTGAAGGGCCTGGCCTTTGGCGGCACACGGTATGTATATGTATATTTGCGTTCGGGTTCAAGCACTGAGTTGGGAGGGGCTGCTCACCCTAGCTAAGCCTCTGAAGAGAGGCGGCTTCGTGTCTCAAATGGGGATGGTGACATCGGCCCTAGAAAGGAAGAGGATGCAGTAAGCCTGGGCACAGTGCTGCCCGGAGTCCTCCCTGAGTATCGGCGCTCCTTCTAGTTGATGCTCCTTGAAGTGGGAGAGGACCCCGCCCCGCAGCCCCGACCCCGTGCCCCAGGATCTGGCTGAGGATTGAAAAGGGGGGACCTCCAGGCCACTCCTTTTCTGCTCCACAGTCTTGGCTGTGAAAGCTCCGGCTCCACTGTCCCCTGCTTCTTTGCACGCCTGTCTTCGTGTCCAAACTGACGCTCTTTGCTGGCTGTCTTAGATGTTGCATCTCGAGGGCCTGGCTCGGTGCTTGGCACACACTTAGTGTGGAACCGGCTTCATTCAAACTGCGGCTTGAAACATCTCCACGTGTGGCTTTGGGTGGCAAGAAAACCTGGTAGGTTAGGATTCTTTTAATGTCTCAGTCCAGAAAATGTAGTCACAGTGGACTTCAACACACAGTCCAGGAGCGGGGTCGTCTCAAGCCTCCGGAAACTGACTCGTTTTCCTGTTTTTTGGCTCTCCTTTCGCTGCATAGCGCCCGACCTAAAACTCGCCATTTCTAATCCAGCAGGAAAAAAAAAAAAAAATCAAGAATTTTTGACCCAGCAGGAGACTCACTGCAGCTTTAACGTGGTCATACGTCCATCTCTGAGGCGCTTCTGATGCGACAGGACGCGTGGACCTGAGCTGCGTGCTCCGCCCGGAGCTGGAGGTGAGAACCGCTCCTCTTCAATCATGAATCGAGATCAGACTCGGAGTGGGTTCTCGGGGTGGATACTTATTTTTTTTTTTGACCTTTTTTTGGGGGGGGGGGTGGAGGCTGCACTTGAGGCATATGGAGGTTCCCAGGCTAGGTGTTGCCGTGGCTGTGTTGTAACAAAACAAAAATGCTTTAACTCTTCTCATGCATTCCTCACAATCCCCAGAGACAGAGATTATGATCATCTCGTTTTACAGCTGGGGAAGCTAAGGTTTTTCAAAAGAGATGAAGTGATTTGCCTGAGGATTTATAATCAGCCAGTGGCCAGGCCAAGGCTTGAAAGCAAGCCCAGTCCCCGTTCCAATTTACTGGTACTTTGCAAACTGGGGCCCTGCCGACCTCGAAGCACGTGGCCTCACGTGGTGACAAACCTCCTTCCATCCCAGCTCTCCTTCAGTCCCTTCAGTTCTGCTGAGCGGAGTCTCCCGTCCGTGCTGATGTGTCTTGAAACCAAGAAAGTGCAGGACTCCGTCTCAGAACCTTTGGCGGGTAAATTCGCTCTAGAATCTAATCACATTGCTTTGCTTTATTTATGACTCGGTGGTTGGTGACAGTTTCTCTGTTGACAGCTGAGATACTAAGAGTCCCTTTGAAATGCATTTATTTTGGAAGTTAAGAAAATGTGGATTTAAAACAAATGCTAAAGAAATAACATAGGATGGTTTGTGGAGGTGGGCAAGTCGTGAAAACAATACCCAAATTACTGCAACCTGGGAACACACGTGGACCAAGCCAGTAGGAAGGTCCACCTGGAAGGAATTAGAGGGTTTCTCTCACTTCTCTCTTATCCAGGAAGGAAGGAGACTGGGTCAGGCCGTGCTCCCGGGGAAGACGTGGTCATGAGCCTGCACGATGGTGATTCAAGCCGAGGTCCACAGACAGGTGCCGATCCGAGACACTGTTTCCACAGCCTTTGTGAAAAGAAACATAAGGGCGGCGTGTATGGCGGTGCAAGAACGCCTCCTGTTCTTTCTTAAGGTGAGAATGCGCTTTCTTCTGGAATTACGCTCTTGTTTCGGTATGAGGGCAAGTGTCTTAAATGTTCATTCTTTAGTGGTCGCTTAATGATAGTAGATGACCGTTGTTTCTCATTCCAGTAGCTTCCCTTGGCAAAACAAAAAGCTGGCCATCTTAGCCTGACAACCCCTTCCCCTATCTTTTTTTTTTTTCCTCTCTCTATATCATTGTATCTCTGTTGCAGGAGACTTCAATTGCAGGAAACAGCTTGCCTTCTGTTAGAGGAAAAAGGTATTGATAGACCCAGCATTATAATTGTGGTTACTAGCAATGCACAACAGCCAGCCATAAATCCTTATTGAACTCAGGCGCTGCTGTGTATCGTTGAAGAGCTCCTCCTTTCTCTGCAGTGTAACTAGATAAAGATGGGAGATGAGTGAAATAAGAGAGCTGTTAAATTAAAGAGGAAAATAAGTTCAAGTTTCAAGGAGGCTGTTAGGAAAACAAATATGCAAATAAACCAACCCGCAGACTCCATACTCCAATATGTAGCTCTCAGTGAACTCCAAGACATCTCGCTGTAGATGGGCGAGCCGATAGCCCCTTACAAATGACAGCCCCACCCCTGCTTGCTTCTCTGATGACGGAAATGCAAACTGGTGTGTTAGACTAACTCCTTGACCTGGCAATTCCTTTTCCACGCCTTCGCCTGAGAAAAATATCATAACTGGGCACAAATAATTAGTTTTATGAATACTCATCAGAAACCGCATTTGTAGTAGTGAAAAGCTAGGTACAACCTAAATATCCAATCTCAAGAGATGGGTTGGGTAAATTACGGCACCGTGGCTAGAATGCTGTGTACACATATAAAAATATGCCACTTTTACTTTAAGAGGGAAAAAGAGATGATTTCTCTAAGCCAGGCCCCGTTTAACCTGTTTAAAGTGGGTCAGCAAACATGTGCCTAAGCTTAAAGGTAGATATTTGTGGGCTTGCATTTTGCAGCGCTGACGTGCTTCCCCTAGAAGCAAAGGGAGACACTAAACCTCCCTGCAAAGTCTTTGTAGATTCCCATCTGTGACTTGATAAATATTTGATGCGGTGGCCAGTCAACATCCCGACATTAGCGAAACTTCTGCCCAGGAGCAACTGCACAGCTCTCAGCGCTGAGATCGGAGTAAGTTAAAAAGAGTGTACTCATTAGTACTTCAAAGGGTTTGGTTTTTCTAGCTGGCAGTTTCGCAGACTGGATGATTGGCCCTGCCTTCTACTGTGTGACGACCAAAAAAACCATATTACTACTAGGAGGAGCCTGCCTCTTCCCTTAACGATATTTTCCTTCCTTTGTGTTCACAGCCCAGGAGGCAAATGCAGCAGGAGGCACCCCTCCGCCCGCCCACCCCTTTCCCTTGGTTAAACAGCCATGAAAATCTAAAATGAATGGAGGCTCTGCCTGGTAACTCTGATGCCCTCAACCTGGAATCTGGTTCCCCTGATACAATCTTATACAATGGGATGGCCCTCTTTCGCTCTCTATACCTTCTCGGTTACAATCGATGATTACAAAGTCAGCATTTTTGCCCCTCCATAGCTTGAGTTGACAAATAGAATGGGTGATTAAAATGTAGCAGGGCACAAAAGGGACCTGAATCTAGCTGAAATTAAGTGCAGCTACAGGGACTTCCCAAAGGACCCGGGCAAACTCCTGCTTATTCCTCCAACTTCAGTTTAGATGTCACCTCTTCCTGGAAGCCTACCAGGATTCATCTCCACTGTTTCAGGCTTGGTGTCCCTCCCCTGAGCTGCTATAATTCCTGTGCTTCTCCTGTAAGAGCTGCTAGGCTGTACTCTAGTTTTCCTGCCGGTTTGTGGCTTTCCCTTGCCTACTGGGTTTCAGGAAATCAGTCCTGTCCACCACTGCCTAGCATAGAATCTGGTACTTAAAAAAAAAAAAAAGTGCTGAATTGAAAATACTTGTGTAGAAATTACTGCTGCAGAAGACTTGGAATCATATGGCATCACACTTGAAAGTTTCCTCCGTCCATTGCTCCGGGCCCTACCCTCCACAGTTCTCCAAGCGCGCACTTGTTTGACCTCCCTCCCTCCCTCTAATGACGAGGAGTTCACACCCTTCAGCATGGTCAGAGGTAGACTGAGCGGCTCAGGAAGGTGAGTTAAATAGAAGATGAACGTGGCAGGTCCTGAATCGGGAAGTAGTTAATCCAGCTTCTCAGTTTTCTGCAGGACCTTAATCTCCTCTGGGGGTCAAGTCAGTCCCACCCAAAAGCCCATGGATACAGTTAAAGGCTTTGCTCTCCAAGTCAGAGGGCTAGACAGTGTGCCGAGGTGCTCTTGAGCTCTGAGAGGAACATGGAGTTACCCTTCCTTCCTTCCTTCCTTCTCTCCTTTCTGGGGTGGGGCTGCACCCGCAGCGTATGGAAGCTCCAAGTCTAGGGGTCTAATCAGAGCTGTAGCCGCCGGCCTTCACCACAGCCACAGCAACGCGGGATCCGAGCCGCGTCTGCGACCTACACCACAGCTCACGGCAGCGCCGGATCCTTAACTTCCTGAGCGAGGTCAGGGATAGAACCCACGTCTTTATGGCTACTAGTTGGGTTTATTTCTGCTGAGCCACAGTGGGAACTCCCTGGAGTATTTTTTCTTTTTCTTTTTAATTACTCAATGAATTTTATTACATTTATAGTTTCACAATACTCATCACAACCCAGTTTTACAGCATTTCCATCCTAAACCCTCAGTGCGTCCCCCCACCCCCCAACCTGTCTCATTTGGAAACCATGAGTTTTTCAAAGTCTGTGAGTCAGTCTGTTCTGCAAAGAAGTTCACTGTGTCCTTTTTTAGATTCCACATGTAAGTGACAGCATATGATGCTAGTGCTCGTTGTCGGACTGACTTCACTTAGCAAGATAATTTCTGGGTCCACCCATGTCGCTGCAAAAGCCGTTATTTCTTTCCTCTGAATGGCTGAGTGATACTCCATTGTGTTTATGTACCACATCTTCTTTATTTACGCCTCTGTTGATGACATTTAGGTTGTTTACATGTCTTGGCTATTGCATAGAGTGCTGCAACGAACACTGGAGTACATGTGTTTTTTGGAGTCATGGTTTGCTCTGGATAGATGCCCAGGAGTGGGATTGCTGGATCAAATGGTAATTCTATTTTGAGTTTTCTGAGGAATCTCCATACTGCTTTCCACAGTGGTTGCACGAATGTACATTCCCACCAATAGCGTAATACGGTTCCTTTTTCTCCACACTCTCTCCAGCACTTATTGTTTGTAGACTTTTTGATGATGGCCATCCTGGCCAGTGTAAGGTGGTACCTCATAGTGGTTTTGATTTGCATTTCTCTAATAATGCGTGATGCTGTACATCTTTTAACGTGTTTTTTTGGCCATCTGTATGTCTTCTTTGGAGAATTGTCTGTTTAGATCTTCTGCCCAGTTTTCGATGGGATTGTTTGTTTTCTTGGTATTGAGCTGTAGGAGGTGTTTGTAAATTTTGGAGATTAATCCCTTGTCAGTTGATTCATTTGCAAATATTTTCTCCCATTCTGTGTACAGGTCTTTTGTCTTTTTAGGTAGGTCCCTGGAGTATTTTCTGAAGCATCATTTTTGCTTGACGATCTAGTATGGAGAAAAATATATGCATGATCTTAAAGAGATAGCACAAGACTTAAAAGAAACTAATCATAATCTTTTGGGCTGAGCCTTCGGACTCCTGGCAGTTAAGAATTCAATTTTGGGGAGTTCCTGTCCTGGCTCAGTGGTTAACACATCTGACTAGCACCCATGAGGGCTCGGGTTCGATCCCTGGCCTTGCTCAGTGGGTTAAGGATCTGGTGTTGCCGTGAGCTGCGGTGTAGGTCACAGATGCGCCTCGGATCCCATGTTGCTGTGACTGAGTCGTAGGCTGGCAGCTACAGCTCCGATTTGACCCCTAGCCATAGGGAACCTCCACATGCCTCAGGTGTAGCCCTAAAAAGCAAAGCAAAACAAAACCAAAAACCAGTTTTGGCCGGGTTATTTTGGTGGAAACAAATATGAGAAATACTACTGGCCTTACACATTATCTTCCTTTACCCCCTAAAGGTATTTGTATTTCCATCGGTGTCTTTTGGAAACTGGAAAGGTTTTAAAACTAAAAGGAATCAGTAGGCAGCAGAATTTGAGGCAGCATGAATTGGGACAGAGTGACAGAAACAGCAGGGCCTCGCATTTATAAGGCCCATTTCCTGGTTCTCTGTCAGCACCTGACCGTCCCAGCTCAGAGTGGGTACAATAAGTGACCATTTGATACAGCTCTGACAGCGGACAGCGACTTTTCCCTACAAAGCCTCGGATTCCTTAGCTGTAAAATGAAATGAGAATTTTTGCCTCATAGGGGTGTTGCTACTGCTTAAAAAGCACCAGCTCAGTGCCCAGCACATACTAAATGACAGTTAATTACAATTCTTGTTTGGCATTGCTTATAAAATTAGCATGTGCTGAGTCAGACCCACCCCTGAATTTGTGGACCCGGGCAAAAATATAAATGACTGAATATTCAAAAGTTGTAAACAAGCTAATAACTGTTAAATATAGTGAAATATGTCCTATCCTTCTACTTTGAAATGAAATAGAATATAGGTTTGTTCCTTGAAGTTTTAAAAAAATTGTTGTGGCAAGAACATACGACATGAGATCTAGAGAAGAATTTTTTTTTTTTGTCTTTTTGCCTCATCTAGGGCTGCACTCGCGGCATATGGAGGTTCCCAGGCTAGGGGTCTAATCGGAGCTGTAGCCGCCGGCCTACACCACAGCCACAGCAACACGGGATCCGAGCCGCGTCTGCAACCTACACCACAGCTCACGGCAACGCCGGATCCTTAACCCACTGAGCGAGGCCAGGGATCGAATCCGCATCCTCATGGATCCTACTCAGGCTCCTTTCTGCTGAGCCACAATGGAAACTGCATATAATTTATTTTGATTTAGGGAAAATAATGTCTCTAAACTTAAAAACATCATCTTAAAAGGGCAAAGCAGAGAAACTCTTACCAGTTCGAGTTTTTGGAGTTTCTGCAAGCTTTGGCTAACATTAACAGCAAGCAGCGGTTTGCACCAGAAAGCTGTGGGGAATGCAAATTCAAAAAAAGTTTTTTGGAGTTCCCATCGTGCCACAGCAGAAATGAATCCGACTAGGAACCATGAGGTTACGGGTTTGATCCCTGGCATCGCTCCGTGGGTTAAGGATCCGGCGTTGCCGTGAGCTGTGGTGTAGGTTGCAGACGTAGCTTGGATCTGGTGTGGCTGTGGCTGTGGCTGTAGGCCGGGAGCTGTAGCTCTGATCTGACTCCTAGACTGGGAACCTCCATATGAAGCAGGTGCGGCCCTAAAAAGCCAAAAAAAAATAAAAATAAAAAAAAATAATAATTTTTTGTCAAAGATCACGATTCTCTTAAGGATCATCTTTATTTCGTGTGCAGTTCCAGTGCATCTTGTTATCTAGTGTAAATTTTATTGCTTTAATGGCTTTTTGCCAGCATTTTCTTTGCGTGTTTAGAAGTTGTTGCAGTGGTAAATACAATGTTTTTAAAAAATCAAGATGGTTCATATTTGAACAAATGCAGAAAATATCCTAGGCAATCATTGAATTGCTCCAAAGATAACATAACTTAGCTGAGAACATGTCTCTGAATAAGAAATTCAAATGATGCATTGTCCATGCTCACAAAAATTGCCTCTTCCTTACTGGTGGGTCTTACTGTCCGCTTGCTCTCATCATTCTTTCAATCACCGCCTATAATTTAAAGTTATTTTTGCAGGTCAAGTTTTTATGCTCAGCATAGAACCAATAAAATTGTTCACTAATTTTGACTTACTTGATTTTTGTCTTCTGGTAGTTTGACAATATCTATGATAAGCATCACTTTGCAGTTCACTTATGATTTGTCCTGATATAATCTAAACTAGTTCTTTTTAATGTTAAAAACTGTATGTGTGATTTCTTACTTTTAATACTATTTTGAATTCTCTATTTTGATATGATTTTTAAATTAGTTTTTTAACCTATCTTATATTCTTGGCCTTTCTGGCATCAAATCTGAAAGCTGTTTTTCAACTAAACTAGAAAATGTTCATTTTTTTTCTACGAATGTTGCACTGTTTTCACACAAAGTTAACTATAGAATACCTATGACTATTCTTTAAGAATATCATAGCAGTGGAGTTCCCATTGTGGCTCAGTGGTTAACAAATCCGACTAGGAACCATGAGGTTGCGGGTTCGATCCCTGGCCTTGCTCAGTGGGTTAAGGATCCGGCATTGCCCTGAGCTGTGGTGTAGGTTGCAGTTGCAGCTCGGATCTGGCGTTGCTGTGGCTGTGGTGCAGGCCGGCAGCTGTAGCTCCGATTCGACCCCTAGCCTGGAACCCTCCATATGCTGTGGGTGCGGCCCTAAAAAGACAAAAAAAAAAAAAGGTTCCAAGTTTAAATATACTTCATCAAAAATACAATTAAAGTAAATGTTAAAACATTGAAAAATTAAAATTATTTTTCCTATTTCTCGTGTCTCAGCTTATAGGGAGCCCTGAGGAGAGGGACCTCCTCTCTTCAAATAGTTATTTTTTTCCTAAAATACGTAAAATTATCTATTAAAATTAAAAAAATAAAAATAATAATCATTAAAATCGAAACAGGAGTTCCCATTGTGGCTCGGTAGGTTAAGAGCCCAACATAGTGTCCATGAGGATATAGTTTCAGTCCCTGGACTCGCTCGTTGGGTTAAGGATCCAGTGTTGCTGCACGCTGCGGTGTAGCTTGCAGATGCGGCTTGGGTCTAGATGCTGTGGCTGTGGTGTAGGTTGGCAGTTGCAGCTCTGATTTGACCCCTAGCCTGGGAACTTCTATATGCTGCACGTGTGGACATAAAAAGAAAAAAATTTTAAACAAAAATTGTTCAAATAAAGCTTAATTTTTACTTTAGTTTTAAAATATTATATCTTATAAAATACTCTTGTAAACAAAACTATTTGTAATTCTTACATTCAATATCCATCAGTTGCTGATGCAAAAAATTGGCATTATACTTCATGCCTCAGACATGTTATTTCTAGAGTATGTATAAAAATTATCTACAGATAATATTGTTTAATATTATAAAATGTTCTCTGGCTGCTGTGTGTAACTGTTGTGAATACTGCAGGAATTTGTGAGTCCTTCTAGATCTACAAACTGGGACTCAAAGAAAGCAAGAAAATAGATGCCCCGCACTCCTGGGAAATGATACTTTATTATGCAAGAATCTATAGCAATCATGACATCTGAGAGAAAGGCTTTGACAAGTGAATTAATTTGTCTTTTCTCTTACCTGAATGCTTCCACAGCTGCAGTTCTCCTTACACTCCTAAGCAGTGTCCTTCCATGAGTTGGCAGCAGGACAACCCACGATTCTTCCTGGACATTTGAATCAAGTCCCTTTTGCTTTCAGGACAGAGGACAAGAGATGCGAAGAAGCATTACCTTTGGCCTGAGTGGTGTTGAGTCACCAGCGTGGATGTTTAGGGTAATGGCTGCTTTGTGGCAGCAGCGGGTACCTGACCTCATAGGTTCTTTGATAAACTTAACTTTTCATTGTGTGTTTGTGATTTTCAGACTCTCTAACACATCAAGTGTCCCAGGAAGGAGTGCCTCTTGACCAGATCTAAGGGCTGTGCTGAGTTCAATTTAAAACAGCAACAATAACAACACATCAACACTATTTATCTGCAGAACCTACGTGATTAAGGTAGAAATAGTTTTTCCCACCCAGTACCTGAATAAGTTACTGCATAAACACTTGGGTGTTTCTTTTTCTAGGTGCCTTTAATCCAACAAACACATGCCTATATTTTTAATATTTTTAAAAATATATAAATGATAGAGTATAAAAACTTTGTAAGCTTCTCCTTCTTAACAAATGTATTATGCACTGCTTTTTGTATTGTTATGTAAAATTCACCCTTGATGCTTTTTCACCTTATTAATAACCACAATGGTATTACAATTATTTTTAAACCAGTTCCTTTTTTTTTTCTTTTTAGGGCTGAACCTGCGCCATATGCAAGTTCCCAGGCCACGGGTCGAATTGGAGCTGCAGCTGCAGCCTACGCCAGATCCAGCTTGAGAGATCCGAGCCATGTCTGCGAGCTACACTACAGCTCACCGCAACACTGGATCCTTAACCCACTGAGCGAGGCCAGGGATGGAACCTGCATCCTCATGGGTTGCTAGACGGGCTTATAACATGCTGAGCCGCAACAGGAACTCCTAAACCAGTTCCGTCTTGATTGGCATTTATTTTTTTCAAATTTTTGTTCTAGGTGATCAAGATATTCGCGTGAACCTCAGAGGACGAGAAGGTGGAGGCAAACTACCAGTAGCTAAAGGCCCACGTGGTGTCGATGCCTGTGCGAGAGGAGCAGTGAGGTATGTGACAGACTGGAGAACAGGAGGCCTCTGAAACTGGCGAGGCACTCGAGGAAAAGCAGAGGGGACCAGTGCAGGATCACCTGCTGAGACCGGGAGGGGGTTTCTGTGCTTCGCTGAAGACGTGGGCGTGCGGGCTCTAAGGCCAGTTCTAAAGGGGCTTGTGGAACTTTGCTCTTTGAACTTCAAATGACAAAGCTGCTTTTCAGGAGAAAGTCTCACACCGAAAGAAGCCTTCTGAGAGTAGAATCCCAGTGAGGAGGGATGGGCGAGTGGAAGCAAAGGAAAAAGAAAAGTCTAGATAAAAGAACAGAGGCTACTTCTCGGAAAGTACAGAGTCATTAAAAAAAATACTTTGTAAAGACAGCAGAAGAAGGAAAGCTAAAGTAATGAAGGCAGAAAAGTTCTCCCAATTCACCCTTCCTTCCTAAAAGAAAAACTGAATATAAAAGTAAACAGTAGAGGAGTTCCTGTCGTGGCTCGGCGGTTAACGAAACTGAGTGGCATCCATGAGGACGCAGGTTCAATCCCTGGCCTCACTCCGTGGGTTAGGGATCCGGTGTGGCCGCGAGCTGTGGGGTACGTTTCAGTCACGACTCGGATCCCGCGTTGCTGTGGACCTGCGGTAGGCTGGGGGCTACAGCCCGATTCGACCTTAGCCTGGGAACTCCATATGCCGTGGGTACGGCCCTAAAAAGACAGAAAGACAAAAAAAAAATAAACAATAGAATAAAATTGTGTTTAAATCCACCATTAAGTTTGACATGTTAACTAGCCTTATTATGGTGATCATTTTGCAATATCTAAGTGTATCAAATTATTACATTGTGCATCTTAAACTTATACAATGATATATATTATACCTCAAATCTGGAAAAAATCCAACACTAAGTTATTATAAGAAAAAAAAAAAGGACACAATAACATTCCAACAGTGAAGACCTATCAGAAAGACATGCTTTTAAAACAGATGAAAAATTTTAAATTGTTTCAAAATGAGCAAGAAAAAAATAATATGAAATTAGAGAGACATGTAAATCAGAACTAAAGAAGCTCAGAAATGAGGCAAGAGAATTCAAATTAATATTAGTCATTTGAGAGAGGGAAACTGAAGTAACAGCTTTAAAATAAATAGCTGAAAAGTAGGGAATTCCAACACATCGAGGATTCTAGAGAAGGAATTCCCATTGTGTCTCAGTGGGTTAAGAACCTGACTGGTATCCATGAGGATTCAGGTTCGATACCTGGTCTCAGTGTTGCTGTGAGCTGCAGACTTGCCTCGGATCTGACGTTGCTGTGGCTGTGGTGTAGGCCAGCAGCTACAGCTCTGATTCAACTCCTAACCCAGGAACTTCCGTATGTTGGGGAGGGGCTAAAACAAAAGACACCCCCCCCCCCAAAAAAAAGGATTCTAGAGAAAGCGGTGGATATAGAAGGTAAGCAAAAAACAAAATATTTAAAATAGAAGACCCACAAAGAAGAAAATTAAAAGCCATGGAACAATTTAAAGGTAATTTAAGTTTAAAAAGAATTTTTTCCTGAGATGAAAAGAGATTTGACACTAGTACTTAGGAAAACTCAAGCTGTATTCTCAGAGTTCCCTGGTGGCCCATTGGTTAAGGACTTGGCGTGGTCACTGTTGTTGCCCGGGTTCAATCCCTGGCCTGGGAACTTTTGCATGTGGCCCCCAAAATAAAGGATATATTCTCAAAAAACTTTTGGACTTTACACGAGAAGCAAAATAATCATTTGGACATCTCGTCAAAGTATCAAGTCACCTAAATGGGAAAGAAATTGTTGTCCTCGAACTTCATTCCAGAAGAAATAGAGTCACATACTGAAGATATTCAAGGAAAGAAAACGTGGGCCACAGGATTTATATCTCCCAACGTGTCACACATGATTACCATGAAAGAGCCAGAGAACAGTGACGAGCTCACTGAAGAAGCATTTTGGAGACACAACCAAAGTGGAAAGACACTGGCATAAAGAGTGATGGCGTTACGTGTATATCTATATATAACAGGAGTTATAAGAAGAGCACATGCCCGGGCGAAGCAGATATTATACGGTGCCTGAAAGGGAAGAGTGGTGACAGAGATGCCATTTAGATATACTTGCTTTGTATTTTGTTTTTTGTTTTGTTGCTTTTTTTTTTGGCTTTTCAGGGCCGCGTGTGCAGCTTACGGAAATTCCGATGGGAACTCCCAAGGTTTAAAGGTTTTTAACAGAGCTTTTTTACTTTTAGTGGGCTATAGTCTAGGGATTAAAAAATATATATATATCCTTAGGTGAGGGATATTGCAGTGTCCGCTGTATCATTTTCCCAACTTTTCTGCAGGTTTAAAATTTTTCCGTAATCGAAGTTTGGGGCAAGGAGGAAACACATGGATTGGACATGGGTGTGTGACTTGAAGACAGTTAATCCACAGAACAGCCAGCTAGTGACCTGGGACCTGAGTGACCCGGCCTGAAAAGATGAGCTGCACTGTATCAGTCAGGATCCTTTTGGCTTCATGTAACAGGATACTGGAGTCAAAGTAGCTTAAACTGTAAGGATACCTAATTATCTCATGTAACAAGAAGTTTAAAGGTACATGGCTCGGGGTTAGCTAATTCTGCTGCTCGATGTTGTAGCCTGCTTGGGCCAGTTCCTCAGCAGTTCTCCTGGCTTTACTTCATGGTTGCAAAATGGCTGCCATGGCTTCAGAGATCACGTCCTCAAATGACACATCCCAGAGGAGTCAGGAAGAGGATGCGCCGACTCCTCCTCAGGCTTTGCCTTCTTGTATCAAGGGTTAAATTCTTTCCATGAGCCCCCCCACCCCAAGATTCTGCCAGACATCTCATTGCTCTTGATAAACCAATTCTGGTTCACCACCTGGGGCTTTCAGCTGCAGAAAACTGATTGGGAAGTGGGACTGTGGAATGGGCAGCCAGCAGAGTTTTGCCACATGAAACAGTCAGACTCTCTTTGCTCGGGAATCTGCGCCAAGAAAATCTAGCCTGGGTTTGGTGTTAGCAGTCCAGCGGAGCTGGACAGAGGACAAGAACTTGAGTTGAGAACATGGCATACCAGGCCGTGTACAAGCCAAGGTTAAGATTAAAAAGAAAACAAAACTCTCTAGAGAGGGCGAAGGAGCCATTTGGCAGAGAGAGAACAGAGCTCATGTGGGGAGGTGGTGGGGCCACCTTGAAGGTTAGAAACTGTTCCCTCAACTGCCTAAGTCCCTGGTGTTTTCTGGTTAGGATTTCACTTCCAGGCTACAGAGAATGCACTGGTTAGGACCATTCACCAGCAACAGGAAAAAAAAAAAAAAAAAAAAAGGACTGCTCTAGCACAAAAGAGGAAGAGGTTATCCATGTATTTCCTACTGAGGTTGGGAAGTTTAGCCTGCCCCCAGGAAGTTTTAGAACCAGAAAATGCCCGAATAGGGTGCTGGGATGGCCTCTCTTTGCCTCCTCTTACGTGTTTCTCTGTGGTTCATTTCATCCTTTTTTTTAGTAGAAATATAGTTGATTTATAATATTGTGTTAACTTCAAGTGTACAGCACAGCGATTCTGAAACGCACTCACACACATAAATATATATACATACATACACATATTTAACCTTTTTCAGGTTCCTTTCTCTTATAGGCTATTACTACAGAGTATAGTTCCCTGTGCTGTACAGCAGGACGCTGTGGGTTCTGGTTTATATGTAGCAGTGTGTGTGTGTCAATCCCAGACTCCCGATTTGTCCCCCCCCAATAGTTTATTTCATCCTTATCTGTGCAGTGCGACGCCTCTGCTTCGCATTTCTCCTTAGTACCGTACATCCACCCATGCCTTCTAAATTTGCATTAAAGTTTTTTTTGTTTTGTCTTTTTGCCTTATCTAGGGCCGCACCTGTGGCATATGGAGGTTCCCAGGCTAGGGGTCTAACAGGAGCTGTAGCCGCCGGGCTTCGCCACAGCCACAGCAACGCGGGATCCGAGCTGCGTCTGCAACCTACACCACAGCTCACGGCAATGCTGGATCCTTAACCCACTGAGCAAGGCCAGGGATCGAACCCGCAACCTCATGTTTCTTAGTCGGATTCGTTAAGCACTGAGCCACGAAGGGAACTCCTAAATTTGCATTAAAGTTTTGACCTCCTGAAGAACCCAGGGGGTACTCAGTCCCTGGGTCCTAGTTTCAAATTCTCAAAGGAGAGAAGCCGAGGGGTCAGATGTCCAGCCTGCCCAGTTCATAGGCTTCGGGTCTCAACAGACAAGCGCGGGACAGTAAGAGGCAGAGCCCAGAGAGTGCTCGCTGGCTAGGCTGGAAAGATACCCCAAAGGGTTTCCCCCGTGTTCCTTGAAATAATGTCTTTTTCAGGACTGCGGTGGGAACTTGCCACCCAGGGGACGTTTTGCAATGTCTGAAAACATTTCTGCTCATCACAGCTTAGGCAGTGGGTGCTACCTGTACCTAAGGGGGAAAGGCCAGGGATGTTGATAAAATCCTAGGATGCTCTCGTGACAAAGAATTACCCCATTCCAGATGTCGCAGCACCGCGGCTGAGAAACTCTGCCTCCCTCTTGATTCCAGTCACTGTTCTTTGCATCAAAGGGAGCACCTGTCCGCACAGAGCACACCCCCAGGCCTGGTGAGTCACAGGACTCAGTAAATATCTGCAGGGCAGAGTCTGAGGGAAGACACCTTTCTAGGACTTTGCCGATGCTGATTCTACTGCTGATTAACTGGATTCGGGGTGCATTCTCAGTGAGGGAGCCTGCAAAGGCAGGGCACCGTGAAGTTCCTGCCCTGGGTGGGGGGATTATTCAAGAAAAAGAGAGGCTGGAATAAGCAGGAAAAGGGATCCAAGCAGAAGATGGAACTGTAGACAGACAGGCAACCTGTTCTTGTAAGTGCTCAAAACACAAACAGCAGCTGCCTGGCTGCTCCCTCCTCTTCCCCAAACACCATAAGGGACAGCAGTGTCGTTTTTTTTTCCGTACTGACTTGTTTGGCAAGAAGGTACAGGCCTCAGGCCTTTGGGGTTCTTAGTCAATAGAACATCTGCTTCCATTCAGTAAGGAGCATTGTCCCTGAAATCCTACAAAAAAAAAAAAAAAAAAAAATCTGTAAATGTCTCAGAGAAGAGAAGCTTTCAAGAATAAGGAGAAGAAAGAAATTTTAAGGCAAGACAGCTCCCTGAAATTCTTGATAAACCTGAGGCTGCTATTTGGCAAAAGGGGGAGTCAAGTTTTCCAAAGTTTCTGGCGGACCCCAGGAGTTGGGTAACTCAGGGTCTTTGCTGCCCTCTACTGGCCACGGTGAAGACCAGCAGGGGCTTGGAAAGGGAGGGGGCTTTTCAGCGGACCACTTCATTCAATTCATGCCATTTTCCAATGTGTGTAAATACACTTTGCCTATATACTCTTGCAGGTGCTGTGCCAGGCATTAGTGCAATGGCGAAAAATACACGTCCCTGTCCTCAGAGAACGTACTTTCCAGCAAGGGAGACAGCGTTTAAGTCAACAAATAAGAAACATTTTAGGGTTGTTCAAGGTGCTTTGAAAACAATGGACAGTAATGCGTGTTTTCCGGGGCGCAGGTGCTGGGAGGTGACTGAGCTGAGGCTTGGGAGAGAAACAAAGCCAGCTGAGCTGAGAACAGAGCCTCGGGCTCTGGGCAGATTGAGAAGCGGGTGTAAACCCACTTGGTGGGTCCTTGGTGGGTCCGTGAGTGAACTCGGTGTGGGGGCCAGTGTGGAGGGAAGGCCAGAGGTGCCGGGTCACGGAGGTTACCCCGCAGTCTGCCAAGGAACTTGGGTCTTCTTCCAATAAATCTTACCCCGTAGAAGAAGCTATTGAAAGGTCACTATTTTTGCTTTTAAAAGTTTATTCTTGCAGTAGGACATATTCACTCTAGGACATCCGTAAAGATTTTTCTGGAAGGATCAGAAGGTTTACAAGGTGAGTCCACGCAAACAAACATCTAGAGGGTTACTCTGCCTCCCTCTGGATCCTGGAAGGGAGGGCAGGGCCAGGACCAGGAGGCAGAGCCAGGCGGGCGCCTTGCCGGAGGCAGGCGGGACCAGGGTGGTGCCATGGAGATGGGCAGAAAGGTGTGGACTGGGGGGGCCTTTGGGAGTTACACCTTCCCGGCCCCGCTGAGGATTTAGATGTAGAAAATGATAGGCAGCTTCCAGGGCTACCAGGCCCAGCCGATCAGCCGTGCCGGGCGCATGAAGAAAAGTGGCACCTGCAGGCACACGCTCTCTATGCTCGGGGGTGGGGGACGGGCTGTGACTTGTGTATCTTTGCCCTTTCCTTCTGCTGGGTCTGGGTGATTATACCGGGCAGGTCTCAGGGAGGCAGCCCTCGTAAAAATGGGTGTAAAGCCTTTTGGCTAATACACAGGCTCCAGGCTTGCATAAATGTCAGGTGGTGAGAATTGAAGCCCCGAGGGCTCATGGGAGAGAGAAAGCTGTCCTTCCACGCTGTCTTTTAGTTTCGGGGAGGGTGTGACAGGGGAAGGGGAGGGGGTGCTGAGGCCAGAGCGGCCCCAAGCCTTTCTCGGAAGTCCTAGCTACCCAGTCTGAGGGCACAGCTCCTCCTCACGTGGCCCAGGGCTTCTTTGAAAGGAGCGTATTCAGCTGGGGGTGGGGTGGGGAGGGGACATTAGGGGACCTGGCCCCAGGGCAGCCCCTGATTCTGGGGAGTAAACAGCATACTGTGTACTGCCTTTTCCAGTTCTTAACCCACCTGTCACCTAATTAGTTCCCAGCGCCTGGGACTGTTCCCTGGTCACCATCTGTCTGGCGGTCCTTTGATGGACCCCAGCTGTCTTACAGCCCGCACCCACAGCTACCTTTTTTCCTCCCCTTTTAGTTCCCCTTTCTTTCATGTGCCCTCAACATACAGCTGAAAATCACTGGGGTCATGTGATAAGCGTGGCAGTGTGCCAAGGGCCTGGAAACTGGGCTGGCGGCAAAGAAATAGAATATGAAGACTCTGTTCAGAAGAAGTTTTTCATCTACCTGGCTGCCAGCTGGATGAGCAACTCCCGGGGTTGGGGGACGGGGGGACGACAGATGCACTGAAAACCAGAACCAGAACAGGTAGGGGGGGCTCAGGTGGGTCCTGAGGGCTGACCGCAGGCCGGGGGCGGGGGGCATTGTCTCAGCGGAGCCTCAGGACAATCTCAGGTGAGTACTGTGGCCATTGACTCTTTCAGGGGAGGGAGCCGAGGCTGGGGGGGCGGGGTGTGGATTCTGCAGGGCGGCAGCTAGTGAGTGATGGAACCCTTTTCCCACCCAAGTCCGCCTGACGCTGAAGCCTGCCCACTACCCTGTCCCTGGCTCATTGGTTAGGTTACCAGGAGACCCCTAGCAGCCTGGGGGCTAAGCCACCTGCCACTCCTGTTTCCAGGACATGCTGCCTTGTGTTTTCGCTTAACTTCTCTTTTACACACTCACGTGCAAGAATACACACTCGCACACTTCCCATTCCTGACCCTAATCCTTTGGACTCTAACGGTGTTTTGGCATTGAAACAAAACTATACCAACACTATTCCACGGTCACCTAGAAAGCATTTTTAGGGTCAAACCCCAGTAAATAATAAACTCCAATAAATAACACCCAAGCACCAGTACATTTCTGGATCAGTTTTCTATGTTAGATAGTAGTTTTTCATTTTTTGCTCTTAGTTTTTTTTTTTACTAAAGTGATTCAGCATTGCCACGAGCCGCAGTATAGGTCTCAGATGTGCCTTGGGTCCACCGTGGCTGTGGCTGTGGCCGGCAGCTGTAGCTCTGATTCCACCCCAAGCCTGGGAACTCCCATAGGCTGCAGGTGCCGTCCTAAAAAAAAGGTGGGGTAAGTCAAAATGTCCTTCCTCGATGCCATGCTTCACTGCCACCTGCAATGCCCTCCCATGCCATCTTTGCCTGACACAGTCATGGGCTTCCTACAGGGGCGCCGGCCTCATCTTTGGGAGGAAGGGCCGCTGCCCACGGGACTGGGTCCCCTGGCCCTCTGCTGGGCTTCGCTGGAAATCTCCTCATCTCTGCTGCAGTTTTTGCTTCTCATTAGACGAGAAGCTGCCTGGCAGGAGTGGGGTCTCATTGTACTATTCCCATTTATCAGTACAGAACTGTACAAATTAGAAAGGCTATGAGTGAACGCTTTGTTATTGACTTTTCAGCGTGATTACTCTGTCCGAACGCGTTCTTCTGTGTCAGGGACCTGTGACCTCGCACGGCAGTTCTGGAGACTTCCTAGTTCAAAGCTCGTGAAGTTTGGATGCCCTGACACAAGTGACTGGGCCGTGAGAAAACCATTTAATTTTCACACTGCTCCATTTCTGCTTTGTTCTGAAAATCCTACAGGATCTGGTAAACAAGGGAATTTTGAGTATGATACAGCGTCAACCAAAGTCCCAAACCAGAACAAGTCTATTTAGAACCTAAGTCTGTGACTTGAACCATACACCTGACCTATAAGGTAGAAGTTATTGCTGTGCATTAACCCAGGCTGCCCAAGTTAACGAACTTAACGTGGCCTGGAATTCCCTGCCTGTCCCACACTCAAGTCCAATCAATGACCCAGTTTTGTTGCTCCCACCTTTTAAATAGCACCTGAACCTGGCCCCCCTTCCCTGTCATTGTCATTGTCATTGCCTCAGCTCAAAGTCAGTCACAACAATTTCTACCGTCTAACTGTAAAGTTGCTCTAGTCTTGAACTCATCATTCTCGCAGTGGCCAGCAGATCAGATCCCGTCAGGCCCCTACTTGAAACCCCAAAATACTTCTTAGCACCTACAGAATAAATATAACTGCGGAGTTCCCATCGTGGCTCAGTGGTTAATGAATCCGACTAGGAACCATGAGGTTGCGGGTTCAATCCCAGGCCTTGCTCAGTGGGTTAAGGATCCGGCGTTGCCGTGAGCTGTGGTGTAGATTGCAGATGCGGCTCGGATCCCGCATTGCTGTGGCTGTGGTGTAGGCCGGCAGCTACAGCTCCTGTTAGACCCCTAGCCTGGGAACCTCCATATGCTGCGCGTGTGGCTCTAGATAAAGCAAAAAGACAAAAATAAATAAATAAATAAATAAATAAATATAGCCGCGCCCACCGCTAGTTCATCACCCACCCTGCACACCCATGCTTTAGTCATAGAGCTAAAATTACTTCCAAGATGCTGTCCCTTTTAAAAAATTGAGGTATGGTTGATTTACAATGTTGTGTTAATTTCAGGTGTACAGCAAAGTGATTCAGTTATATATACATATATATACACACATCCTTTTTTAATTTTCTTTTCCATTAGGGTTTGTCATAGGACGGGGTTGATAGCTCTCTGTGCTGTACCTTAGGACCTCGTCGTCGACCCGTCCCGTGTATAACAGCTCTCATCTGCTAACTCCAAGTCCCTCGCCAGTCCTCTCCCGTTCTGCTTCCCCTGGGCAACCACAAGTGTCCTCTCCTGCTCCATGAGTCTGTTTCTTAGACAGGTTCGTTTGTGTCATATTTTAGATCCCACACATAAGTGATATATGGTATTTGTCTCTCTCTTTCTGACTTCCTTTACCTGTTATGACAATCTCTAGTTGCACCCATATTGCTGTGAGTGGCATTATTTCATTCTTTTTATGGCCGAGTAGTATTTTATTTTGTGTGTGTGTGTGTGTGTATGTGTATGTATATGTATATATCACATTTTCTTCATCCATTAATCTGTTAATGAACATTTAGGTTGTGTCCGTGTCTTGGCTGTTGTGATTGATGCTGCTATGAATAGTGCAGGTATCTTTTTGAATTATAGTTTTATCTGCATATATGCCTCGGAATGGGATTGCTGGATCAAACTAAGGTGACTCTGTCCTGAGTTTTCTGAGGACTCTCCAGACTGTTTTCCATAGTGGTTATGCCAATTTGCACTCCCACCAACAGTGTAAGAGTGTTCTCTTTTCTCCCTATCCTCTCCAGCATTTGTTGTTTGTAGACTTTTTATTTATTTATTTACTTTGCTTTTTAGGGCCACACCCACAGCATATGGAAGTCCCTAAGACTTGGGGTCAAATCAGAGCCGCAGCTGCCAGCCTACACCACAGCCACAGCAACACAGGATCCCAGCCGCACCTGTGACCTACACTGCAGCTCACAGCAATGCCAGATCCTTAACCCACCGAGCAAGGCCAGGGATCGAACCCACATCCTCACGGATACTAGTCAGGTTTGTTACCACTGAGCCATAATGGGAACTCCCTGTTATTTGCAGACTTTTTAATGGAGGCCATTCTGACTGGTATAAGGTGGTACTTCATTTCAGTGTCAGTTTGCATATCTCTGGTAATTAGTGTTGAGCATTTTTTCGTGAGCCTACTGGCCACTTGTATGTCCTTTTTGGAGAAATGTCTGTGTAGGACTTCTGCCTGTTTTAAAACCGGTTTGTTGTTGTTGCTAAATCGTACGAACTGTTTGTATGTTTTGGAAATGAAGCCCTTGTCAGTCACATCATTTGCAAATATTTTCTCCCATTCCATAGGTTGTCTTTTCATTTTGTTTATGGTTTCCTTGGCTGTGCAAAAGCTTTTAAGTTTGGTTAGGTTCCATTTGTTTGTTTTTGTTTCCATTTCTATTGATTTGGGAGAGTAACCTAAGAAAACATTGGTACAGTTTTGGTTAGAGAATGTTTTGTCTATGTTCTCTTCTAGGAGTTTTATGGTATCATGTCTTATGATTAAGTTTTTAATCCATTTTGAGTTTATCTTTGCGTGTGGCCTGATGGTGTGTTCTAACTTCACTGATTTACATGCAGCTCTCCAACTTTCCTAACACCACTTGCTGAAGAGACTGTCTTTTTCCACTGTATAATCTTGCCTCCTTGGTTGAAGATTAATTGGCCATAGGCATGTGGATTTATTCCTGGGCTTACTATTCTGCTCCATTGATCCATATGCCTGTTTTTTGTGCCAATACCATGCTATTTTGATTACTGTAGCTTTGTAATATTGTCTGAAGTCTGGGAAGGTTATGCCTCCTGCTTTTTTTCTTTCTTTTTTTTTTTGGCTTTTGTCATTTTAGGGCCACACCCGTGGCATGTGGAGGTTCCCAGGGTAGGGGTTCAATCGGAGCTGTAGTCGCTGGCCTATGCCAGAGCCACAGCAATGCCAGATCCGAGCTGTGTCTGTAACCTACACCACAGCTCACGGCAACGCCGGATCCTTAACCCACTGAGCAAGGTAGGGATCGAACCCACAACCTCATGGTTCCTAGTCGGATTTGTTTCCGCTGAGCCACGATGGGAACTCCTGCTTTTTTCCTTCTTTTTCCTCAGGATTGCTTTGGTCATTCTCGGCTCCAAAATGCCGTCCCTTAAAGCATCTTTTTCCTGGTCCTTGTTTGCTTACTAGTTTCCACCTTCACCATGGAGTTTCCCTCCAAACAGTCCCTTTTTCTGTGTTTCTGCCTCAGTTCCAAGCAGTACGGCCTAAAGATTCAGGGCAAATGCAATAGTGTGGAGCTGCCTGACGACACCACCTAAACGGTATGAGTTCAGGCAACTTGAAGCTCTCTAGTTCTCAGCTACCTCATCTGTTAAGCGGGAACGACTCGTTGCTGTATAGGACTGTCATGAGAAATCAAATGGGAAGTTCATGTGAGGTGCTTGCTTATGTCTGTCACTTAGTCACTAGCAGTCGTTTGCCTTGGATGAGATTTAATTGATCCACTTCCTCTTTTAGGCTGTATACTCCAGGGACAGCAGCCCGTGTCTTTGGCAACTGTGACCATCCCTGGCACACAGTAAGTGTTTGTTGAATGTTTGCCAAATGGACAAATGAATTCTCTCCTGAATTCAAAATCAGAACACTTGGTCTGCTACGTTGGTGTCACAGAGAGCGCCCGTGGCATGCAGAAGTTCCTGGGCCAGGGGCCTACCCTGCCCCGTAGCAGTCACCAGAGCTACAGCAGAGACAACAGCAGGTCCTTAACCTGCTTTGTCACCAGGGAACTCCAGTAACTTCTAAGATGGTGAGTTACTGCTACAGAAATAAAAAAATTATTGCCTCACTCTGTCCTGAGACTGGTGTGTTTAATGACAGGCTGTGGTTGTTGAGTTTTGTAAATTTAAGAGCCAAAGCATTCAAACTGACAGGAGGAAGCATTGTAAAGACCTGGGTTCTAGTCCTGTTTGTGCCACTAACTGAATGTGTGACTAGCAGAAAGTTAATAATCAAACTCTCAGGGTCTCTGCTTCCTCCTCAAATCCGTAGACAAAGAATGTTGGACCAGATGATCTCAAAAATTCCTTTCAGCTCTCCAGTCAATTTTTTTTTTTTCTTTTTAGAGCTGCACCCATGGTGCGTGGAAGCTCCCAGGCTAGGGGCCGAATCGGAGCTGCAGCTTCCAGCTTACGCTGTAGCCACAGCAACACGTCCGGGGATGGAACCCACATCCTCATGGATATTAGCTGGGTTTGTTACCACTGAGCCACAAGGGGACCTCCACCTTCTTTTGTAACTTCTCAAGGTGGCAGTTTGGGGAAATGTGTATAACAGATAGTATATAAAAAAAATTGCATTGTAATAGAGCCGTCAATATTACTCTTATGAAGAAAATGACTAAACATGGTCGTTAGCCAACTTGAGCCCTCTCCCTTGGGTCTCAGGATTGCTTGATGGACACCCCTGTTCCTTAGACAATACACCCTTTTGTTTTACTATGTATCAGGAAGGTATGTGTTGTTTTAGCCAGCTAACTCAAGTCTTTTAAAAATATTATCTTTTAAAGTGGTCCTTCCACAGCTTTGGAACATAACATCTCTTAAACAAAATCTTTAACCTCCTAACTAACAAAAAAATTCCCTTTATGTGAGGTTTCCTGAGATGAAGTTTTTTCATTTTGGAAAACAAAGATTAATAGTATGGTTTTAGAGCCAGAATGAACCCTAAAAGACGTGATTGTTGATAAAACAAGGAAAGAGAAAGGCCTCACTGGAGTTCCCGCTGTGGCTCAGCGGGTTAAGGGTCTGACCGTGTCTTATGAGGATGCGGGTTCGATCCCTGGCCCCGCTCAGTGGTTAAGGATCCGGCATTGCCATAAGCTGTGGTATAGGTTGCTGATTCGGCTCAGATCTGGTGTTGCCTTGGCTGTGGTGTAGGCCACAGCTGCAGCTCTGATTTGACCCCTAGCCTGGGAACTTCCATATGCCGCAGGGGAGGCTGTAAAAAGGGGGAAAAAAAGTCTCACCAATTTAGTAAGATAAGTAGCAGTTACTTTAAATAATGCATTTGATTAACAGTTTATACTAATGAGCCAGAGATTATAAATGTCATTGAGTATTTTGGAATAAATCAAAAGTTTCTGAGAGTCAGACTAATAAAATGCATACACAATGGACTTAAGATACAGCCATTTATGTTAATTAACCAAGAAATTGCAAATGAGTAGTTGATTCCAGGACAAATCCAAATTAGGGTAGTCTTAGGGAATGTGATTATCATTTATTGTCTTTGTTTGTTTGTTTGTTTTTAAGGGTCGCACCCATGGCATTTGGAGGCTCCCAGGCTAGGGGTCGAATCAGAACTACAGCTGCCAGCCTGCACCACATCCACAGCCAACATGGGATCTGAGCTGCATCTGTGACCTGCACCACAGCTCAAGGCAACGCCGGATCCTCAACCCACCGAGCAAGGCCAGGGATAGAACTTGCGTCCTTATGGATCCTAGTCGGGTTCCACTGAGCCACAACGGGAACTCCCAAACGTAATTATCGTTTAATAATGACCCAACCCCATTAAAGACTCAAATCAAATAACTTACTGCTTGTTCCACTTCCAATCACATCGAGCTGCCTTCTGATAATTTCGCTCGTTCTGTTGAGTCTGCCGACAGAGACGGCAGGAGTGTTCGGCTCTTCTCCGTAAATAAACGGGCATCCTGGTTTATGGAGCTGGGTCTTTACGGGCTCAGCTTCAAGTGGGTGTTCCTGACTTTGGTTCTCATCTTACTTTGCAAAGTAAATCTATTTGGGGAACTGTAAAGCTAGGAGGACAACCCTTAACCGCACATATTTTATTCTCCAAGGTCAAGGGTACCTTGGACTCTCCTTTGGCATTTATAAAGCTAAGTCCCTTCTTTTCTTTCTTTCTTTTTTTTTTTTTTTGTCTTTTTCTTAGGGCCACACCCACAGCATGTGGAGGTTCCCAGGCTAGGGGTCGAATCGGACCTGTAACCGCCAGCCTGTAGCACAGCCACAGCCACAGCAACATGGGATCAGAGCTGAGTCTGCAACCTACACCACAGCTCACAGCAATGCTGGATCCTTAACCTACTGAGAGAGGCCAGGTATTGAACCTTTGTCCTCAGCCAGCCTCTAGCACAGGCACAGCCACAGCAACACAGGATCAGAGCTGAGACTGCAACCTACACCACAACGCTGGATCCTTAACCCACCGAGAGAGGCCAGGTATTGAACCTTTGTCCTCACGGATGCTAGTCGAATTCCTTTCTTCTGAGCCACAGTGGGAACTCCCAAAGCTAAGCCTTTTCTAGAGACATTTTTCTGCACGGCTTGCCCTTGTAGTTGGATGAGCATCTTATCTAACCCTCTCATTTTGCAGGTGGATAAAGTAAGGCATACATCATAATATGGCTGTTGGTTCCACCCTCTGCATTTGGCGTCACTGAGAATTAACTATCTGGAAGCTTAAAACATATTTTAAAAACTTTATATTTTGAGATAATTTTGGATTTAACAGAAGAGTTGCAAAGTCAGTCCTGAGATTCCTCGCACCTGGCTTCACTTAGTGTCAACAGATTCTAGAACCATGGTACCTACACCAAACTAAGAGGTAGAATACCAGCTAAACTCACACTATATTCAGATTTCCCTGGCTTTTCCCGCTGGTGTCCCTTTTGCATTCCAGGATGCCGTCTAAGAGTCCACATTGCACTGTCATATTTGCTTGCTTGCCTTGACAGTTTCTCAGTCTTGCCTCGTCTTTCACGACTTAGATGCTTTTGGAGAGTATTGACCAGGTATTTTGTGGAATGTCCCCTAATCTGAGTTTGTTTACTGCCTTCTCAGGTTTAGACTGAGGTGACAGATTTTGAGGAGGGAGGTCCCACAAGAGAAGAGCAGGTAACATCCCCTCACAGGTGCATGTCAGCACTGACGATGCGAAGCTCAGGGCCCTGGTTAGGGTGCTGGCTGCCGGGTGTCTCCATTGCAAGCCTGAGCTGAACTGGGTGGAGTCACAAAGTCCAACCAGCACGTAAGGAGAGGGGAGCTGAGCTCCGCCTTCTGGAGAGGGGAGGAGGTTTTTGTTTTCTTTCAAATTTTATCAGAGTGTAGGTGACTTACAATGTTGTTTCAGGTGTGCAGCAAAGCAAGTCGGTTAGACATAGAAGATTCTTTTCCCATAAAGGTTGTTATACAGGACTGAGTAGATTTCCCTGTGCTGTACAGTAGGTCCTTGTCCCTTATCTGTTTTATATGTAGTAGTGTCTATATGTTAATCCCAACCTCCTCGTTTGTCCCTCCCCCCAGCATTCCCCATTGGAAACCATAAATTGGTTTTGCAATCTTTGAGTCTGTTTTTTTGCTGCTGTTGTTTTTCGTTTTTGCTTTTTTTTTTTTTTCCTTTTTAGGGCCGCACCTACGCCCTATGGAAGTCCCCAGGCTAGAGGTCAAATCGGAGCTACAGCTGCCAGTCTACACCACAGCCACAGCAATGCCGGATCCAAGCTGCGTCTGTGACCTACACCACAGCGCATGGCAGTGCTGGATCCGTGACCCACTGAGCGAGGCCAGGGATCGAACCTGCATCCTGATGGATACTAGTCAGATTCGTTTCTTGTGAACCACAATGGGAACTCCCCATTTCTCTTTTGTGAACAGAGGAGTTTCAAGGAACTTGTGGGCCTGTGCTAAAACCACCACAGTGTTTTATAAATTTTGGGTGTAGATACTCTTAAGCAGACGCGGTACCTTGTTTCTCAAAGTTTTACCCACCAGTTTTAGCGCTCATCAGCAGATCTTGCCTGCAGCAATGAGTATTGTGGTGTTTTAATGAGAATTTACTGTTTTCCTCATTCCTTTTACATTGATTTAGAAACAGTGTTTTAATTTGTGCAGCAGTTTGTTTTGTGACCTGGCATCTTTTTAGCTGGCTTCTCAACTTGTCCAACTAGGATAAGCCTTTTCTTGAGGTTATCGTCTCTTTATTTATTTGTTTTTTATTTTATTTTTTGTCTTTTTAGGGCCGCACCTGCGGCATATGGAGCTTCCCAGGCCAGGGGTCGAATCGGAGCTACAGCTGCCAGTCTACACCACAGCCACAGCAACACCGGATCCGAGCCGCGTCTGTGACCTACACCACCCCTCACGGCAATGCCACATTTTTAACCCACTGAGCAAGGCCAGGGATTGAACCTGAGTCCTCATGGATGCTAGTTGGGTTCATTACCAGTGAGCCACAATGGGAACTCCCAATAGTTATCAAGCGTTGACTACAGAAAGTCTATTTGGTTTTTTAAAAGATTCCTTGAATCTCTTTAATTCTTTTTCATATTAATTTTTTTTTTTGTCTTTTTGCCTTTTCTAGGACCGCACTTGCAGCATATAGAGGTTCCCAGGCTGGGGGTCTAATCGGAGCTACAGCTGCTGGCCTACGCCACAGCCACAGCAACACAGGATCCAAGCTGCATCTGCAACCTACACCACAGCTCACGGCAACACTGGATCCTTAAACCACTGAGCCAGGCCAGGGATCGAACCCGCAACCTCATGGTTCCTAGTCAGATTCATTAACCACTGAGCCACAACAGGAACTCCTTTTTCATATTAATTTAATAAAATAGTTCGGCAAAGACACCACTCATACCAAGTATTTGCAGTATGTTTTTATATAACTACTGAGTGCAAAATACCTGAATTTCAAGGACATGGTTATGTGAATAAACTACAGCAGTGATGCAATGAAATGAATTTCTATCTAATTATCTATCTCATCTTTCTCTCTATATATATCTAATACATGTGATAAACATACATATGTATATCTATCTTCCCTGCAAAGAGTTTCCTTCGTTCACTCAATTCAAACTGACAGTTCGTTTTCATCTTTTATTATACACTTATGATTAGATTTCCATAAGGTATCCTTTTTTTTTTTTTAGGGCCATATATGGAAGTTCCTGGGCTAGGGGTCAAATCAGAGTGGTAGCTGTGGCCTGTATCGCAGCCACAGCAACACCAGATCTGGCCACGTGTGTGACCTACACCACAGCTCATGGCAATATCGGATCCTTAACCCACCGAGTGAGGCCAGGTATTGAACCTGCATCCTTATGGATACCAGTCATATTCCTTTTTTTTTTTTTAATAAGGTCCACATCCGCGGCATATGGAGTTTCCCAGGCAAGGTATCGAATCAGAGCTTTAGCTGCTGGCCTACGCCACAGCCACAGCAACGCAGGATCCAAGCCCCATCTGCGACCTGCACCACATCTCACGACAACGCTGGATCCTTAACCTGCTTGAGCAAGGCCAGGGATCAAACCTGCAACCTCATGGTTCCTAGTCAGATTCGTTTCCGCTGTGCCATGATGGGAATTCCACTAGGCGGATTCTTAACCTGCTAAGCCACAACGGGAACTCCCAAGGTATCCATTTTGAAGCATTTTTTTTTTTTCTCCCAGCAGTGGGGATTAGTCGATCATGAGATATATATGCCAGTGTTATTTTTGGAATAATTTGCCAGGACTTGGAGATGCACGCTGATGTTGAAAAAGGGATCTAACCATCCAGTCTCATTCACACTCCAGTTTGTTCAAATGTCACATATTTAGTGAAATTTTAACCATAGTTTCCTTCTACAAATGAGCATGATCAGAACTGTGTTTGACTCATCACATTTTATCATACCTGATTTTGAATATTTAACAGGCATTCAGTATAGCATAGTGTTTACTAAAATGCTGTAATTCATAGATAATAGAATTCACCCTTTAAAGTGTATAATTCAGTAGGTTTTAGTATATTCACCAAATTATGCAAGCATTACTACTGTTTAATTTCAGAACATTTTCATCATCCAAAAAGAAATCCTATATCCATTAGCAGTCACACTCCCTGCCTCCTGGAAATGTGCTTTCTATTTCTAAGGACTTGCCTATTCTGGAGATGTCATTAAATGGACTCATAATATTTAGCCTTTGGTATTTGGTTTCTTTCACCTAGAATAATGTACTCAAGGTTCATCCTATTGTAGCATGTATCAGTACTCAATTCCTTTTTTATGGCTGAATAGTATTCCTTTGTATAGATGACACCATCTTTTTAAATCAGTTCATCAGTTGTTTGGACATTTTGGCTACTATGAATAACGCTGCTATGAATATTTGTGTACAGGTTTTTGTGTACATGTATGTTTTCTTTTTTTAAATAAAAAAAATTTTTTTTGGCAGCACCCATGGCATGTGGAAGTTCCCAGGCCAGGGATCAAACCTGTGCCACAGTAGCGACCTGAGCCACTGCAGGGACAGCACCGGATCCTTAACCCACTGAGTCCCCCAGCCCCAGAACTTCTGCACATGTATGTTTTCAGTTTTCTTGGCTCATGGTGTTTAGTAGTGGGGCTTTTCTACCATGCTGTCTTGGGTTTAAGACCAGGCTCTGTCATTTATTAGATGTGTAAAGTTGGACAAGTTCCTTAACTTCTCTGGCCTCAGTCTCATCTACAAACTGGCTATTCATAGTACCCACCTCTTATAAGGCCTAAAACAGATAATACGTGGAAAGTAATTAGAACAGTGCTTGGTATGTATGGTTAGGTCTGAGTAAAATATTGGTTTAACATTTTATTAGCTTATTATTTCGAGCACCTTAACGGCAGAATTCATCTTCACTGTGCCTTTGAAACCCCTGTACCTAAAACTTTTTTTTTTTTTTGGCTGCCCTGGTGCATATGGAGTTCTGGGCCAGGGATTGTAACCAAGCTGCAGTCGCTGCTGAAGTGGCAGCTGTAGCATGGCTGGATCCTTAACCCACTGGGCTGATGGAACCTGTGTCCCACCGCTCCCAAGATGCCATTGATCCCGTTGTGCCACGGTAGGAACTCCCCCAGTACCTAAAGTTTTTTTTTAATTAAAAAAAATTCAGAATTCCTTCTGGGTAATAGGATATGCTAATTTCAGACAGGTGTATTTTGAAATTGAAGGACAGCTGGTTTAAACTGTAAGTTGCCAAGAAGTTTTCTTCCTTCAACTTAATACAGCAGCTTATAGCACTCATCAGCCAGCAACTGTTTAATACAATTGAAGAGGCATTCTCTTTTTAAGTCTAGTTGACTTACAATGTTGTGCCTATTTCTGCTGTATAAGAGGTATTCTCAGTTTAAGAGGAATGTATCGTTTAACAATATAGATATAATTTGGTGACGCCTTAAGGCTCCGATTCTGAAAAGCTGGGAGGAGCTCAATTCCACAGCAATCTGTGATTGGTTTACGGGTGACCTAGGTCGATTTTTGATTGGCTCACGGAATGGATATAGGCTCGGCCTGAGCCAGTACAGCCGGTTTAAGGCCAATATGGCTCCACAATCTGCTTTCCAGGAAGCGGGCAGACACGTGGCTACCGCAGGCCGAGCAGGGGGTGGGAGGACCTAGTTTTGCTTACCGCGAGAGGGCGCCGGCGGTTCCTCGTTGCTGAAGTCTCGTTTCCCGTAAGGCCTGCGAGCGACCAATCAACTGGCTGTCTCCGTACTGCTTTTAAAGTCGGCGGGCCCTTTCACCAATCATAAGGCAGTTACCACCCTTAGCGCGAGGATGGATGGAAACTTTGGCCAATCATTTCACAGATCTCCGCTATCTCCGCCTCGCTCACCCGGGATTGACGATCCGTCAGGCCAATAGGGGACGCTGAGTCGGCGGGTGGATGAACGCGGCCCTCTGTAATGGCGGAGCGTGGCGGGGACGGGGGGGACGGTGAGCGGTTCAACCCGGGGGAGCTCAGGTAAGGGGCCCCGCTCTCGCTCGCATCTCGGCGCTCCGGCGTCCCCGGGGCCGGGCGTGCCGCGCGGAGAGCGGGGGTGGAGGTGGGCCGAGGAGCCGCGGCGGCCGTGAGCCAGGACCGCATGGGGGGAAGGGGGAAGGGGAAGGCGGCCTGAATGAGCCGGGCCGGGGCTGGGCCGCGGTCTCCGGCGCGTTCCCGGGGCGCTCCCGGCGCTCTTCGCGGGACCCCGGCGCCGCTCGCGGCCTGCGGCCGGCGGGCTGGGTCGGGTCCCGCGGCCCCTCCTTGGGGCCCCGCCTCGGGCGCGGGCCGCCCCCGCCTGCGCCGCGGCGACCTCCGCCCTCCTCCGGCGCGGCGCGGCCGCGGGCCCGGTTTTCCTGCCCGACGCCCCCGCGCCGCGGGCCGCTCCCCGGCGCGCCGCCGCGCCCCGGCCGGGCCTTCTCCGCCCTCCGCGGCCCGCGGGGCCCACGTCTGCCGGCCGCCCGCCGCGCCGGCTCGTCTTGAACTCCGCGCGGCCTTCCTTCCCCCGTCGCCTCGGTCCCTTGTCCCGCGTCCGTGCCTGGCAACAATAGCGGGAGCCGTTTGCTACGTGCCTCCGTGGGCCAGGGAGCCCGTCCTTGGGGCGGTCGCCCGCGACCCTCGCTCCCAACCCCGGAGCAGTGGCTCTTGGCGTGTCGCAGGCCCCAGCGCAGAGCCGCCTTCGGTGTAGCGATTGCCCATCGTCGCGCGAGGCCCCCGAGCCTCCTCCAGGTGGGGGAAGTAGAAGCGAGTCGCTTCGGTTGGGATTGTGGCCCAGGAACTGGCTTGCGCCCAGGCCGCCAGCTCGGGAGCCCGCCGCCGTCGTCCTCCTCTCTCCGCTGGGTCTGCTCGCGCCATCGCCCTAAGGAGGACAGTGACCTGTCTGGCTCTGCTTTCTTTCGCCGGTGGGCTTTGTCATTCACGTTCGGTCCAAGTGTCGGGGGTGGGGGGGTGAGTGGTTTTGAAGGAAAAGGAGGTCCTGAGCTCTGTGTCTGTCTGGTACCCCCCTCCGCCCCTCCCTCCCTCCCCGCCAACGGGAAAAGGTCGTTTGGGATGTCACGTCCCATTCGGAATTGTGCCATTGTCAGCGTTTGAGAATGAACAAGAGCAGAGTAAGTTGTGAGGACTCCCGCCTGGTCTAGAGCGCCAGACGACATTATGTAAGGGACATGGGTATTGTCAAGTTTTCAGGGGGGGAAAATCCTGTCTTTTATTAGATTCGGAGTTGTCAAACATTCTTAACTCTGGCAGGAATAATAAAGCCTTACTTCAGGGAAGAATCTTAAATCCATTAAACCCCGCGTGCACGCTTGAGTAATGAGGGATCAGAGTGCATTTGTCAGGGTCCTTCAGTGTTAGGACGGAAGGTTTATTTCTGATTGTGAGCTGGAGAAGGTTACTTAAGCTAGTCCTATGGGTTCATTTGGGAACATTGCTTTGCGTTTTAGAGAGCATTTCTCTTCAGCTTTACGACGGGTAGCCTTTTAGACTTTATTAAAGGTGGTCCGGTCATTGTTGCAAAGCCGATTTGAATAGGGCTTTAAATTTGATGTTCTCTTGTTGGGGGTGTCTCATACCTTAGCCTCTTGAGTTGGAAGGCCTTCCAGAGCGTATTGTACGGGCCTTTATTTTAGTGTCCCGTGCTTTAAGAGAAATTAGTTGTTTTTGTGGCCTCGATGGCAGAAATTGGGGCTTAGTTTTTGTATCTGTATCCTGAATGTTTTGTGGTGTGTCACTATCACAGTGTCTGATGAGTAAGGTGTTGAGTGGGTATGTGGTAAATACCTGTGTCTAGGAGGTTTAGAGGTTGTTCACTTATCAGACCTACATTTATTGTGTGTGCAATGTGGTAGTCCCTGAGCCAGGTGCTGGCAGTAGAGTCTTGAACCTGACCAAAACCTTTGTCCCCAAGGACCTTCCATGCTAATTAAGATTGATGTAAATTGTAGACTAACCACATCAAATAAGGAAATTGGCCTGCGAGTGTGCGGAGACTTAAACAAGATCCCTGAGTTACCGGCAGGGTCTGGGTTAAAGCCTAGGTCTCTCGACTTAGAGTCACCTTATCATTTGCTCCCATAGATCAGCATTGAAAAGTTTTTGCCTCTCCTGTTAGATTCAAGTATTTGCAGTCCTCACCTTTGGGAAGATTGCATGTCCGGGCATAGAACTTCTAGGCAAATACGTGTGTTCTCGTGAAGAATTTCCTGTGTGTTTTCTGGTTATGCGAGTAGGTTTTTGTTTTCCTAAAATTTGAAGGTAGTAGGAATGCAAATAATCTACAGTAGACAGAATTTGTTTGGAGATCCAGATGCCGCCCACTCTATGGTTGAAGTCTATTAAGAAAACTTTGAGAGTCATATTTGTATCGATCCTTTACCCAAGGCCTTTGTTTACCTCTTAATGCTCTATAGCTACGGCAAGGTACTTGTCTCAGTCCCCTCGGCGGTACAGGGAGTAGGAGTATGCTGGTGTTACTGCTGACGGGCTACCTGAAACAAGCTCTTTTGCGTTGCTGCTGTTTTCTCTGTAAAAATGGTGCCAAACTTACCTCATTGGGTTGTTTTGAGGATTCAAGGAGTTAGTACAAGCAACGCCCAGATGACCACGCCTGGTGCACAGGAAGTACCCAGGGTTCACTGTCATTCTTAAACAGTAACTGAAGAGCTGCCATCGCAGGCGCTGGGCGCAGCACTGGACAAGGAGAGACTGTGTGCTGGTGGGTAGGGGTCATACAGAGGTAAGCCAGTAGCGAGAGACTAAACTCAAACGGGAAATGAAGTAGAGAGGGAGGGACTAGAGGAACTGGGAAAGGAGTTTAAGGTGACCGTTGGGCTGAGGCTGGGGAGTGAGAGTCGGGTACACAGATCCGGGGAGAGGCCTGCCAGGGCAGAGGGAGTAAGAACCGCAGAGAGGCTCTGGGGTACGAAGTAGCTGATGAGAAGGACGGGGGTCTACGGCGAGGTCGGCAGAGGCCAGGTTGTATGCGGCCTGTAATAGCAGTTATGACGGATGACACCACCACTCATATTAATTGCATTTAACGCTCACTAATTCCGTTGCTTTCCTGAGGTTATAGCAACAACAAAAATAGCTAATGCTTACAGAACACCTCTGTGCTCCGCGGTGTTCAAGTACTTTATTGGCTCACTGAATCCTCGCTGCAGGTTCTGGTGAGGTTGTTGTGATGAAGCGTGCGTAATGAAGAGCTCAACGTGTGTGCCGTCCATACCTGACATCAGAAAATGGCAACTTGAGGCTGGCGACAGAGGAAAAAATTATGTGAATTTGGCCACCATTTCAGTGGCAGACTTTTGGAAAGCCGGCTAGTCAAATTGGCAGTGAAGTGGTTTGCAGGTAGATTGCTGCACTAGGTTCTGCGCGGGAGTAATGATAGTCGAAATAGTTTACTGTCTACCAGATACTATCCTAATGCTTTACACGGATTAGCTCATTGAACAGAGAGAGGCTAATTCACATGTGAGTATATTCGGCTCTGAACATATGCAAGTAGTCTGACAACAAAAGGCACAACCCAGATTTGACTTCTCATGATTTTTAGAGCCTAAAATGCTTAACTTCAGGTTTTAACTAGGGAATAGGAAATTCTAAAGAAAGAAACAGTGTAGATTTTTTGAAAAGGAAGGGGCAGACTCAGAGGAAATAGGAGATTAAGGTACATTAATAACTGAAGACTGAAGTGGAATTTCTTTCCTTGGTGGTTAGGTTTTTTTCTGCCCTGCAGATTAAGACATCGATTCAGTAACAGGGACAGCTGTCTTTTGGGAGTCCATGTAATTTGAAAAAGACTGATAATTATGTTACAGTCTGAATTCTCTTTGCAGTCACTGTTTTGTTTGTTTTTGCGTTTTAGGGCTGCACGTGGAGCATGTGGAAGTTCCTGGGCTAGGGGCTGAATCGGAGCTGCAGCTGTGGCCTGCACCACGGCCACAGCAATGTCAGATCCAAGCTGTGACTGAGACCTACACCACAGCTCACGGTTCAGTGCTGGATCCTTTAACCCCCTGAGCCAGGCCAGGGATGGAACCCACATCCTCATGGGTACTAGTCGGGTTCGTTACCGTTGAGCCACAACCGGAGCTCCTGTAATTACTGTTTTTAACTCATACTTTTTAATATTGACGGTAGAGTCTTTTGCATATTTGGTTAAATATGTTTGTATAGTAGTTTTGGATGTGTTTACAATGCTGATACTCTTAGAAGATAAATTGGCTCCTTATTGGCTCCTTATTAGCATTTTTTTGTGTCAGAATTAAATTACGATGTGGAAAATTTGGAGAAAATTGAAAGGGTAGGCTTAAGCACAGGGTTGAAAAATGTAGGGAAGTTGGAAGAGCCTGGTGAGGACAGAGTATAAGAATGATTATCATCAGATGTTCATAAGGAGTATAATCGCTAATCTCCTCTCCAGCCCTGAGATGTAGATTTCACCTGTAGTGGAGCAATTTATAGTAGCTACTGGGGACACTGTTAGGTGCTCAGTAAATTGACTGTGACAACTACAGAAACGATTTTTCTGAGATTCTGTGTGCCCCGGGTGTGAGGCGGCTCAGGTGCAGACCCCTAGGCGGTCCCTGGCTCATCCGGTGAGTTCTTCCTGAGCTCTGCTCTGGGCAGGCACAGCCACGTGCTGGGGAGACAGGCGAACAGGACAGAGGGGCTTGGTGTAGGGTCCCCCAAGCCAGTTGTGTGGCCTTGGGCAAGTTCTTTTACTTTCATGTGCCCTTGTCTGTAAAACGAGCTTGATGATTAAATGACTAAAAGAGTGCTTACAACAGTGCCTAACGCATGGAAAGCCCTTGTAAGAGTTAATGATGTTTTAAAGAAGCACTTCTAAGAGAGAGGAGAGAGAGAATACCGTCTTAGGTGATCCTGCTTACCTGCCTGAGTGGCATGGAGCAAATAAAGTTGGGTGTTTCTCTGGAAACTGAAGGGTGGTGAGGTCCGGTCCTGTGTAGAGGAAGGCTCTCCCTTTGGTTAGAGGATTCTAATGTCTAAGCTGCCCCGTCCCTGCTGTAGAAGCTGTGTGTCTGGAAGTAATCTCAGCCTTCCGGAAAGCTGCAGGGGTACAGACGAGTTGCTCAGTGTTGATGCTTACGTCTCTTCTGCTTTATGATTTGTATGCATGCTGTTACCCTGAAGCATTTGAGGGGGGAGCTGTATACTCTGACCCTATACCCCTGAAAGCTGGAGTGTCCGTTTTCTAAGAAGAGATCACTTCTCTGACCCAACCACAGCCAAGTTATCTACTTCATAAATTTCACTGATAGGATCCTTTATTGTCCACGTTGCAGTGCTCTTAATCCACTATGTCCTTTCGTGTAGTTTCTTCCCTCTAGTATCGGACCCCACGTAGAGTTGGTATTGTGTTGTCTTTGGCCTCCTTTATTCTGAAACGTGTCTGTAGCCTACCTTTGTCTTCTATGTATGACATCAATATTTCTGAAGAATACATCGTCTAACAGGACATTTCTCAATCTGATGTTGGCCATTTTTTTTCTTTCTTTTCTTTCTTTTTTTTTTAGGGCTGCACCTGCAGCACATGGAGGTTCCCAGGCTAGGGGTCTAACAGGAGCTGTAGCTGCCGGCCTTCGCCACAGCCACAGCAATGCGGGATCTGAGCCGCGTCTGCAACCTACACCACAGCTCACAGCAATGCCGGATCCTTAACCCACTGAACAAGGCCAGGGATCGAACCCGCAACCTCATGGTTCCTAGTTGGATGCGGTAACCACTGAGCCACGACGGGAACTCCCCGCTGATCATTCTTATTGGTGCGCTCTCCTGCAGTGGTACACAATGATGACTGCTCAACTCTGGTTTCTCTTCAGGGCTTTCAACAATTGATGTAATTAGAGATCAGCAGCTACGTTTCTGTTATTTGGACCAAAACATGTATTCGTTGCTTTCCTGCACAGGATGGCTCAACAGCAGGCCTTGAGATTCCGAGGCCCGGCCCCCCCGCCCAGTGCGGTGATGCGAGGCCCTCCCCCTCTCATGCGGCCCCCGCCCCCCTTTGGTATGATGCGAGGCCCTCCTCCACCGCCTCGGCCCCCCTTCGGACGTCCTCCTTTTGACCCTAATATGCCGCCCATGCCGCCTCCCGGAGGGATTCCCCCGCCTATGGGCCCGCCTCACCTCCAGGTAAGGGCCGCCTCTTTGTGGGCCTCAGTGGCTGTGTTACCTACGGGGTTTGCCTTAGAAACTGTGTTCTCGATTTCTGGTTACAGGGAAAGGGGAACTAACACTGTATTAAAGTGTTGTTTAAGAAGCGGTGGTAACTACAACTAGTATGGAAGTTCAGAATGGGAATTTAGGTGGTGATAGAAAAATATATGTATAAAATGAGGATTGAATAGGGTAGTTCTAATCCGCCTTCATTGCTCTCTGAGCATTGCCTTTAGTATTCCATCTTCACGGGAAGTGAAGTCTGAAATCTTAATGTACACAGGGGGAGAAATTTATTTTCAATAATGTATGGTGCCAGTAATTATGTATATATATATGTGTGTGTGTGTGTTTTCCTGAGTACTCTCCAGAAATGATGCCTAGGATAGAATCTAGAAGTGACAGTAGCACATTCTGTAAGCACAATATTTGGATTTTTTTTTTTCCCTCCTGTCAGGAAAAAAAAAAAGATTATCTTAAATTTTAGAAATAGAATTGTTGTGGGATTTCTTTTTTTTTTCTTTTTTTTTTTTTTGCCTTTTGTCATTTTATGGCCGCACCTGCGGCATGTGGAGGTTCCCAGGCTAGGGGTCTAATCGGAGCTGTGGCCACTAGCCTGCGCCGCAGCCACAGCAACACAGGATCCGAGCCGCGTCTGCAACCTACACCACAGCTCACGGCAACGCCGGATCGTTAACCCACTGAGCAAGGGCAGGGATCGAACCCGCAACCTCATGGTTCCTAGTCGGATTCATTAACCACTGCGCCACGACGGGAACTCCTGGGATTTCTTTAAATAAAATCCTTTCTGGTGTTTTAACCTTAGACATGTATCCCTCTTTAGCACATTTAGACTCAGTTATTATCTGAAATGAGGCTATGAAGGTGTCAGCTCTCAGATATCTTCTGAGATTGTATCCTTTTTGATTGTTTTTCTCTGTTTTCTTAGTTTATCCAGCCTGTACAAGTTCTGAAACCTAATCAATGACAGTGGTATTGTCTGCCTTCTGTTAGCTTAGATAATCAAGAATGAACTGACTGAAAATAGAGATAATGCAGTACTGTTTAAGTGATGTTAACTCTTTTTCAACAGGGTTACATTTATGGAAGAAATACAAGGTTTGAATACTTAATAATTTTTTTGCCTTCCTTATAAGGACCAGTCCCCCCTCTCCTAGCCCCCTCAAACAACTTGTTAAATGGTTTTATGTTTTCTTCAGGATTAGAATAAGAATAAATTTCTGACCTGGTGACTGTGGTATAACTTGTTACATGTGAATTTATTCTACTTTGTGCCTTTTAAGAGTTAGAGCTCCTTGCAGAATATTACAAAATGTAGTGGGTCTATGTTACCCTCTAATGGAGGTAGATCAGATGCTGTAATGGGATACTTCCTTTGGGGGGGGGCTTTTGTCATTTTAGGGCCACACCTGTGGCATATGGAAGTTCCCCGGCTAGGGGTCTAATCGTAGCCACGTCTGTGACCTACACCACAGCTCACGGCAACACCGGATCCTAAACCCACTGCGCAAGGCCAGGGATCGCACCTGCAACCTCACGGTTCCAAGTCGGATTTGTTTCCGCTGCGCCATGATGGGAACTCCGGGATACTTTCTAATATTGTGATGGTGTTCTTGGTCTTGATTTGTGATTGTGCGATTTTACGGTACATCTCGGTGATTTCACCTCTTGGTGATTGGGTACATGTGGGTTAGGTATTTTATGGAACATGGGCCTGTGCGCTGAGGCCTGAAAGACACTAAGCTGAGTCCAGAGAAAGTGGAGTATGGGAAAGGAAACGTTTTTTAGGAAAATGAAATATAGTTTCACATTTTCAGCTTAGTATCAGTTCTGTGATCCACATTAAGATGCTTTGGTTAATTGAATTTTAATGTTACTTGTAGATTATAGAGGGAAAATCACTGTTTAAAATATGTTTTAAAAACTGGCAGACTTTATTTCTGCCTTAGTAAGATTATAGCAGTTACAGTCAAATTGTTTGGTTCAGGGTCTTGAGTTGTTCAGCCATCACTGAAGGAATTAGCAGAGATAGTATTGAATTGCTAATGACGCCAGGAGATTTTTTAAAAAATATTGTAATATATGCCTTTTAAAGTCTTATTTTCTTTGAAAGAAAGTGAATAATTTTTTTCTTGTAGGAAAAGAGAATAAAAGGTTAGGTATATCTGATTTTTCTTCTTTAGTTAGTAGTTCGCTGTGTTATTTGTAAAATAATGCCTCTCTGTGTTTGGTTCCTATTGTAGGCGAGCTCTGGAGGCACTGGTGTAGCTGGTGTTAAGGGAATCGTTTTTTTTTTTTTTTTCTTTGACGGTAACCCAGTGCCCAGTGTATGAAACAGGCAGTTACGGTATAAAGAATAAAGCAAAGCTCATATATAATGCTGTAACCCAGAGATGACTACTGTTAGTGTTTTGATGTACTTCTTTCTAGTCTGTTTAGTAATCAGTTGTTTGCAGAGAAATGTTCCTTATGCAATTTAAATAAGTGTATTTGAATTAACAGTTAAACTAGTTTCTCTTTCAGTGCTTTACTTTGGTGCAGAATTTAGTAATAATTTGAAGGGAAAAGGATAAACGCAAGTGACCACTCTTCTTGTGAATTGACAGAGACCACCTTTCATGCCTCCACCCATGGGAACCATGCCTCCTCCTCCGGGTATGATGTTTCCCCCAGGAATGCCTCCTGTGACCGCTGCCGGTGCTCCAGCACTACCTCCTACTGAGGAGATATGGGTTGAAAATAAAACTCCAGATGGGAAGGTAAATATTTTTAGGTTGCTGGGGAGTGGGATGGAGTGGGAGTTTGGGGTTGGTAGATGCGAACTATTACATTTAGAATGGATAGACGGTAGGGTCCTACTATATGGCCCAGGGAGCTATATACAGTCTCCTGGGATAGATAGACTATGATGGAAAATAATTGTTTTTTAAAGTGTGTGTGTGTGTGTGTGTGTGTGTGTGTGTGCATGCGCGCGCACGCGCGCGCGAGACTGAGTCACTTCGCTGTACAGCAGAAATTGGCACAACGTTGTAAATTAACTATACTTCAGTTAATAAAAAGGAAAAAATATTGGAGCTCCTGCTGTGGCATAGCGGGATTGGCAGCATCTTGGGAACACTGTGATGTGGAGTCGATCCCTGGCACCGTGGGTTAAGGATCCGGCTTTGCTGTGCCTGCGGCTTAATTCGAGGCTGTGGCTTGGATCCGATTCCGGCTGGGGAGCTCCATATGCTGTGGGGTGGCTGAAAAAAGAAAAAAAATTTAGGTTGTTAACTTCTTGGTGACAGAAGAGTAATTTAAGAGTTCTGGCAGATTGAGATCAGTGATTATATCTTTGCCAATTAAGAATGAACCTTGTGGAGTTCCTGTTGTGGCTCAGTGGGTTCAGGACCCAGTACTGTCCCTTTGAGGATGTGGGTTCGATCCCTGCCCTTGCTCAGTGGGTTAAGGATCCAGCATTGCTGCAAGCTGCAGCATAGGTTGCAGATGTGGCTCGGATCCCGTGTTGCTGTGGCTGTGGTGTAGGCTGGCAGCTGCAGCTCTGATTCGACCCCTGGCCTGGGAACTTCCTTTTGCCACAGGTGTGGCCATTAGGGAAAAAAAGTGAGCCTTGGGTGAGCTGGGATGGGGCAGAACTCCAGGAAAGGCTCACTGGATGGGACTTGGCATAGGAACAAGGCTACCTGGAGCACTTCCTTTGGTTTTCCTGTGGTTCTAAAAACCTGTGTTTTAAATATGTGCCATGTGTCCTCAGAACGGCTGTCAGGCTTAGAGTTTGCTGGACTCACGGGACCCGGCGTGGACTGGCACTTGCAGCTCAGACTAATTACAGTGCAAGCATACAGAGCAGAACCATCAGGGGTGGTTGAAACATGGGGTGCAGGCTGGAGGAAACCAGGCATGAGTTTTCATATGTCCTTTCAGTGGAATCCTGTAGAATGTGAGGCGAGGAGTCGAGGGTTTTCACTGGGGACTGGTCATATATATATATTTGGTACCACATGTGTGGAATGTACCAAATTCCAGACTCCCAGAAGGAAGGCAGGTATTTAGCATAAACGACATTTTTTGCATGAAAAGTTTTAGGCATAATGAGCCATCCCTGTCGGGGATGGTGGGACCCTCAAGTCCCCTGGTGGCAGCTGAGGCTCCAGCGTGGTGGGCAGGGCTTCCCAAGGTTAGCAGTCTCAGGCCCGCTGTATTAACTTTGTGCACAAAGTATAACCTTTGTTCTCTCTCTTTGGTGTGTGTTAAAAATACAGTGTGCTTATTATGAAAAATTGGGGGAAAGGAAGAAAAGGAGTGAAAATTACCTATAGTCTCATACAAACAGCTGATTTTGATGAACTTTGTCTTTCCTAAGCTTTGTTTTTTTAATACCCTCAAAGTTGCCTTTTTTAAAATTTTAAAATTTTTTATTTTTTTGCTTTTTAGGGCCATATTGCGGCATATGGAGGTTCCCAGTTCCCAGGCTAGGGGTCCAATCGGAGATACGGCTGTCAGCCTGCACCACAGCCATAGCAACACCAGATCTGAGCCGCGTCTGCGAACTACACCACAGCTCACTGCAGCGCTGGATCCTTAACCCACTGAGAGAGGCGAGGGATCAAACCCGCAAACTCATGGTTCCTAGTGGGATTTGTTTCTGCTGTGCCACAATGGGAACTTTTAATGTCATTTTGATCCTGTTGCTTTTTTAAATTGAAGTATAATTGGTTTACACTGTTGTGTTAATTTCTACTGTATAGCAGTGATTCAGCTACACATGCACACACACTCTTTGTTACATTCTTTTCCATTATGTTTTCCCTGTGCTGTGCAGTAGGACCTTTGTTAGCCGTTCTGAACACATGCATTATTGTTTTTAAATGATGGTTAGCAGATTCTTTGATACTAATGATTTCGCTTCCTCTGCAGGTTTATTATTATAATGCCCGGACACGTGAATCTGCATGGACTAAGCCAGATGGAGTTAAGGTTATTCAGCAGTCAGAACTGACACCTATGCTTGCCGCCCAGGCACAGGTTCAGGCCCAGGCCCAGGCCCAGGCACAAGCCCAGGCCCAGGCCCAGGCCCAGGCGCAGGCGCAGGCCCAAGCGCAAGCGCAAGCAGTAGGAGCTTCCACCCCTACGACCAGTAGTCCAGCACCTGCAGTGTCCACTTCGGCTTCATCATCCACCCCATCCTCTACCACTTCTACCACCACAACTGCCTCTTCAGTTTCGCAGACAGTATCAAGTGAGTACTAGTCAGCATGTGTTTTCATTTAGGGGCTAGAGAAATGGACAAGTAGGACTGCATTCCAAAGTGATCCTAGGGTGGCAGGTATTTTCCTTGATGTAATTTTAAATTATATCTTTGACATTACGACTTTTGGGTAAAAACAGAAATTCACATTGGTAGAGGAAATTATTTGCCCAGTTGTGATTCATGAAGCTAAAGTTGGGGAAGTACAGAGTTAGCTTTCAGCTTGGCCAACAGTAATGCTGGGTGCTATGGGATTTGCAAAATAAGTGTAAGTCTTGGCCCCTATCTTGCAGAGTTTCCAGTTTTTCTAATTGAGGAGGCAAGAATAATGCATGTGAAACAATTAGAGAATAGCGTGCAGAGTTATGCAGCGAAAATAGAAGATATAAGAATTCAAGAAAACGGAGAGCCAAGTGAGTGGACTGCATGGGTACTGAGGCTGACGGTAAAGGGTGCGTGGCAGGATTTGAGCAGGTTCAAAAGCTAACAAGTGTTTCAGGTAGGAGGGAACAGCGTAAGCACAGGTCAGGTCATGAGGCTCAATGTAGTTTATGAGATTGTGGGAGGATTTATATTAGGTATTGAATAAGACTGAGACTAGGTTCTGAGGAGTTTTAAGAGGCAGGCAGATAGTCAGCATAAATGCAGTATTCTGGAAGATTTTTCTGGTTCTCATTTTTGGGTAGTGTTGAAATCAGGGAAACTTAGGAGCTTTAGAATAATCTTGTGGAGAGGTGGGTAGGTCTTAGAATGGGATTCAGGCAAATGAAATGAGAAGTTGAGGTAGTTGCATTCCAAAAGGTAAGAGAATTTTCGGGTATAAAGTCAGAGAGGCCCAAAGATTACATCATTTTAAAAGAGGTGAGAGGCGATTAATGGATTTCAGGGATGAGGAGAGAAGAATCTAATTTGCTTGAAAGGTTGTCGTTAATATTTTTGCTACTATTTCTGGGTTCTGTTTCTTTTTTTGGTATAAGTATGTCGCTACTTATTCTATAGGCTGAAATCAAGCTCCCAGATATTTAAATAATTTTATTCATTTGATGACTTAAATGATACTGGCCTGAAGATACATAGCTATCCCTATAGGGTGATTATAATTTAGATTATTTTGCTACGTGTGTAGAGGTGAGAATAAGGAGGGAAAAAAAGGCTGCATCTCCTCCCTTCCCCAGTGGCTTTAGGGACTGGAGGTTATTAGTATGTATTAACCTTGTGAGAGAGATGCATGTGAGAGAAATTCAGTAATAGTACTAAATTTAAATTCAGACTTGATTTTATTTTATTGACACAAGAAGTAACCATAGAAGTAAGTTAAGGTACATGTGACATAGAGACAATTTTTTAAAGGCCCTATTTGATATTTTTTAGAGAGCTTGGGAGAGAATGTACTTAATAGGATGATGTAAATAATACCTTACAAGTCTGTTTTCTGGTGTAGCTAGGGTGAATTCTGATATGGAAGTTGATGACACTAGCTAGCTGGTTGAGGCTCTTTGCTTTTTTTATAGGTGAGTGCTTCTGTAACCTGTGTACCCAGGCAGTTTTTTATGGTGTATTTGTGGTAATGGGAGAAGGAGATGAATTAAAAACTGTGTGGTTCTTTGTGGAGGTTCTGTGTTATTTCTGTTTTGTTTTCTGCCTTCTTAGGAAAGAGAAAGAGTAGTATTTTGTTTTAAGGAAAGTGGGTCGCCAAAAACTTTTAACCCTTCTCTGTGTTCTGTTTATCAGAGTGGTCTGTCAGGAGGCCCATAGGTATCTTGTGATTATCAGCCGTTCTGTTCAGAATTCCTGATTGTCATTTTTGCGCTACCCTTCAGTGATACGGAGCCCTTTATTCTACGAACAGAATGGCAAAATCTTGTTCTTTTTATTGCCTTTTATTTTTTTTTATTCTTTTTATTTTATTTTTTTGCCTTTTGTCATTTATTGCCTTTTAAATGCCAGTTTTGATGTCTTTCTGGGTATTCCTGACATCTGTTTTATTTCACTTGATTCAGTGTCAGGAAGTGTTGTTATACTGCAGTCTTAATATTTCTTCATCTGTTAGAGATAGTCACTTGTCTTTTTGAGTTAAGATCTGAGGCTGGATTCATAGTATATTTGGAGGTCTAGTGTTACACTGGTTCTTTTAGTAGGTGGAGCTAGAAGGAATTTAGCTACTATAAAGTCCTAGCTGCCATTCTCAGCTTCCCGTTTAATTCTTTTATTGTCGATATCTCTTTCCTCTGATGACTCATGACTGCTAATCAAATTCAGAAAATCCTGTGTAGCAAGAGGAATAGGTTGAATACTTGGGTCATCACCATTGGTGTTCTTTTCCACTTGAAATTGGATGCCGTTATAACTCATTTTCCTGACTACAGTACCTTGTTTCGTAATTCTAGCAAACATTGCAAAATACTATTAACATAATATTTAAAAAATGTAATTCTGTGACTGCAGTATAAACCTGTGGGTAAATGGAACTAAAAATAAAGGAATCTATATTTTAAACCCGGTTAAGCATAAACTCATCCTTTGCAAGTTTGTGAGAAATGCTAATGAAATCCTACTTCTCAGGGAAGTGGGAAAAATGACTAGATGTATTTTCAGCCATTGCAGTAGATTACAAATGCTAAATGGTGTATGTATGGGACTGGGCAAATGTTGCATGTAATTTGTATTTTTCACACTGTTATAAAATTATATTAATATGATACTGTACCCTAAGGCTAGGTCTATGCTAGACCAACAATTCATTCCTGGGCCCCTGAAGATACTTGTTTGGCCCTGCTGTCTATTTAGCCAAGGTGAGTCCCTCATTAACAAGTATGAAATTGCTCACATCTTCCCAGCCTAAGTGAGTTTTTCATTGTTAGGAGCTGAAAAAAGGATACTGACAAATTTTGTCAGTTGGATTATTGGGTGGTTTGCTTTCAACTGTGTGCTTTCCCTTAGGATAAAATTGGCATAAAGATTGGGAAAGCACTATTTAATTTGATAAATTCGTTCTTAGTCCAATATAGGTAAAGTTTGGCATTTTTTTTTCTTTATGTCGAAATAAAGATGAAGTATATGTTACCCATGAATTACCAAAATGAGTTTTGTTTTGGAACTAGATGGGTTATGAATAAGTAACAAAAAATGTTTTATAGTATTTGAGAACTGAAAGTTTAAAAAAGGGGAGTACAGATTTTATATGTTTGGGAGTCACAGTTTGATTTTACGTGTGATTACTAAGGATGAACTTTTATTTTTGATACTTCATAATAATGTATTAGGAGAACCAAATTATCCTGAAGTTCACATTTTCCTGGTCTCTCACACTGGAAACCTGAGGTGTTTTTTTTTTTTTTTTGACCTTTTCGTTTTGAAATAATTGTAAAGAAACCCAAGTTGTTTTTGACTCCATTTGTTCATATCCAGTCAGTCATTAGTTACTGCATATCTTTTTCTCCCCATTCGTCCTTGCTTGAGCAGGTCCAGATATGTCGAAGTTGATTGTCCCACCTCTGTTCTTGTTCTCCCTATGCCCTGCTGGATTCATTCATCAAATGAGCAGTGATTTTTACTCTTCCGTACAGAAACCTGCATTCTGCCTCCCCAGTATCCCTTTTACATTCACAAGCTCACATAAGTAACATGTAAATGCATTCTTACAAAAAACTCACTCAAATGAAGCATGTTTAGTAAAAGGTAGAAGCTGTACACAAAGACAGCGGTTCGTTTTGGTGTTCATTCCTGTAGAGCATTTCTCTACATTGACAGAAGTTCTTCCCTTTCCCTACCCAGTAAGTTGCAGACTCAGTCTTCTGCTCAAGGCTTCCTACTCTCTGCCTTGGCCCGCCTTTCCAGCTGTCACACACTGGTTCTGTTGGTATGCCTACTGTTGGACTAGTTGACTGCTTGCCTTCTGTTTTCTAAACAGTTCCCTGTTTCCCTTCTCTTTGCTTTTACTCACTTTTCTCACTACTTATTTTTTTTTTCCTTTCACTTTGTCATTTTCCTTGTTGAAATCGTAATCTTTTCAAGGCCTGTCATCACAGTTACAGTTTTCGGTATCCTCTCATAATAAGAAATGGTTTAAGATCTTGATTTATGCTTCACATTTATTCCATTTCACTTTGTATTTTAGTTATTTTTTGTTGTTGTTGTTTCATTTAACCATTTCAAGCTTCTTGAAGACAGAGACCTTGTTATAAATTCCTTGCAGTGCATGGAATGGGCCCTTGAATACTTACTGAGTGAGTGAATGATGAATGAATCTGGTAAAATGGTTTATGAAGGAGTGATACATATTTTTGTTTTATCTTTCATCAGCACCCACAACACAAGATCAGACCCCAAGTTCTGCTGTTTCAGTTGCCACGCCTACAGTTAGTGTTTCAACTCCTGCTCCTACAGCCACGCCTGTGCAAACCGTCCCCCAGCCGCACCCCCAGACGTTACCTCCGGCCGTTCCTCATTCAGTACCTCAGCCTGCAGCAGCAATACCTGCTTTTCCACCAGTAATGGTACCTCCGTTTCGTGTTCCCCTTCCTGGCATGCCAATTCCACTTCCAGGTAAACCGATAGATTATAATAGTCTTTCCAGCCATGTTTTCATATTGTCAGTTAGTTTGTTCTCATGTGTCTGTTGCGTTTGAAATTTGCCTTGAATCTCACCTGTTTGAAAAGTTTTTGAAAGATTCATGGCTAACTGCAATATTTTCTCTTCAGTTTTGGTAAATGTCCTTTTTTGTTTGTTGTTTACATGTCTTAAAATTGGAGCCACATTGAAAGCCACACTCACTTTGGATCGTGGCCTCAGTGAATTAAAAATGGTCATCTCTTCATGTGAACGTGTTCAGTCTAAATGCAGAGTTCCTAAGGGATTGAGTGCATGAGGTTGAGAAATCGCAAGTCCTAACGTGTTGAGTGATTTATTGTGCATTGTTTCAAAAGCGCTCTACATGTAATAATTTCATTTTCACAACCGTCCAGTGAGGTGGATGCACAAGTTAAATTAGTCGCCCGTGGTCATCACATAGCTAAGAAGTGATGGTGTTGGGATTTGAGCCTGGGCACTCCAGATCCAGACACCGCACTCTTAATGATTATGCTACACTGAGAAGAAAATGTGAGCCACTAAATTTGAAAAAATTCTCGCAAAACAGAAACCACCAGTTTCCCTTGTAACAATTTTGAAGTATAAAATGCACCATTTAAATGTTCAAATATTTGTGATGAATTCATGTGTTTTATCTTAGGAGAAATCAGTACAACTAGAGAAGGAATTAAAAGATTGTGGAGTAGAATTTTTCCCGTAGGGATTGAACAGTGATGTATTTGGCATCCAAATTTGAATGCATTTGCTGTTGTCCAACACATTTGCTCTTTAGTCCATGGTCTGTTCTAGAATTATAGTTGAAAATACTGATACTTTAGAGGTCAGGTTCATAAGGCTAGTTTGTAGCCAAGATGAATAGATCCTAGACTTCTTGTCTCCAAATTTCACATTCCTTCTAGTGTGATTGCTGCTTCATTGTGCCAGTTTGTAAGAACAGGGTTGTAATGTAGCTATTTCTTAGATGTGCACACATTTTAATTATCACTCTTGCTCTAATTATCTATTTCCTTATAACCACTTTGAAAAGAACGCTCTCAGATATTACACCTCAGCAAGAAAAAACCCATAAATTTAAGAATTAGTGGGGTTTTTTTTTGTTTTGTGTTTTTTTTTTTTTTTGGAAAATCATTTTTAAGTGTTGCTGACGTAGTGTTAGTTAAATGGCCAATATGTGATGTTTAAGAAAGTGAAATCACTTAAAAGTAAGAAGAAAATCAGAAAGGTTTTTTCTAATAAAAGGATTATGTTTTTCAAAATTAAAGATAAGGAGCTGGATATTTTCTTTTTTGGAGATACTTTTTGTACAAAATTAAGTGATAATTGGATAATAGCTTGACGTTTGTCACCACCTCTTGCAATCTTGATCTGCTTTGGGGTCAGGGACAATGTTCAGACCATATCCTGGCTTCTGAGTGATCTTAAGGAGCTGGGATTATTAATTCTCTAGAGAGGAGACGGAGAGGTAGTGTAATAATATGCCTGTGGCACTTGAAAGTTCTCATCTAAAAGGACTTTGGCTTTTCTTTAGAGGTTCTTAATAGAACTTGTGGGTGAAAGGGACAGAGCAGCAAAATTTATTTCTGTAGAAAGTGGATTTTTGTCATAGTAGAATCCCTTCACTTACGGCTATCTTCAGATGCCATGGTCTTATCTGGCTCCCATCCCATCATTATTTTTTTTTTGTCTTTTAGGGCTGCACCTGAGGCTTATGGAGGTTCCCAGACTAGGGGTCTAATCGGAGCTGAAGCCGCTGGCCCGTGCAACAACCATGGCAATGCCGGATCCGAGCCACGTCTGCGACTTACACCACAGCTCACTGCAACCCCAGATCCCTAACCCACGGAATGAGGCCAGGAATTGAACCTGCATCTTCATGGATGCTAGTCAGATTAATTTCTGCTGAGCCACGACAGGAATTCCCGTTAAGTTTTAGAACAGATGATGGTAACCGTTTGGTTTACCAAATGAGGTAGTACCTACGCAGTTTGGCAGTAAAAGGCATTTAATGGATAATTTATTTATTATGGATAATATATGGGTCATAAATTGATAATATATCTAATAAATAAATGCCATTAACGATATTTGTAGGCCAGTTGGAAGAGAACTTGAGTTAGATAATGTATAAAATTTTGTCCCAGACACCAAAGTTTTTTTAGGGAGTTAATGTTTTATAAAAGGTAATATTAATATCTTTTTATATGTACAGTAAGGCATCTTTAATATTAAAGTTTATTCATTTTCTTATTTCCCTTTGTCATCTTAGATGCTTTAGTAAAAAGGACAAAGACTTGTTTTTCTCCTCAGATCTTTGGCCTTATGTGCAGTGCCATCTATCTCTGTTTCTTCTTTTTTACGTCAGTTCAGCAGTAAGGTAATCAGGAGGGATTTGGATGTAATTTATCTTGGAGCCTTAAATTCTGTCTTAAATGAGGACAATTAAAAAAGAGATAGTCAGGAGTTCCCATCGTAGCTCAGTGGTTAACGAAACCGACTAGGAACCATGAGGTTGCGGGTTCGATCCCTGGCCTCTCTCAGTGGGTTTAAGGATCCGGCGTAGCTGTGAGCTGTGGTGTAGGTTGCAGATGTGGCTCAGATCCCCCGTTGCTGTGGTTGTGGCGTAGGCCAGCGGCTACAGCCCCCATTCGACCCCCAGCCTGGGAACCTCCATATGCTGTGAGTGTGGCCCTAGAAAAGGTAAAAAGACAAAAAAAAAAAAGAAAAGGTCAAACAAGAAGAAAGAAGGGAATGGAAGAGTTAGGTAAATTATGGAAATAAGAGGCAAATTAGGGGTGCTGAATTGGATTAGGATGATAGGATTTCTGCTTCTTAGTCTGTAAAATCTTACTTGGAATTTTAAGAGGCTTATGGTCAGTGACATCAGGATTATCCAGAATGCTAAATATGGGAATTTTCTAATTTCCTGATAGAACTTAATTGGAGGATAGAGTTGTAGAAAAATTGATCAAATGCCCCCTTTTTAAATAGAAGTTTAAAAATTTAGATATTTGGTTATTTTGTGAGTCTTTGTGATACTCATATAGTCAACCTTAGAGAAAAGGTTTTTTAAGATGAGAGGAAATACACATGACCTTTCATAATGGTCTATAACGTTAGTTAAATACAAGAGTTCTGTGTTGGCCCAGTTGATATTTTAATAATGGAAGTTAGGTCTAAATATGAAAAGATTTGATTTTCTTCTGTTTAAGTTTATAGTTGAAATTATTTATTGGGGAATGATTTTGGAGAACAGTCTTTGAGAATAAAGTTCATGTAATCTAAAAATTGAATTTCTAGGAGTTCCCGTCGTGGCTCAGTGGTTAACAAATCCGACTATGAACCATGAGGTTGCGGGTTCGATCCCTGGCCTTGCTCAGTGGGTTAAGGATCCGGCATTGCCGTGAGCTGTGGTGTAGGTCGCAGACGCGGCTCGGATCCTGTGTTGCTGTGACTGTGGTGAAGGCCGGCAGCTACAGCTCCTGTTAGACCCCTAGCCTGGGAACCTCCATATGCCGCGGGTGTGGCCCTAGATAAGGCAAAAAGACAAAAAAAAATAAAAAATAAAAATTGAATTTCTAGTGCTGACCTAGTAGAGCCAGTGGCCTGCAGATGGCAGTATTTCTACTAATTTAAACATAATACACTGTAACTTCCTTAACCAAGTGGAATTTTTCCATTGCTTTCTTTAAATATTACAGAAAATAAAACTGCATATAGTTTTACTCAGCATGCTTTTATGATCCAGTGCTTTTTTTTTCAGTGTTAGTAGCAAGTTTAGTTTTAATATTTTTATATAAAATCGTAATTTAAAGAACTAGACACTTTTCAAAAATTGGCAGTATTTTCGTGTGTGTGTGCGTGAACATGCATTATTTAAAGACCCAGGGGTTTAATTTTAATTTTCGTCTCTGAAATAGAATTTCTTTTCATGTCATTATAGGTAAGATAGTTTATTGTTTTTAATTTTATCAATACCAGAGTAGTTTGCTGTTTTTTTTTCTTTTCTTTTTTTTAGCCAAGACAAATAGAAAATAAAATTTAATTTCCCAACCTTTTGCCTTCAGCCTTTTCCTTCAAAAATTTTTAAAAATTCACTCTTAATTTGATTTTCCTCAATTAATCAGACTTAGTTTTCCAGCTTTTCCTTTCATTCCCTTTTTTATCACCATTGTAATGCATCATGATGAGTCTTCATTCTTCTAAGAACTGTACGTAATTTCCATTCTATGATAAAAGCGCTGCTCCTTTAGCTGGCTTAAAGATGGAGGTTTTTAAAGCAGTCAGCCCACGTAGTCCTAGTCGTTGATGATAGTGAAGGGGCTGCGTGCTCAGGGGTTCGGCTGCCTCCACTGTGTTCTGAGCCCATGGCATTCCACAGGGCAGGCGCTGCACGTGGGTACTTTGTCACTGGTTGAATGCTGTCCTTCTCTTCATCTCTGCCTTTCTTTTATTTAAAGTATTACTTGCAGTGGGATATTTGGATCTGTCTCGCACTTTATTTTCTTTCTTTCCCTGCCGCCCCTCTGTTCTGTCGTACTCTTTTCCTCCTCCTGCATGGCTCTGCCCCAGGCCTCTGCTTCTCACACGTAGTGCCCGCTTAGCGGCAGCACAGAGAAGGTGTCTGGTCAGCGTCATGCTGCGTCTGCCTTTCGCTGGTGAATACAGCAGCATGGGTTTGCTGGCCTGTGGGAAATGCCCCACAGCAGCCCTTGTTATGCGTATGTAATGCAGGGGCTTTCCTTTGTCGAATTCAGATTCTTGAGACTCCTTCAGATATTATCAGCTGGTTTAAAAAGGTAACCGATGTTATAATTTAGAATTAGTTATCATCAGATTTGGCACTCCCTCCCACCAAATGTCAAACACAATAAATTTTACTCCGTTCTTGGTCTTTTTCATTGGAAACAGTATTCTAAATTGTGGCGGTAAATCCCCCGAACCCCAGTGGTAGCCGACATGCAATGGCAGCTTTCCAACGTGTGCTTGCTTATCCGTTTTACAGGTGTAGCAATGATGCAAATAGTCAGCTGCCCGTATGTAAAGACAGTCGCTACCACCAAGACCGGTAATCCTTAAAACCATCCTAGTTTGTTTCGTCTGTAAGTTGGCATGGTAGTGAATGTTGTTGTTTATCCTTTTATTTATTTGTTTTGCCCAAGTGAGTGGATTTTTTTATATCTTTCTTTTTAACGAGCGGTATAAATGCAGTTGTCATATTTGGCCAACACTTAATTTTCCCAATTGCCTGTAGTATTAGCTTCGTTGGTTCACAAAAGCAAATAAGGTCAGATCACTTTATATCTTAATTTTTGTAATAAGTGTGAACAACTTCATTCTCATATTCATAACATTTATTTTTATTTTTTGATGTGTGTTTTTAAGTTAAATATAAAAAAATCATTGCCATGTGTAAAGTGATGTGATTATGCTTGCATGCTAGTAAATATATGTGTGTGAATATTTGTGTGGTAGTATAAATTTGCATTTTAAAAGTTATAGAAGTTAACTACCTGAAACTGAAATTCTAGTGTAGCATTTGAAGGTTTTTTCAATTTCGATTCGCATTGACTATTTATATCATATCAGCTTATGTATCTGGTGATATAAATCTTGGCTTATCTTTTAAAAAATGGGAGAACCTTTGCTTTCTTTTTGGAAAAGACTCAATTGACTGTCAAAGAGTTTACAGGGATATCTGGCTTAATTTCATATATTAAAGTAGATTTGATAATAAACTCCATTTTTATATATTTTTTCAGTTATTTACTCTAAAGTAGAATTTTATTCATATCCTTTTTTGGTACGTTACAACAAGAAAATAATTTTGCCTCAGAAAATATGCTTAGTAAATGTGCTCTTTGCCTTGATTTCATTGGAATTTGAGAAATTCTTTATGAAAACATAATTTTATTAAGTAGAGAGTATACCATTATTTTTATAATTTATCATGTTATTACAGTTCATTAAGATTTCATCGTAGGTATGACCTGAATTTGTGACTGTTAAGAAACTCTTGGGTGAATTTCTGAATCTATTTGAATTTAGACAGAACTAAACCAAGGGTATAGATTTAAGTAATTAAATCACTTTATATGATTTTTTCAACTAGTGCCTTCATTTATTGATACTTAGTAGAAAGACTTAGCTCTTTTAAAATTTTTATTCTGTGTTGCAGTTTGATACTTGCATCTGATTTTGTTATTCTTCTTTTTTTAGGTGTGTTGCCAGGAATGGCCCCTCCCATTGTACCCATGATACACCCCCAGGTTGCTATTGCAGCTTCACCTGCTACCTTAGCTGGAGCAACAGCAGTTTCTGAGTGGACTGAATATAAAACAGCAGATGGGAAGACATACTATTATAATAATAGGACATTAGAATCAACCTGGGAAAAACCCCAAGAACTGAAGGAAAAAGGTATAGTTTTAATGACTTAGTGGGGCATAGTATAAATAGAATGCTGTTTGGAACTCTGAGTTAATTCGTTTTTAACACGTTGAGGGATTATTTTTTGCTCTCGTCTCTTCTCTTTTCCTTTTAGGGCCACACCTGCAGCATATGGAGGTTCCCAGTCTAGGGGTCGAATCAGAGCTCCAGCTGCCAGCCTACACCACAGCCACAGCAACGTGGGATCCGAGCCACGTCTGTGACCTCCGCCCCAGCTCACGGCAGCGCCGGATCCTTAAACCACTAAATGAGGCCAGGGATCGAGCCTCCATCTTCCTGGATCCCAGTCGGCTTCATTACCACGGAGCCACTATGGGAACTCCAGGATTTTCTTTTTTTCTTATTATTTTTTCTTTTTTATAGGGCTGTACCCGGGCATATGGAGGTTCCCAAGCTAGGGGTCCGGTTGGAACTGTAGCCACCAGCCTACACCACAGCCACAGCAATGCTGGATCCTTAAGCCACTGAGCGAGGCCAGGGATTGAACTTGCGTCTTCATGGATGCTAGTCAGATTCGTTTCTGCTGAGCCACGACGGGAACTCTGTCTGGGATTTTCTAATTACATAGTATTGGGTAATTTATTTCCACCGAATTGATAAATAGGTATTTATTTTAAAAACCAGTTCTTCTACTTAAATGTCCATCATTTTACCATATTGAGAAGTTAACATGCACACTAATACATACTTTTTTTTTTTTTTTTTTTTACCATTGCCAGGGACTGTATGATTAGTCTATTGAATAATTGCTTTTATCCCTACCGAGTTTGAGAGTGGTCAGGAAGAAATGTGTGTATTCTATGTGTTCTGAAGGGAAAGAGTTTAGACTGTTGGAGTCTCGGATGAAGAGGCCTCCCTTCCTCTATCACAGTCCTGTTTCTGTTCCTAAGCATTTTTTTTAAATTTAATTTTATTTTATTTTTGCTTTTTAGGGTCGCACCCATGGCATATGAAAGTTCCCAGGCTAGGAGTCGAATTGGAGCTGTAGCTCCTCGCCTACACCACAGCTCAGGGCAACGCCAGATCCCTCCACCTGCTGAGCAAGACCGGGAACCAAACCCACGTCCTCATGGATACTAGTCAGATTCGTTTCCCCTGAGCCACAATGGGCACTGCCCCAAGCATTTTAGTATCTTACCCCTTTCAAGCAAAATGAGTGGGTGCTGCAAATGACGCCCTTCTGAACTCAGCAGTCCTGACTGGTATAGAGGTACTGGAAGCTGAGCATTACATTATATTCAAATCAATGATATCTCAAGGAAGGACATTTTATTTTTGTGGTTGATAACTAGAAATGCAATATCTTAACTGCTTAGGCTCTGAAAGTTCTTTAGGACTTCAGTCAGAACCACTGAGTGATGTTATCTCAATTTTTTAATAGAGAAATTAGAGGAGAAGATCAAAGAGCCAATTAAAGAGCCTTCTGAAGAACCTCTGCCGATGGAGACAGAGGAGGAGGACCCTAAAGAAGAGCCAGTAAAGGAGATAAAGGAGGTACAGGGCCGCTACCTGTTAGCCTGGGAGCCAGCTTTGATTTTTGGGTACAGTTGACTTGGAACTGAAAATCCGTTTGCTGTAGTTTTAGATAACTGCTATAAATCTGAAATTTTAGGGTTCTTTGAAGTATTTAATTCAGTTTTTCCTTTGAAAATTTCATTAAATTACTTCTTATACTAAAACAAGACCCCCCCTCCCCCCCTAGAAAGAAAGGGCCTTGGACCAGAGCTTGGACCTGATGTCCAGTCTCCTGACTTGTAGACTGGTACGTGTTATAGTTATAAGTACGCTTCGTATTTGGAGAATGTTCATTGTGTCTTTCTGTTCTCTCTCGGTGTGGAATGATCTCTGTTTAGCGCTCAAAAGAGCTCTTCTTTTTGGAAGCTTCTTTATTCAGTGAGGGGCCAGTGGCGGTCATGTAGGGAGTGGAGCAGGCGAAAGGACAGCCTTGAGCGAAGCGGCCTTCTCTCATCTCCTCTGCCTGTTCCTCGCTTCTGCTCCTGAGCGGGCGGTTAGTGCGTCCCTGAGACAGGGCCGTCTACTGCTGAGGGGTGTGCTGTTGTGGACCCTGGCTCTGTCTAGGGCACAAGGATTTAGAACTTATTTAGAGATTGTGACTCAGAGTCTCCCCTCTCTGTGCTAGCAACAGACCTGACGGTGGTTGTACTTTAAGGTATTTGCAATGCTTCTTATGTTTGTGGGATATTCAGGTATAGTTTTCTGATACTAATTTAATGGGAGTAATATCATTTCCCATAGGAACCTAAAGAAGAGGAGATGACTGAAGAAGAAAAGGCTGCCCAGAAGGCAAAGCCAGTAGCTACTGCCCCTATTCCTGGTACTCCCTGGTATGTGCTTGACTTAATTAGCACCGAATTAGGAAGCTGAGGGACTGATGGATTCCTGCTTGATTGTTACATAATTATACAGTAGGAAGAAAAAGTACTTTAGAACAGTATACCCTACTGCATAGCACAGGGAGCTGTATCCAGTCTCTTGAGATAGACCATGGCTTAAGAGAGAGAGGGAGGGGAAGGGGGAGGGGGGGGAGAGGGAGGGGGTATGTATTTGTGTGTATGACTGGGTCACTTTGCTGTACAGCAGAAATTGGCACATTGTAAATCAACTATACTTTAATTAAAAAAAAAACAAAAAAACGAGAGGAGTTCCCATTGCGGTACAGCAGAAATGAATCCGACTAGGAACCATGAGGTTGAGGGTTCGATCCCTGGCCTTGCTCAGTGGGTTAAGGATCCGGCGTTGCCGTGCGCTGTGGTGTCGGTTGCAGACGCGGCTCGGATCCCTTGTGGCTGTGGCTGTGACATAGGCCCGTGACTACAGCTCTGATTAGACCCCTAGCCTGGGAACCTCCATATGCCACGAGTGCGGCCCTAAAAGGACAAAAGACAAAAGAAAGGGGGGGGAGGAGAAAGGAAAGAAGAAAAAAAAATCCAAGAGAAAAGTATATGTCAAATGAATGTTTTTATCTCCTGAATAATTTATTGGTTCCTATTGATTGAATTTTGGGTGCTCAGACCTAAAACTTGTCTACTGCAGTATCTTCCTTCATGAAACTCTCCATTAATGTTTGTCTATGATTAAAATATTTTAGAACTGCTTTTGTATGTATATCCATATATGTTTATAGAACTTTGTGAAATTGTGTCTTTTTATCTTTGTGCTGAATAGTCTATTTCTTATTTTCTTCTGTTTGGTTCTCCCTTTTCTTCCTCTTCCCACATCAAGACCTTCTCTCCCGTTCCTGTTCTAACTTAGTTAATATTTTTACAGTCCATACATGGCAATGAGCTGGCTTGTCTTAAGTCTTATAATCTCTAGGTTCCCCTCCAACCTGTTTTCCTTGCTTCATCCTCCTTGTTTTTCTTTTCCTTCTTTCTTTTTTTTTTCTTGTATTTTTATTAGGGCTGCACCCGCGGCATATGGAGTTTCCCAGCCTAGGGGTCAAATCGGAGCTACACCACAGCCACAGCAACGCGGGATCTGAGCCGCGTCTGCGACCTGCACCACAACTCACGGCAGCGCCGGGTCCTTCCTCCTTGTTCTTCTTACTGTAAAAGCAAATGTGTTTGTTCTATGGAGTCCCACAGCGTGGATTTTATTACAGCCTCCTCATATCCATTCCTGAATTTCCTGCAAGTTAGCAGGCGGTTACAGAGATGCGATCAGATTCACATTAGATCTTTTTGGCAAGACCAGGTCATGAGCAGTGATGTGCTTCTCCCTCCGGATGCGGCTGGTTGTCTCTTGTGATGTCATCGCTCAGAACGTGGTTTTCAGCCAGGAGGAAGTTTGTGTCTTCCCTCAGCCCTCTTCCCCCTGGACGCTGGGCAGGGCGGGAGACTTGGTTGTCGTCAGCCGGGCGGTGTTAATAGCATGCAGCGGGTGAGGCCCGAGGCTCCTGACCGCCCCGCTGTGCACAGGCCCGCTCCTTACGGAAACTCGTTATTTGGCTCAAAATGTCAGTAGTGCTGAGGCTGAAACGCCTGGCCCGGACCTCTTATCAGTAAGGGTCGAACACGGTGATGACGGCTTTCTGTTCCTCTCTCCGTTTACCGGCTGCGATACTCAGCGCTCCTTCCCCGTGCTGATGTTGGTCATTTAGAAGTACAGGCGAGACGGGAAGAAAGGGTTTACCTACCTGTTTTCAGAATAATGAGTTGGTTTAAGTACTGGAAATTCCTAGGTTTACATGTATTTTATGTTTCTCTCCATGGCCACCGTGATGCTTACTGTGTTTATTTCTTTCATCTTGGGCTGCGTGGAGTACCTCAAGGTTGATTCCTGAGGTTTTTGGTGGTGCTGTTACAGCCCCATCTGATAATTCCTTTCCCTTCTTCTCTGACAAGATGTTCCTAGCTTATCTCATAAATTTCCTATTTTGGACCTGATTCAGGCTTTTTTCTAAGGAGCCCTGATTTCTTTTTGCAGAAAGTGGCATTTATAGGCGCTGGTGTGGGATATAGGGGTAGTTGTTACTGCTAAATTAGTCATTATTTTTAGATTCTGTGGTAGATACAGATGGAAGATAAATACATTTAAAGATACGTCCTGAGTTCACACCGTTACTTGCAGTGCAAGTTACTATGCGGTTTTTACTTTCATCATCGTTCAGTAGCTCCTTTCCTTCGCTTGAGTGATGGCCGCGTGATTACGCATACGCTTTTCTCACACCCAGGACGCACGGCAGTTCGAGTACTGTCACCAATGGTGTGATTACCAAAGACGGTTTAAGCTTTTGTTTACAGTTATTTTCTGTTTAGGGTGTATAACTTTAGGAGATGTACAGTTCAGATTATTATGTTTTTTATTTATTTATTTTTTTTCTTTTTAGGGCCGCAGCTGTGACATCTGGAAGTTCCCAGGGTAGGGGTCTAATGAGAGCTACAGCCGCTGGCCTAAGTAAGCCACAGCCACAGCACTGTGGGATCCGAGCCACATCTGTGACCTACACCACAGCTCACGGCAATGCCAGATCCTTAACCCACTGAGCGAGGCCAGGGATCGAACCTGTGTCCTCATGGTTACTAGTCAGATTCGCTTTCGCTGAGCAATGATGGGAATTCCCAATTATTAGGTGTTTTAACAGTGTTCTGGAATTGTTTTCTATATAGTTATTCCACCAACTTGGTACTCGGCCTCACTTTAAAAAATGTGTAAAATATTTACTCACTCCAGAGTCAAAGTTATGAAAGCAATCTACTTGAAAGGATATATTCCTAGATGATGGTTTCTCTGTTTGAGTATTGTACATGAAAAGCTGGCAACCAGCTCCAACCCCACTGGTCTGGAGCTTTGTGGACCATGTCAGTTTTCAGACTTGGATCTGACCTCAGATTAGTGCAATTTCCTTTGGGAGTTTTTGTCATTAATGCTTCTCTTCATCTATTTCTTTCTTTTCCTTTCTTTTTTTTCCAGGGCTGCACCCCTGGCATACAGAAGTTCCCAGGCTAGGGGAACGTCCATATGCCACGTATAATATATTTTCATTCAACTGTTGGCTGCAAAATTCAAGAATTTCCATTAGAACCGTCCTGATACTCTGAAGCTACCGTGTTAAATAGATGTTTAACTGTATTGGGGAAAAAACTAAGCCTAAATTTTCTATGTTAATTTCTGGAACACTGTTTTTATGTATTAATAGCCAGTAACCACTTTAAGGCAGAGGTGCTAGTCTGCGCTTTCTTGTTGCCTTCAGAGCACCTCGGCACGTTGATTTAGGTCCAGGCGTGGGTGGGAAGCCGTCGGCACATTTCAAAATTAATAGAAAAACTGTGGACAAAGAATTTTTGTGTCACAAAACTGCCATGTGCTAATAATACGCATAATAGATTATGTGGGGGTGAAATGTACTTGGATAATCTACAACTGGGAATGTATCAGAAGAACTGAGCCTGGCAGATGCACTGAGGGAAGGATAGATAGGTGATACAGCATATATGATAAGACGTATAGTGTAGGGTCTCTGTTCCAGAAACCTTCTTTCAATATTTCTGTATGTTTCCATTTTTTCATGGTACAATATTGGGGATAAAAAGCTATGGAAATAAAAAACCATAGAAATGGAGCAGCAATCAATCGATATATAGGTAAATAAAGTGTCTGTGCCACTTCAGGTAAATGCAGAAGTTCAAAGATAAATTTTTCAGAAGGTAAAACCTAACACAGATTACAGACAAAGTATGGCAAATATATGCAACGCACTTTGCATTTTGTACGGGATTGTAAAACTTAACAGCAGGCTAAATTTTTTTTTTTTTTTGTCTTTGCCTTTTCTAGGGCCTCACTCGCAGCATATGGAGGTTCCCAGGCTAGGGATCTAACAGGAGCTGTAGCCGCCCCTACGCCACAGCCACAGCAACGCGGGATCCGAGCCGCGTCTGCAGCCTACACCACAGCTCACAGCAACGCCGGATCCTTAACCCACTGAGCAAGGCCAGGGATCGAACCTGCAACCTCATGGTTCCTAGTTGGATTCGTTAACCACCGGGCCACAACGGGAACTCCGGTAGCAGGCTAAATCTTTGTGATACAGTCTTATTAAGCAATGGGAAAAGTTAGAGTTGGTTTAAAAAGTTTTGTCAAAACATAAAAAAACTTTCTTAAAACAAGAAACTAAAATTTACTTTACTTTTTTTTTTTTTTTTAATCTTTTTGCCTTTTCTAGGGCTGTACTCACTGCATATGGAAGTTCCCAGGCTAGGGGTCTAATCGGAGCTGTAGCGGCCGGTTTAGGCCACAGCCACAGCCACAGCAATGTGGGATCTGAGCCTTGTCTGCAGCCCGCAGCACAGCTCATGACAACGCCAGATACTTAACCCACTGAGCAAGGCCAGGGATTGAACCCGCAGCCTCATGGTTCCTAACTGGATTTGTTAACCACTGAGCCCCGACGGGAACTCCATTATTTTTTAATTTAATTTAAATTTTTTTTTTTAGAAACTAAAATTTACTGATCCTGGGAAATACAGAATGTTTCTGATTTTGACTAATTTGTTGTTAGAAACAAAAAGTCGGACTAATGCCCTGGAATACCAAGGAAAGAATCCCAGTGTAGTTAAGAAAAGCATGCAGCTTCATGTTGTGCATTTAGCTTCTTAACTAAAGAAGTAGTAATTTGAAGAGCAACACCTAGTATCAAGAGATAAACTAATAAATTTGATTATCCAAATGAAGTGTCATAGTCGAACAATTTGCTTAGCTTAACGTTATCATTTACTTGTCTTAGAAGAAATAGAAAATAATAAATTTGGGAATTAAAGTTACACTGATAATATACATTCCTTCATTGATAGAACTTGAAAGATAATTTGGACAATTGGTTATCTTTCATATATCCAGATGGACTGTAAAAATACTAGGAGCATTATAGTTGTGGTTTTGGAGAGGAATTGGGGATGCTTCCTAAGAAAGACACCAAACCTAGAAACCATAAATAAAAAGATAAATTTGACCTTATAAAAATATAAAATTTATGTGTGAAGGTTGTTGTATAATAACTTTGTAGACTAGAGTCTTGCTAAATTCATTTATTAGAGTTGTGTAACTTTGCTAGGATTTTCTCTGTAAATAATATGACCTTTAAATAGGAGTGCTTTGGAGTTCCCACTGTGGCTTAGCAGGTTAGGAACCCGACTAGTATCCATGAGGATGCAGGATCTATCCCTGGCCTCGCTCAGTGGATTAAGAATCTAGGGTAGGTCGTGAGCAGTGGTGCAGGTTGCAGATGTGCTTCAAATCTGGTGTTTTTTTGCTGGTTGTGGTGTAGTTTCTGTGGCTGTGGTGGAGGTCGGCAACTGCAGCTCCGATTTGACCCCTGGCCTAGGGAACTTCCCATATGCTGCAGGTGTGGCTCTTAAAAAAAAATTTTTTTTTTTAAATAAGTAGGCGTTCTGCTGTGGCACAGGGGTAACAAACCTGACCACTGCCCATGAGGATGTGGTTCGATCCCTGTCCTCGCTCAGTGGGTTAAGGATCCGGCGTTGCCGTGAGCTGTGCTGTAGGTCGCAGACTCAGCTTGGATCCCGCGTTGCCGTGGCTGTGGCATAGGCCAGCAGTTGCAGCTCCAGTTCAGCCCCTAGCCTGGAAACTTATTTATTCCTCAGGTGCAGCCCTAAAAAGCAAAATAAATAAATAGGAGCACTTTAAATTTTACTTTTTGTTTTTTTTTTTTTCTCTTTTTGCCGTATCTAGGGCTGCACCTGCGGCATATAGAGGTTCCCAGACTAGGGGTCTAACAGGAGCTGTAGCCGCCGGCCTTCGCCATAGCCTCAGCAATGTGGGATCCGAGCCGCGTCTGCAGCCTACACCACATCTCACGGCAACGCCAGATCTTTAACCCACTGAGCAAGGCCAGGGATCGAACCCGCAACCTCATGGTTCCTAGTTGGATTCGTTAACCACTGAGCCACGACGGGAACTTCACTCTCTGATCTTTAATGCCATCTTTATCTTCTTTTTCGTGGGACTGTAAGTGCAGTGCTAACTAGAAGAAGTGAACCTCCCTGCCTTGTTCCCATATAGAGGGACGTAGAGTCTTTTACATTAGATAGAATATTAGCTATGGGATTTTTAAAATTTTGTGAGTGTTTTTATCATATATCTGCATCTTTTTTTTGGGGGGGGGTCCTTTTGCCTTTTCTAGGGCTGCACCTGCGGCATATGGAGGTTCCCAGGCTAGGGGTCTAATTGGAGCTGTAGCTGCTGGCCTACACCACAGCCACAGCAACGCTGGATCCGAGCCGCATCTGCAGCCTACACCACAGCTCACGGGCAATGTCAGATCCTTAACCCACTGAGCGAGGCCAGGGATCGAACCCACAACCTCATGGTTCCTAGTCGGATTGGTTTAACCACTGAGTCACGACAGGAACTCCTATATCTGCATCTTTTGAAATGGTTAGTTTTTTTCCTTCATTCTTTATTTTCACTTTTTTAAAGTTTTGTTGACATAGAGTTGATTTACAAGGTTGTGATCATTCCTGTTGTACAAAAAAGTGGTTCAGTTATACACGGACAAACGTCCTTCTCTTAGATTCTTTTTCCACATAGATGATCACAGAATCCTGGCTAGAGTTCTCTGTGTTAGATAGCAGGTCCCCTTTGGCAGTCCTTCCGTGTAGCTCAGTGTGCATATGCCAGTCCCAAAGCCCTAGTCCGTTGTTCTCCCCACCTCCTTCCTTCTTTTCATGCGGTGAATTATATAGATTTTTGAATGTTAAAGTAGCTTTGCATTTCTGGAATAAACCGTGTCATGGTGGAGTAATCTTTTTAATGTATGGTTGGGTTTGATTTGTTTTGCTAATGTTTTATTGTTTTTCGTCTGTGAGATACGGATCTGTAGCCTTCTTTTGTAATGTTTTTGTTAGGATTTGGTGTTAGGGTTATGCTGCTTCCGTAAAGTGTGTTAGATGATGATTGCTGGTTTCTGCTCCTCTGTTCGCTGCAAAAGTTTGTAAGATGATAGTACTTTTTCCTTAAGGGGTCAACAAATCATCTGGGGTGGAGTTGTCATGGGAAGAATTTTGATAAATCTTCTTTAATAGCTATAGGACTATTGAGGTTTTTTTTGTTTCAGCTTTGGTAAGTTGTATTTCTCAAGAAATTTACCTGTGTTATCTAAGTAGAATTTGTTCTCATTATTCTCTTAATGTCCTTTATGTGTCTGTGATCTTTGTGTGGTGATGGCCCCATACAAAGATTTTCTTTCCACCTAGTAGTGCTCTCTTTTCTGGATCAGCTAATCTAGAAGTTTGCCAATTTTGTTGATCTTTATTAAAAAAAACAAACACAAAACAAAAACACTTTGAGGTAGTTACCCTCCTCCTTTTTTCCCACTGTTATTTCCTTTTCTCTAATTACTTTGGGCTTACTTTAAGCTTTTTTTAACTTCTTTCTTTTTTTAGGCCAGCATCCGCGGCTTATGGATGCTCCCAGGCTAGGGGTCGAATCAGAGCTGCAGCTGCCAGACTGTGTCACAGCCATAGCAGCGCCAGATTTGAACCATGTCTGTGACCTACATCACAGCTCACGGCAGTGCTGGATCCTTAACCCACTGAGTGAGGCCAGCGATTGAGCCTGCAACCTCATGGTACTAGTGGGGCTCCTTACTGCCAAGCTTAGCCACACCGGGAACTTCCTTTATTTTTTAATATTTGATCTGATTAAATATTAAAGCCTTCATAGAAGATTATATTTGAATTTGTAATTCTGGTTTGGTGGGAAATATCATTATGTAATAGGCAGGGTGTCATGGTCTGGTCCTTAGCTTTAGATCTCCTTAGTAGCATTGTCACTTGCTGCTTTTAAACTCATCTTTTGTGATAGGTTAAAATTGAGTGTACCAAACTCAGTTCCTGAGCCCTCTAAATTCTGGTCACAAATTGCTTTGCTTTTCCTGGCTTTCTCAGTGTGTTGAGCTGCTGCTTTGTCCTTAGCCATTTAGCTCTCTTCTGTTCTGAAAATCTCTTCTGTTCTGAAAATCTGGCCCTCCGTGAATAACTAACATGAACATGTCCTTCCCACACCACCACCTCCCCCTTTGAGGATGAGAGTCGAAGACTAGCTATAGAATACGTTCCACAGCATGAAACGCTGGTGTTTGAATCCGCTTGCAGGTGTGTTGTTTGGACCGGCGACGAGAGGGTCTTCTTCTATAACCCGACCACGCGCCTCTCCATGTGGGACCGGCCGGACGATCTGGTCGGGAGGGCAGACGTCGACAAAATTATTCAGGAACCCCCTCATAAGAAAGGAATGGAGGAGGTGAAGAAACTCAGTAAGTTTTAAACTGGGGACTCACCCTCTACTTTTAACACTCTTTTAACAATTTCACAGAAAATGTGAGGCCGTTTAGAAATAATCTGTATTTTCACTGAATATAAGAAAAGGAATATTTGTGACATGGAAAATGGACTGCTCTACTAGTTTGAGTTCGGTAATAGAGATATTTAAAACAGAAAATTTGGATTAAATTATGTTTTCTAAAATACTTATAAGTATTTTTTAACTTCTTGTCCGTTTTAAGATTGTAGGTCAGTGGTGTGGCGGTACTGCTGAGCTTGCCCTGTGCTTATCGATGGCACCAGAGTGCTCCTCAGTGAGCCTTTAGCACCGTTCCCGTTAGTAATGTGTTCTTTGAAATAATTAAACTGTACATAGTACTTTATTTTGCTCTGTTTACTAAAATTTTGTAAAATAAAATCACAAAAGTTTAGTCTTAAATTTTGTGAAATTTAGGGAAGGTAAACCTTATTCCTGAGAATAGAGGCGCCTATATTTCATGGAGACATAAGCTTTTTTTTTTGCTTTTTAGGCCCGTACTTGCAGCATATGGAGGTTCCCAGGCTAGGGGTCCAATTGGAGCTACAGCTGCCGGCTTACACCACAGCCACAGCAATGCTGGATCCTTAACCAGCTGAGCAAGGCCAGGGATTGAACCTGCAACCTCATGGTTCCCAGTCGGATTCGTTTCCCCTGTGCCACGACGGGAACTCCTAGACCTAGTCTTTTAATCTACCTAATGCTCAGGCAGCATTTCAATGTATATAATGAACACAAATAATTTGTACATAATTTTTTTTTTGTCTTTTTGCCTTATCTAGGGCTGCACCTGCGACATATGGAAGTTCCCAGGCTAGGGGTCTAACAGGAGCTGTAGCTGCCGGCCTTCACCACAGCTCATGGCAATGCCGGATCCATAACCCACTGAGCAAGGCCAGGGATCGAACACGCAGCCTCGTGGTTCCTAGTCGGATTCGTTAACCACTGAGCCACGACGGGAACTTCTGTACATAATTTTCACTGCATTTTTTTATTAGCAATTTGCCCTTGTATTGGTATGATTGTGTTTTTATAGAACTCCCACGTGTAGCATGTTAAATGAATCATTTAATACTTCAGTTGAAACAAATCCTAATATGTTATTTATTTATTTATTTAGTCTTTTTAGGGCCATACCTGCTGCCTATGGAGGTTCCCAGGCTCGGGGTCTAATCAGAGCTGTAGCTGCCGACCTGCGCCACAGCCACAGCAACGCCAGATCCTAGCCGTGTCTGCAACCTACACCACAGCTCACGGCAACGCCGGATCATTAACCCACTGAGCAAGGCCAGGGATCGAACCCGCAACCTCATGGTTCCTAGTCGGATTTGTTACCACTGTGCCACGACGGGAACTCCAGTATATGTTATTTATTACAGTAGAGCAGTCATCAGGGAATATATATACATGGTACTAACATTTTTGCTTACTAGTGTTTTCCACATTAGTGAAACTTGCTCTACTAGGTGCAAAAGATATAGGGATTTGATCCATTTATTTGATAAATACATGTGTCAATAAATAAACATTTCAAAATGAATCAAACATTTAATGTAAGGAGAAAATAATAGAGGAATGGAATTAATGCTTTGATGTTTTATAAAGAAGTGAATGTTATGAGATAGACATGTAAACAGTAACTTTTTAAAAGAAACGATGGTGTGATATGTACATAAACCTATTCATAATATTTGAAATGTTTTTTGCCAGGACACCCGACCCCAACAATGCTGTCCATCCAAAAGTGGCAATTCTCGATGAGTGCAAGTGAGTGAAGTATAAGCGGCAGCTTAAAAAAAAAAGAATGCTAATGCAAGTGTTCTAGTAGTTGGTGGCAGAAGGATTCACATCTGTTTAAATTGTTACTTGGTTTTTATTCTGACACTTTAATTAAATTTTCCTACAGTTAAAGAAGAACAAGAATTATTGGAAGAAATGAATGAAGATGAACCTGTTAAAGCCAAAAAACGGAAGTAAGTGACACTTACAGTTTATGTGATTTAGGTAGATTCTTAGCTTTTTAAAAAGCTGATGAGGTTGCGGTCAGTTGGTGATTGGGGCAGGTAATGTGTATGTTAGGAGACAAGTCAAGATTGCTCTTTTAGGCATGTTACTAAAAGCTTTGCTTTGGAATGTAGTAATGCTGTCCTTTCTGTTGCTGGATTTGCAGAAGATTTGGTGATTCAGATATGTGTTATGAAGCCAAATGACATTTTCGGATTTAGTTGATAAATTACTTTCAGACATTAGGTCTGAATTTTACTAAAAAAAAAAAAAAATCTGGAGTTCCCATTGCGGCACAACAGAAATGAACCCAGCTAGTATCCATGAGGTTGCGGGTTCAGTCCCTGGCCTCACTCAGCGTTTCGGGGATCGGGCACTGCCGTGAGCTGTGGTGTAGGTCACAGACGTGGCTCAGATCCCTTGTGGCTGTGGCTGTGGCGTAGGCCAGCAGCTGTAGCTCTGATTAGACCCCTGTCCTGGGAACTTCCATATGCTGCTGGTTTGGCCCTAAAAAGACAAAAAAGCTTCCCTCCTAGTGGAGACCCCAGCAGATACCATTCCAAAAATTTCCTAAGACGCAGACTTTTCTCTTTTTTTTATGTGCTTGTCACTTCACTAGTCCTTGTTTCTGTGGCCCTTACGTGGTAAAGAGGAAGCCCGTTAGCTTGTTAGCGAGTGTTCTGAGGAGAAGAAAGTGGTATAAGTGGAAGCATTAGCTTGACCAGTGCGCAGTAAAATATGAATGTTGCTAATTATGGGGGGTGAAAGGCTGTGGTTAGAAGGTGTTTGTATGTGGGCGGGGGGAAGCATGGGACTAGTATTTTAGCAGCAAAAGTAAAGTTTTGGAAAAATTATTAGGAACTGGTTTATCATAGTCCTTATCTGAGAAGGACAGATTGAATGCAGCCAAATTATGGCGAAGAAGTCAGTAAGACAACTCTGTCGGGGTGGTTCTTTTTTATGTTTATCGGCAGCAGTGTTAAAGCAATTAAGATCTTAAAGAGTCACTCATAACTGACCACAGTAACTACAACTGTTTGCATTTTTGCAGTTGACGTTTTAGTTCTTGACCAAATATCTATCTTTTTATTCATTGTAATCAAGTGAATTTATTTCTTTTTTAAAAAGTCTAAACATTTATTGTCTTAATTATTGTAAATGACTGTATTCATTCTGTTTTTGTACCATAATTTTGGATGTTCCTACGATGTTAAACTTTTAGGTTGTTTTTAATTGTTTGTTCTTATAGACAACTCTGTAAGGTTTTTAACTGCTTTTATCAGGAGAATGTCAAAGAAGTCCTTTATGTGGATTGCCCGAGCTTCTCTATTTAGGTACAAAGCTACAAGCCTGTTTTACCTGGCTTAGTTTTTTCTTTATTTCTTTCATTGAGATAGATAGTGATAGTTTGTATTGTGACATTTTCATATAGTATAATTCTATATAAAGGTTATTTGTTTTCATTAGCTGTATTTCTTGGATGTCTTAACTCTTTATTTAAGTAGTTCTTAAATTATTATAAGAGGGTATATTGTTTGGCAAATTGCTTTTACCTGTTTGTTTTGTGCATATCTTAGGTCACAGACTATCTCGCTAAGTTCCTGCAGGTCACGGACTATGTCTTCTATTTTTGATTCACTCCCTAAATTGTTAATTACCTCTCACATTTGTGGACTATCTTTAGTTTCAAATAAATCTCCTGGGCTCCTTCATTGCCCTAAATAGCATGTTTTTGAATTTCCTGATGTTCTGTTTTATTTCCTTTAAGTTTATGTAGGAGATATGAACCCATTTTGTTTTTATACCTAGCAGATTGAATTTAAGAAGGAAGATCTGCTTAAACACCCCTGAATATTATTGAATTACCTTTTCTTTGATTACTCACTTGAATGGGCCTTCTTAAAAGTGCAGATATTTTGAGAGGTGATTGGATTTCACATTTGCAATCTCACTTGAGTACCATACAGCAGCAGGGTTGCCCTTAGCCCTGAGGTGCATTCTTTGAAGGAACAAGAAGTAGCTTAGTCATTGATGAGCAGTTCTAATTGCATCTAACTCCTCCGGGGCCTATGTTGCTCTCTGGGACCCGTCCTTCAACTTAAATCTCAACTTATCACCCAGAAAGTGAGTAAAAAAAATGTCAGGTAGGTAAGGTATATATCTCACATATCCACTTGGCCAAGTTTGCAGGTATTTTCATTTTATTTTCAGAATAAATATTTGAGATTACTAAGGCTTATTCCAATTTTGTTAGATTAAAACTTTTATGCATTTGTAATGTAAACCATTTTGGAAAACACCGTTTTTCCTGTATCATTCAAGAACTAAAAATTATATTCTGTTGCTGTTTGATTCTAACACATAGAGTTTTACTGTAGTTTTAGATAATTTTTTAAAATTAAGGTAGTTCATTTTATGTATCAGCTAGTGTCAGGGAGACATAGCACAGTAAAGGTGTTCTTCTTTCCTAACAGTGTAGCCACTGTAGCATCATTAGAAGCTCATTGTAACTTTATTATTACTATTATAGTGAAAGTTGCTTATCCCATAGAGTTTATTTGAAACCCTCAGTATAATTCATCTTTGCCAAAAATATGCTCCTCAGTAGTGAGTCTTGTATATTCTAGTGATTTTAAGATTTTGATAAGATTCTTGATTAATATTTTGTCAGTTGATGCCTATATTTTATTTTTTATAGGAGAGACGATAATAAAGACATTGATTCAGAGAAAGAAGCTGCCATGGAAGCTGAAATTAAAGCTGCCCGAGAAAGGGCCATTGTCCCTCTGGAGGCCCGAATGAAGCAGTTCAAGGACATGCTGCTAGAGAGAGGGGTCAGAAAACAATCTTTGGGGGAGATATTTCTGTTTTGTATAAGTAATATAAATATGTCTTGCTAAAAGGTCAAATCTAAGGTTAGTGCTCATGTCGTGGGGGGGAGAAGGGGAGCCTATCAAATTACTGTGCTCTTTTTCAAACAGACTTTTTCTTGGCTAATCAAACCATGTTTAACTAAATGCCATTTTACTGTCCTTTTAAGTACAAATAACATTTAACATTTATTGGGTCATTAAATTTTGGTGAGTAATGTAAGACGCGTAATAACATTACAGAATGGCGGACTGCTCGCGCTAGGTAAGGTACCCGAGATTCTCTTAATACCTTCCAAATGGCTTTTGGTTAAAGGAGAACCGCTACTTTATGATATTACTGGTAATGAAACTTATTTGAGAAGAGAGTTCAACCTTGTGGTTATATTCACAGTTTCATTTGACTAAGTCAGATTGTTCACGTTTAAATCACAACATTGTTCACAAATTGGAGCAAGCATGGGAAATCAAAATGCAAATCTTCAAGGCTTTTTCTGATGTACCAATTTTTAAAATGTCACACAGTGGTGGTTATTTTAATGAGGAATTAAGTGTGTGTTATTTCTATATAATATAGAAATGTTCAGAGCCAATTAGTGTGGAAATTTGCTCTTGCTAGCCTCCCACTGCTTGTCATTTATTAGTGATGGAAACTTCAGTATGGTGTTTATTATGTGTCCTTTTTAAGTAGTTGCCCTGTAGATTTCGAGCAAAGTTATGTGACCTTTCTGTTTTTAGAGCCAACTTAATTATGAGGCAATACATTTTTTATTTTAAAGGTGTCTGCTTTTTCAACATGGGAGAAGGAGTTACACAAGATAGTTTTTGATCCTCGGTACTTACTGCTCAATCCGAAAGAGAGAAAACAGGTAAATGGAAAATAACAGTATTTAAGAAACATACATCCCTTGCCAGCATAATTTTTAAGTTATAAAGTTTCATCCTTCCCCCCACCCCAATATAGTATTTTAAGAAAAGTTTTATACCTTAGAACATAATGATCCTTTGTGTGGACATTTCTGCTTTGGAAACACTTGGAATAGGAGTTCCTGTTGTGGCTCAGCAGGTTAAGAACCTGACATAGTGTCCGTGAGGATGTGAGTTCGATCCCTGGCGTCAGTGGGTTAAGTAAGGATCTGGCGTTGCTGTGGCTGTGGTGTAGGCTGGCAGCCGCAGCTCCATTTAGAGCTCTAGGCTGGGAACGTCCGTGTGCCACAGGTGCAGCTGTTAAAAAAGGAAGAACTACTTGGATATTTTTCCCATTATGGACATGGCTTTTGCTTCTTGAACGTTTTGTCCTTATGCCTCATACTTATCAAAGATTCAGAATTCATTTCCATGAATTTATTATTTTACTTTTTATTGGGCAAACGATGCAAATTTAAAATAGAAAAAAAGCAAAATACAGATGAGTAAAACGGACAAAAAACCTACCGGTAACCCTTCTCCACTGATAGATCCGTTGTTGGCACTTCATCCTTCCGATAGGCACCGTATATCCCTCTCTGTGTGTCAGTGTTGTAGAAAAATAAGACTCGGCATGGTTTTTTTTGTGGGGGAAGGGGCTGCACCTCCGGCGTATGGAAGTTCCCAGTCTAAGGGTTGAATCGGAGTTGCAGCTGCTGCACTGTGTCACAGCCACAGCAACACGGGATCTAAGCCGCGTCTTGGACCTACACCACAGCTCATAGCGACGCCAGATCCTTAACCCGCATCCTCATGGATACTAGTCGGATTTGTTACCGCTCATCCATGACGGGAACTCCAGTTTCAGCATGTTTATATTTCAGACACACTGCACACAAAAGTCCACATCTGTTAAGTGGCATCACTTAAACTGTCTTTTCATCATAAACTTAAAGAAATAACAGGCACTTCAGGGTCTCTGTTAGGCTAGAGTAGAACCAGCGTTGCCTTCTTATTGAGGTGTCGTTTATTCCTGTGGTGATGCAGTGACTCGTATCACATCATAGCGATTGCTGCTTTCTCTAAAGCATTGCACAGCTCAGCTTGGGTACTTGCTGAATTCCCTGGACCATCCTTACACTCAGCTCTGTAAAATAGTGAGTGTTTTGAACCACTTGTTATAGTGCTGTTGAGTTACACAATTTCATTTACTAGCAGTACTGTCCATCTTTCATATTTATAACTTAAGGGAGTAATTCTTTACAGAGTCTGTGCCATTACGCATTTGGGTCTAATTGTAGAGTTTTTGATGGAGAGAGGAAATTTACAGTGTGCCAGACATGTATTTTAGACTCATTCTTGGAAGACGTGACTTTCTGTATGTACATGCATCTGCATTTCATGCACAGTAGTTTTTTTTTTAACTGTCTGTGTGTGATGGTTTCATTTTCACCCCAGTTGATGGCCCTGTCAAAGCCTGTAAATCAGCCTTGGTTCTTTACTTCTCCCCGCTGCACATTTCAAGTCTGTGAACAAAATACACCCCAAAACCTTTTCTAAACCCAACCTCTTATTTACTATTTCCCCAACTGACACCCCAATTCAAGCTGTCGTGATCACTTCTCATCATCTGTGTGGCCCTTGATTGATCTTGCCTCCTTCTGTTCTTGTTTTCTGTAGTCAAGTCGTTTTTCCATACAGCAGCCAGACTAATTTCAAAATACGAGTTACAAATTAAGGTAGTGATCCCTTGCTTAAAAAATGTGCATTGCTTCCCATTTCGTTTAGGATAAAATTGAAACTCTTTTTCATGGCCTCTAAAATTCTGCATTCACTCATCTGCATACTCCTTGAGGCTCTTTTCTTACATTCATTTATTGATTCATTCTAGCTACACTAGCCTGGATATGCTTTTTATGCCTTGGTCAGCATAGGCACATTCTGCCACTTGCTACTCTCTCTTCCTGGAATGTTCTTTCCCCAGCTGTTTGCCGAGCTGATGCATCATTACATTCTAATTGACTAGATGCATCAGTCTAATGACTGCATCATTACAGTCAGATTCTCGACCAGGTGCCTTCTGATTAGCCTATTTCTTCACCTTCTTTCTTTGTAGCACTTGGAACTCTATTTGAAATTATCATCTGGAGTTCCCATCGTGGCTCAGTGGTTAACGAATCCGACTAGGAACCATGAGGTTGCGGGTTCAATCCCTGGCACTTGCTCAGTAGGTTAAGGATCCGGCATTGCCGTGAGCTGTGGTGTAGATTGCAGACACGGCTCGGATCCCGTGTTGCTGTGGCTGTGGCGTCAGCCTGCGGCTATAGCTCCGATTAGACCCCTACCCTGGGAACCTCCATATGCCGTGGGTTCATATGCCCTAGAAAATGCAAAAAGACAAAAAAAAAATAAATAAAAATAAAATAAAATTATCATCTGTCTTTTCCTGCCATAGAGAGCAAGAACTTGGTTTTGTTCACTGCTCTTATGTGCTGTCTAGAACCATGCTTTAACCAGCATATCCCTGATGATATGCTTTTTTAAAAAAAAATTTTTTTATTGTGGTTGATTTACAACGTTCTGTCAATTTCTGCTGTACAGCAAAGTGACCCAGTTATACCTTTTTTTTTTTCTTTTTGTCTTTGTAGGGCCACACCCGGGGCATATGGAGGTTCCTAGGCTAAGGGTCAAATCAGAGCTGTAGCCACTGGCCTACACCACAGCCCAGCAATGCAGGATCCGAGCCTTATCTGTGACCTACACCACAGCTCACGGCAGTGCCAGATCCTTAACCCACTGAACTAGGCCACGGATCGAACCTGCAACCTCATGGATACTCGTCAGATTCATCTCTGCTGAGCCACGGTGGGAACTCCACAGTTATACATTTATGTATGTACTTTTTTTCACATCATCCTCCATCACATTCCATCACAAGTGATCAGATATAGGTCCCTGTGCTGTACAGTGGGATCTCATTGCTTATCCACTCCAAATGCAGTGGTTTGCATCTGCCGACCCCGAATTCCCAGTTCCTGCCACTCCCTCCTCCTCCTTTACAACCACAAGTCTGTTCTCCGTGTTCATGAGTTTGTTTCTTTCCTTTAGATAGGTTCATTTGTGCTGTATATTAAGATGCCATGTATAAGTGATATCATATGGTATTTGTTTTTCTCCTTCTGACTGACTTCACTTAGTATGAGAATCTCTAGTTGCATCCATGTTGCTGCAAATGGTATTCGTTGGTTCTTTTTTATGGCTGAGTAGTATTCCATTGTATATATGTACCACATCTTCTTAATCCATTTATCTGTCGATGGACATTTAGGTTGTTTTCATGTTTTGGCTATTGTGAATAGTGCTGCTATGTACGTAGGGGTACATGTATCTTTCTGAATGAAGGTTTTGCCTGGATATATGCCCAGGAATGGGATTGCTGGATCATATGGTAGTTCTATATATATAGTTTTCTGAAGTACCTCCGTACTGTTTTCCACAGTGGCTGTATCAGTTTATATTCCCACCAGCAGTGAAGGAGGGTTCCCTTTTCTCCACACCCCCTCCAGCATTTGTTGTTTGTGGACTTATTAATGGCCATTCTGACTGGTGTGAGGTGATACCTCAATATAGTTTTGATTTTCATTTCTCTATTAATTAGTGATGTTGAACATTTTTTCAATGTTGGCCTGTTGGCCATCCATGTCTTCTTTGGAGAAATATCTATTTAGGTCTTTTGCCCCTTTTTCAGTTGAGTTGTTTGTTTTTTTGCTGTTAAGTTTTGAGTTGTTTGTATATTTTAGAGATTAAGCCCATGTCGATTGCATCATTTGAAATAATTTTCTCCCATTCCATAGGTTGTCTTTTTGTTTTTTTATGGATTCCTTTTAAGTTTGATTAGGTCACATTGGTTTATATTTGTTTTTATATCTGTTGTTTTGGGAGACTGACCTAAAACATGTTCCTATGGTTGATGTCAGAGAATGTTTGGCTATGTTCTCTTCTAGGAGTTTGATGGTGTCTTGTCTTACGTTTAGGTCTTTAAGCCATTTTGAGTTTATTTTTGTACATGGTGTGAGGGTGTGTTCTAGTTTCATTGATTTACATGCAGCTGTCCAGTTTTCCCAGCACCACTTGCTGAAGAGAATGTCTTTTCCCCATTTTATATTCTTGCCTCCTTTGTCGAAGATTAATTGACCGTAGGTGTCTGGGTTTATTTCTGGGTTCTCTAGTCTGTTCCGTTGGTCTGTATGTCTGTTTTTGTACCAGAACCACACTGTCTTGATTATTGTAGCTTTAAGATGTTGTCTGAAGTTTGGCAGGGTTATACATCCTGCTTGGTTTTTTCCCCTGAGGATTGCTTTGGCAGTTCTGGGTCTTTTTATGGTTCCATACAAATTTTTGGGTTGTTTGCTCTAGTTCTGTGAAAAATGTCATAGGTAATTTGATAAGGATTGCATTGAATTTGTAGAATTGCATTGAATTTGCTTTGGGTAGTATGGCCATTTTAATGATAATCGTCTAGTCCAGAAGCATGGAATATCTTTTCATTTCTTGGAATTCTCTTTAAATGACCTTGATCAGTGTTTTATAGTTTTCAGCATAGAAGTCTTTCACCTCTTTGGTGAGGTTTATTCCTAAATATTTAATTTTGGAGAGTGCAGTTTTAAAAGGTATTGCATTTTTATATTTCTTTTCTAGTATTTCATTGTTAGTGTATAGAAATGCAACTGATTTCCGAGTGTTAATCTAGTATCCTGCTACTTTGCTGAATCCGTTGATCAGTTTGAGTAGTTTTTTGTGTGAATTCCTTAGGGTTTTCTTTTCTTTTTTTTTGGTCTTTTGTCGTTTTTAGGGCCACACCCACAGCATGTGGAGATTCCCAGGCTAGGGTTCTAACAGGAACTGTAGCTGCTGGCCTTCACCACAGCCACAGCAACGCTAGATCCGAGCTGCTTCTGCGACCTACGCCACAGCTCATGGCAACGCCAGATCCTCAACCCACTGAGCGATGCCAGGGAGCGAACCTGCAACCTCATGGTTCCTAGTTGGATTTGTTAACCAATGTGCCACAACGGGAGCTCCGGGTTTTCTATGTATAGTATATTACCCGCATAGAATGACAGTTTTACCTCTTCTCTCCCAATTTGGATACCATTTATTTCTTTTGTTTGTCTGATTGCTGTGGCTAGGACTTCCAGTACTACGTTGAGTAGAAGTGGTGAGAGTGGGCATCCTTGTCTTGGCGGGAAGGCTTTGAGCTTTTCTCTGTTAGGTATTATAGAGGCTGCGGGCTTTTTTCGAATGGCTTTTGTTATGTTAAGGATGTTCCGTCTGTACTCACTTTGGTAAGAGTTTTTATCGTGAATAGATGTTGGATTTTGTCAAATGCTTTTTCTGCATCTCTTGAGATGATCTTGTGGTTTTTGACTCTTCTCGACTTTTGTTAACGTGGTGTGTGACGTTGATTGATTGTCAAAAAAGAGTTTGTGAGTTGGTTGAGTCGGAGCTACGGCTGCCAGCCTACGCCACGGCCACAGCAACTCAGGATCCGAGCCACATCTGCGACCTACACCACAGCTCACAGTCGGGCAGTATCCCCGTCCCACTGGGTAAGGCCAGGGTCGAGCCTGCATCCTCATGGATACTAGTCGGATTTGTTTCTGCTGTGGCACGGTGGGAAGTCCTGGGTGATTTTATTTTATGCTTGTGTCCCCTTCTTTCTAGTTTTTGTGAATGTATTGCTTGGTTTTTATTCGTGGTTGCTCTGTTTTTCAAGTGTGTTAACCCCTTGCTATATCTGCCTTAGCCCGATAGTCACATAGGTGCGCACACATTCTAGAAAGAAAGAATCTAGATTGTCTTACTTTTCTTCCCCACGTTTTATGATTTTGATGTCCTTTTAAAACATTTTCATGTTTATCATTTGCTGTTCCCTGTGTTTATTGTCACCTTTTTTTTTTGTCTTTTCGCCTTTATCTAGAACTGAACCTGCGGCATATGGAGGTTCCCAGGCTAGGGGTCTAACAGGAGCTGTAGCCGCCGACCTTCGCCACAGCCACAGCAACGCGGGATCCGAGCCGCGTCAGCAACTTACACCACAGCTCACGGCAACGCTGGATCCTTAACCCACTGAGCAAGGCCAGGGATTGAACCCGCAACCTCACAGTTCTTAGTCGGATTTGTTAACCACTGAGCCACGAAGGGAACTCCTGTTGTCACTTTTATAATAGTTCCCCCCTCCCTTTAGTTCTGTATACCGGCTTATTTAAGGGACTACTTTCCAATTGTGATTTTCTCCATCCTGTTTTTTCTTACTTTTTAATTTAGTGAGCCCTTTCAGTATTTCTTTTAGAATGGGTTTAGTATTGCTGTACTCCTTCAGTTTTTGTTTGTTGGAGAAATTCTTTATTTCTCCTTTTCCTTCTATTTTAAATGTTATCCTTGTTGGGTAGGGTATTTTCTAGGCTGCCCTTTTAGAACTTTGAATTTATCTTGCCACTCTCTTCTGGCCTGTATTGTTTCTATACAGAAATCATTAACTCTTTGTTTTTCTCTTGCTGCCTTTAGAATCCTCTCTTTAACTTCTGCCATTTTTATTATAATATGTCTTGGTGTGGGCCTGTTTGGGTTCAGCTTGTTTGGGGCCCTCTGCGCTTCCTGTATCTTAATATCTGTTTCCTTTAGATTTGATTTTAGCTATAATTTCTTCAAATATATTTTCAATCCCCTTTTGTTTTTCTTCTCCTTCTGGGATCCCTATTATGTGTAGATTGTCCCACTTCATATTATGCCATAGATCTCTGATATTGCTTTTGTGTTTTTTCATTGGGTTTTCTGTCTGCTGTCCTGACTGGTTGATTTCCTTCCATTGTTCTATCTTCCAAGTCACTAATTTGTTCCTCTGCAAATGAATTTTCTAATTTTTCTTGGCTCCTCCTTATGTTTTCCAGTTCCTCCATTATTGTTTATATCTACTCTCAACTCCTTCATATTTGGCCTTAATTCCTTCTTTTTGAACTCGGTGTCTGTTAGACTGCAGAGGTCTGTTTCATTGTTTGCTCAGTCAGGGGAATTCTCCTGTTCTTTTAACTGGGAATGGTTCCTGAGCTGCTTCATTTTGCTTGTATTTTTCTTATTCTCTGATTTTAGGGAAACCAACAGCTGTAGTCTTGGAGGGCCATTTATATGCCCAAACACCCCAGGGTATTTTGTGGCGGGTTACTATTTATCTTTGTTGTGATAGTTTGAATGTTTGCTGTCTCTTTCCTCAGTGTGAGCAGGCTGTTATCCCCTTGGTAGGGTGCTGTGTGTGCTTCCAAGGAGAAGGAGGCAGTGGGCAGGGCTAGTAGTCAGGGCCTGGTTGCTGGGCTCTTGACAGGAGCAGGGACCTGTGGGAAGGTGGCGGTGCAGGCTGTTCCTAGTTGCAGAGCCCGGGAAACAGCAGTGCACCTCAGCAGGGTTAGGTGGTGCCTGGAGCATTTGGCAGTGGCAGCAGCAGGGTGTGTGAGTTTCCAGGGGAGTGAGAGCAACAAGAGGTGGTGCTCGGTTGCCGTGCCCTCCTCTGTGTGGACTTCTGAGTGACTGGCACCGCAGGTGGTGCCTGTTCACGGACAATGAGTGGTGGCGGGCCATGCCCATCTGGAGTCAGATAGCTGAGGTGGTTTGCCCCCGCTGCCTGTAGGCCATGCAGGAAGTGCGCTGTCCTGCTTGTTAGCCTGCACAGGAGCTGCCGCCATCTGTAGCTGGCGCAAGAGGGGCTCTCACCTGTAGCTCGTGCGAGAGGTGCCTGGCTTCCCGTAGCCACGCCCTCTGACAGTCCACATGCGGGCACAGGGAAGGAGATTCCTAAGGCGGTCTGCCCTCCTCCTCTCGCCCTCCCCAGCAGTGTCACCTTGTTTCTCCCATGGGTCCAGACCTCCTCCCGGGTTCCTTTGGCTGTGGCGCTCTGCTCCCCAGCTCTTGGCACATCGCTCCTCGGCCCCTCAGGCTGTCTGCACAATGCCAACCCTAGTCCTCTCCCTGCAGGTGACATCCAGAGCCTGAGTCTCAGTGCCCAGCCCCATCTGGGCGTCTCAGGCCGTGTTGTCCTGGGCCATGCTACCGATGGTCTGTGTGCCTTTCACTCTGTTTTGCCCTCCTCAGTCCATCTACTGCCCTTTTCTCTATGGCTTTGAGGTCCCTCTGTCTCAACTGATCTCCCCATCGTAAGGTGGCTTCCCAGGGTGTGGGTTCCTTTCCTTTTTCTCAGCTCCATCTCGGGAGTGCCGGTCCCATCCTGACTGTTTTTCTCTCCTTTTTGCTTTTGTTCTGCCCAGTTACGTGGACGATTTCTTGCTGTTTTTGATGTTGAAGATGTTCTGCCAGGGGTCCGCAGGTGCTCTGTGCAGATTGTTCTGTGTGTAGATGCTTTTCTTTTTCCGATGTATCTGTGGGAGAAGGTGAGCACCACATCTCACCCTCCCCCGTCCAGACCTGCAGGCCCCTGAAGACTTACTTTTAGAATTTTAATGACCGATTCTTCATGGCACTGAGCGTTGGAAGGTTCCGAGTTAAATTACAAGTACACGTTGAGAACTAAAATTCTTTTTTCATTTTGGAGGCGTTTTGTAAGCTGATGGTGTTTTTAGCTCCTTAATAGAGTTACAGTTAAAAAGAGAAAAAGGTATCAAGCATTATTTTATTTTAAGTAGAAGCTCAAAGGTCTTCATGCTTTTCAAGTAGAAGTCTTTTTCTTAAAACTGGAGTGTAAGGAATGAGTGAGCCTAGAGCCTATCGTATTGGGAAGCATGACACATAATTACGAGAAATTCAGAAATATAGCGGAATTCCTAATTTTCCGTGGGACGCTCATCTCAGAGGGTGATTCCTAACTTGGGGCGGGGTGTCCCGCTGGAGGGGCCAGGAGATCCCTCCAGTTTCTAAGAAGGAAGTTAACAGGGATTCACTTGGATTTTACTCATCCTTTAGTGCTTTTACAGGGAAGAGCGTATTTACTGAGACAGGAGAGGGCCTGGGAATCATACTCTGCTCCACTTTGTTCGCCTGCAGACTTCACAGTACACTGCAGTGCTGTATTTAGAAGGTGTGGAGAATGACCCACATGCCTGCAGGGAACTGGTTGGTAATTGTATGTATTTCTATACAGCTTTTAAGGATTGGTGGATATATATGAGCTGACCTAGAAAGACGGGTCTAAATACTTTTTTAAAACTTTTTCACTTTTTTCAAAGATGCGTCTGCACGTATTTACAGAGCCACGTTATGTGTCTGTTAGGGAAATATGAGACTTTTGTCTTCCAGAACATTCCTCTCAGATCCTCTGACCTTGCGTCCAAACTGGTTGTCCTCTCTGTGCCTGATGTACAGCTGTCGTTTTGAGGATGACAGCCCCTGATCATCGTCCTGGAGGTCTCCTTCATCGTTTTGGTTGGGAGTGGTGGGGGGCCGTGTTCACCGTCTCCTGCCTTGGATATGTCTGTTTTGGTTTGCTCCCTTTTGATGCATTCCATCTCTGTAGTAGCCTTCTGAGAGAACTTGCATTGGAAAATGAACTTTTGAGGCTGTATATATTTAAAACACCTTTATACCTTTATTTGGAATTGTTCAGCTCGCTATGGAATTTGAAGTTGGATATCTTTTAGGATTTTGAAGGCATTGCTCTGCTCCTAATTTTGTGTCGTTTTGTTTCTTTGTTTGTTTTGTTTTTGTCTTTTGTAGTTTTAGGGCCACACTCGCGGCATGTGGAGGTTCCCAGGCTAGGGGTCTAATCGAAGATCTAGCCGCCAGCCTACTCCACATCCAGAGCAAGGCCAGATCCGAGCCACGGCTGTGACCTACACCACAGCTCACGGCAACGCTGGATCCTTAACCCAGTGAGCAATGCCAAGGATCGAACCCGCAACCTCATGGTTCTTAGTTGGATTCGTTAACTGCTGTGCCACAACAGGAACTCCTTGAGTGCTGTTTTTGAACTATATTTATTTATTAGTTGTTCCTTTGTATGTGGACCTGGTTTTTTTTTTTTTTTCTTTTCTTTTCTTTCCTGTGACATGGAGGATCTTCTCTTAGCCTTTAGTGTTCTGAAATTTCATGGTGAGTGTGTACCCTGGTGAAGGACCCATTGTGCCGGGCACTTGGTGGCCCTTTCAGTATGGAAACTCTTGTCTTTGAATTCTGGGAGATTTTCTTGCAATGCCTTTTTTTTTTTTGGTCTTTTCAGGACCACACCCACGGCATATGGAGGTTCCCAGGCTAGGGGTCTAATCGGAGCTGTAGCTGCTGGCCGATGCCACAGCCACAGCCACGCAGGATCTGAGCCTCATCTGCGACCTACACCACAGCTCACAGCAACGCCAGATCCTTAACCCACTGAGCGATGCCAGGGATCGAATCCGCAACCTCATGGTTCCTAGTCAGATTCGTTAACCACTGAGCCACAATGGGAATTCCTGCAATGATTTTTTGATTTGCTTCCAATGGCTTTGTCATTCTAGAGCAGAGAATTTGAGCTTTGGACTCGTCTTCAGAGTTTCTTAGCTTTTCTCTTGTTTCCTGCCTTTTTTTTTTTTTTTTAACTTTCTGGATGATTTTCTCAACTTTATTGTCTAACTCTTGAGGTTTTCATTTTTTTATCGTGTTTTAGGAGTGGATTTTTTGTTCTTTGAATTTTTTTTTTGTTTTATGGTTACAATGTCTTTTCTTAATTTTGAGATTATTTAGGGTTTTTTTTCTTTTATTTTTCATTTTTCTGCCTATTCTCTTTCCACTAAGTTCTCTCTGTCTTGGTCACTTTCATTTTGGAGAGTTCCTTAGATAAACTCTGACTGCTGATAATGAAGACTGTGGCACTGAAATGCTCTGTGGGCCTCTTTGGCATCTGGGTGGGCTCTCAGGATTGTTGGCTTTGCTTTACAGCAGTGATTCTCAGCCAGGGCATTTTTGCGCTCGGGGACATTTTTGTTTGTCACACCTGAAGGAGTGCCCTCTGGTGGCCGGGGGTGCTGTTAAGCAGGATCGGTCCAAAGGCGGTCCAAAGGGACACCTCCCCACTGTGGGGTGGTTTAGGCTGCTGTGTTAAGATCCTGGGGCATAGGTACTGTTTAAGCGGGTGAGATTCCAGATGAGGGCTTGGGGTCCCTTGGAGGCCTAGTTCTTGCTGCTTTGGTTCTGAGGGAGCCGTGTCTGGTATGCTACCGTGTGTTTGCCTAATTCCCGGTTCTCTCAGTCCACTACACCTCATTCCTAATTTTATGTTCAGTCCAGAAACACTGTTTTACCTTTTGGAGGTAAAGCACATCGTTTTTGGCCATGCCGGCAGCATGCAAAAGTTCCTGGGCCGGGGATAGACCTTATGCCACAGTAGTGACAGTACCCGATCCTTAATGGGCTAAGCCACCAGGAAACTCTGGGGCCAGCGAAATTTTAATATACACTTATTTAGATAGTATTTTTTTAGGTTTTTTGAGCCATATGGTCTCTGTCCTGGTTGTGTAACTCTGCTGTTTTAGTGTGAGAACACCCATAGATTTATGTAAAGGAATGAACGTGACTGTTCAAATTAAGCTTTATGGATGCCGAAATTTGAATTTCATTTAATTTTCATGTGTCATGAAGTTTCTTTCCCCCCTACCTGCAGCTATTAAAAATATCAAAACTCTTCTTGGGCTCTACGAGAACAGTCAGCAGGAAAGATTCGGCCAGCAGATCATGATTTGCCGACCCTTGCTCTGGAGAGTAACCTCTTGCCTTTTCTGAGTTTCAGGAATGGCTGTGCCCCAGATCCTCAAGTTGGCCGGGGGATATAGTGATTAAACTGCTTCTTTAAAGGCCTTATGGTGGCTGTACTCTGTCCTCGTTTCATGAGTAACTGGTGCTGTCAGCTTTGGAGCTCTTTGAGGTTTCTCTAACAGCTTGTTGGTAGAGGGTCTGCTTTCTTGTCCAAATCCTTTATCACTTCTCCATGTGCCTTTTTTTTTTTTTAAGAGCATTTTATTTTATGTTTTAATTTTTACTTTTATGTTTTGCTGTTTAGGGCCTCATCCATGGCATATGGAGGTTCCCAGGCTAGGGGTTGAATCAGAACTGTAGCTGCCAGCCTATACCAGAGCCACCACAATGCCAGATCTGAGCCATGTCTGCGACATACACCACAACTCACTGCAATGCTACATCCTTAACCCACTGAGCGAGGCCAGGGATTGAATCTGCATCCTCATGGATGCTAGTCAGATTCGTTTTCTACTGAGCCACGATGGGAACTCCTCTGTGTGCTTTTCAACTTTCAGTGTTGCTGTTTCTTTTTTCCCTATTTCTCTTACCGGTTTGTGACTTAATTGTCATTTTATTGGAGTTTGAAGAAAGCAGGAAAGAAATGTGCATGTTTAGCTCATCTTTTTTTTTTTTTTCTTTTTAGGGCTGCACTTACGGCACATGGAAGTTCCCAGGCTAGGGGTCAAGTCAAATTGGAGCTGCAGCTGCTGGCCTACACCACAGCCACCGCAACGCAGGATCCAAGCCGAGTCTGTGACCTACACCACAACTCATGGCAATGCCAGATCCTTAATCGACTGAGTGAGGCCAGGGATCGAACCTGCAACCTCATGGTTACTAGTCGGATTCATTTCCACTGAGCCACTAGGGCAACTCCTCAGCTCATAATCTTGACTGTAAATTATGTGGAAAAAAATATTCTAGAATATATGCAAAACGTGATTACATTTTGGTGAAAATAATTATATTTTAAAGAGAAGCATGAAAATTAAATTATAGGTTTTATACTGTTAATATTTTTTTCTAGAAGGGCTTTGGGAAGACTGATTTTTCTTGAACATTTTACATTGCTTGAAATTTAAAAAACAGACCTATGTTCCGTTTTTAATTAGGGAAAATGAAAATTAAAGGAGGTTTTAACTTTTTTCAATTTTGGGAGCCTAAACAGAAGGCTTGAATGCTTGTATAATTCTGTCATTAGAAGCATTAAAGTGAGACTTGCTATAGATCATCTGCATGTAGTTGTTACTATAATTAATAGAGTTTCCCTATTATTCTTTGAACAAAGATACTGACTTAGTACTTTTTTAATAGATTTTACAATTTGATAATTTAGATTTACCTCTGTGAAAGACTAACTTGTCAAATTGGTTTATTTTTGTAATAGGTATTTGATCAGTATGTAAAGACCAGGGCAGAGGAAGAACGCAGGGAAAAGAAAAACAAAATAATGCAAGCCAAGGAAGATTTCAAAAAAATGATGGAAGAAGCAAAATTTAATCCAAGGTATATGGTTTGTTACTGTCAAATATCAAAGTTATATGTGTTTTCTCCTAGGTCAGTTATACGTACAGATTTTTGGACAAGAAAAACTTCTTGGTTTCTGCCTAAGAAGTTTCAGTCTTAATGTATTTCCTTTGGAGCGGTCCTTAGAGGCACTGGTTTTTAAGAAGGGTACCTTTGTTTGAAAAGTTTCTCTGAGAGTAAGTTTCCTTCTCTAGAAACTGGTAAATGATTAAAAATCTGTCTCTGTCTTCTTCTTTTTTTTTTTTTTTTTTTTTGCTTTTTAAGGCTGCACCCAAGGCATATAAAGGTTCTCAGGCTAGGGGGTCGAATCAGAGCTACAGCTGCCAGCCACAGCCACAGCCACGCCAGATCTGAGCTGCATCTGCGACCTACACCACAGCTCGTGGCAAGGCCAGATCATTAACCCACTGAGCGAGGCCAGGGATTGAACCCGCAACCTCATGATTCCTAGTCAGATTCATTTCCTCTGTGCCATGACAGGAACTCCAGTCCCTGTCTTTTTAAAAGTTTTATACAAAATAAATTGCAGAGCAGGAATGTTATTTTGAGTGAAGTAGTGCAGTGATGAATTTTTCACTTCTTGGATTTCTAAGTGTCTAGATTATTGTTTTGTTTGACATTTTCAACTAATTGTTAATATGTGTTGCATATGTGTCATGGGCTGAAGAACACAAGACATTGTAAACTTAACATGCCTAGCATTGTAATAACAATTATAGCATCAATTGGGTATTTTGGGTAGACGTATGAACTTGGACATAATATGCATGTCCAAGTACATGCATTTGTGTGTGTTAGCTCATTGAGTTTTCAAAACAGCCAATAGAGTATTTGTGACCGTGAAGAATATAATATTCTTTAGAGAAAAATAGTGTTTCAGACTCTCTAGGAGGTCTTGGGCTTTTTCTTAATCAAAAGGGTGAGTTCATGGGTCAGTGTAGTTGCAACTGGGTTATAAAAGACTGTTTTGGAAGGTGGTTAAGGAAATTTGAACATGAATTGGTATTATGTAATATTAAAGAACGAGTAGGAGTTGCTGTTGTGGCTCAGCGGTAGTGAACCCAACTTTTTATCCATGAGGATGAGGGTTCGATCCCTGGCCTTGCTCAGTGTATTAAGGATCCTGTTTTCCTGCAAGTTTAGGCATAGGTCAAAGATGAGGCTCAGATCTGGATTTGCTGTCGTGGTGATGTAGGCTGGCAGCTGCAGCTCCCGATTTGACCCCTAGCCTGGGAACGTCCATATGCCACAGGTGTGGCCCTAAAAACAACACCAGCAATGTGAAGAATTTGTAAATTTCTTGGGTATTGTAGTTATGTAAGAAGAAGAGAAGGATTTACTCTCAGGAGGTGCATGCTGAAATACTTAGAAATGAAGTCACATGATGTCTATAGCTTATTTTCAAATGACTCAGCAGAATACATGCAGTTTGTAGATATAAAGCCCTGGGGTTTATTCAGGAAAAGAATGACTGGGGAGAGTTCCCTAACGTTAGGACCTACCTCTTCTATGTCTTTTTCTTTTTTAATGGAAATGACAGCCTGTACTTCGTTTGGTCAGCTGTATTCTTCCCCCCTCCGACGGCCAGCCGCTATCTGCCTCACTCTTCTCCCCCAGAAGGTTCTTAGACCATGTCTGTTATAAAGTAGTGCATTTAGAGTTAAAGGTTAAAAACATTTCTGTGGGAATCCAATGCCAAAACTTCATTTTAGTCGTTTCTCCTTAAAAAAAAAAAAAAAGGTATTAATTTACCTACTCTAAGCAATGTAAATATGTATAAAATAATTGAATTCTCACTTTTGTATGTTGATTTTACAGTTTCTAAGTTTATTTTTTAATCATAGTAATCATTGCTTTTTCTGTCTTAAAATTATAAAGCAAGGTACTTAATTTATCATGAAAAGAAATAGATTTAGTGGTCTACATATGATCCCTTTTCTGGGGTATGCATTTTTATTTTACCTTAATTTTTATTATGGTTACATATCCATTGTTCAGATATGGTTTGCAATGTATCCTATTGTTAAAAATGTTGAATTAATGAAATTAGATATTATGAGTAATACCAGTTGCATATAAAAGATTATTAGAATTCGGCTTTGGTTAGCAAAGGTTAAAAATAGCAAGTATTAGCAGTGAGTGGTACTCTTCAGGTGATGTTTTAAATTCTGAATTCTGAGGTTAACAAGGCAATTTTTTCTTTGTAATTTAAGTAGTAATTTCATCTTTGTTTTGATACCTAACAGAAGGTATTTCATTTTTGTATTGAGATAGCTTTTTTGTTTTTCTTCCCTTTGGCTCCGTCTGCGGCATATGGAAGTTCTCTGGGCCAGGGATCAAATGCATGCCACTGCAGTGACCCATGCCACAACAGTGACAACACCGGATCTTTAACCTGCTGTGCCCTAAGAGAAACTCCAAGATATAGATAGTTTTTAAAGGGGGAAATAAGCTTTGTTTTTCACGTCTAAAAACCACGCTAAATGCCGGAGTGTTTATTGGAATGAGTTCTTACTATGTAGGGTGAAAGCTTCAGATACTGAAACATCAGTATATGAAGGCTTTGTAAGTGCCTTTGTAGATCTTACCTGTCCATAGCTAGGCTGAAGCTCCTTTGTTCATCCATTGAGATCAAGCTTTAAATTCTTTAGACTTTTTGTTTTAATTCTTCCAGTATAATTTTAATAGTTTTAAAGGATTTATTTATATCTGAAACAACACTTGGGCATCTTGAGTCATTTTCTGTTGACTGACTCTGTGTGTGTGTGTATGTGGATACATGTATGCATGTTTTTTTTTTATTTTGGGAACCGAACCTGCGGAGCATATGGAGGTTCCCAGGCTGGGGTTCCAGTCGGAGCTGTAGCCGCTGGCCTACGCCATAGCCACGGCAATGCCAGATCTGAGCCGTGTCTGCAACATACACCACAGCTCATGGCAACACTGGATCCTTAACCCATTGAGTGAGGACAGGGATGGAACCTGTGTCCTGGTGGATCCTAGTCAGGTTTGTTTCTGCTGAGCCACAACGGGAACTCCAGTTTCTGTTGACGGCAAACATTTTTTTCTACGGATCACATGTTTCTTTGTATTTTTAGTGATTTCTACTTGAGTATTGGAAATTATGGGTAATAGGCAGAGACTCTGAAGTGTGTTATCTTCCTCTGAAGAGTGTGGATGCTTGTTTTGGTAGGCAGTTCAGTTACAGTCTAGACACTTAAATTTTAGTTGATTTTATGCTTTGTTAATGTGGGTTTCAGAAGGTGGAGAGTGTTTTCGTCAAACTTCCATCTCTGTCTCCCTTGTGGATCATTGTGGGCTTTGTTGTCCTAATACTGTTCTTTTTCTACTACTACTCAGTGTCTAGTATCTCTTTTGCTCCTGACAGTGTAGCAGTTTGGTAGAGAGTGGTAGTTCCTGCTTGTTTATAGTTCGGCCTTGGCCGCCTACTTACCGTTTGTGGGGAATTTCTAAGGGATATTCTTGTGGGGTGTCTTCTCTCCGTTCCTCTGCCAGTTTTGCAGCCACACTCTGATCTCTGCTTCTTGCAGCTCTTTGGGACCACTGGACTCTTCTTGTTTTGGGAATGAACTACCCCATGGCAGAGGCCCTCGGGCTCACTGCCTCTCTTGTCCTGCCTCTTTAAATCCTTGCCCCCTGTGTTATCTTGTTTTAGAGTTGCTTGTGGAGGGACAGCCAATTCAGCAAGAGTTAATCCACCATGGCTGGAAGCAAGACTCGGCCTCATTTTAGGGTGGAGATGGCTGAGCTCCAGTCTCTTGAAGCACAGAGGCTCTTTGCTCTCGGATGCCTGTCCCCCTCACGTCATGTTGATAGTATCTGTCTCTAACCGCATTTTCACCCTTTAGTCCTTTTTACGCCTTTCTGTAGGCAGTTGTTGGGACTCATTTGTCTGATTGGCACATGTTCTTACTGGGAAGGAGGTGTTGTCTGCTGACCTTTCTATCAGCAAAAAAGCTCTACCAAAGTCAGCGCACTTGCTGTTTGTTACAGGGCTACTTTTAGTGAGTTTGCAGCCAAGCACGCTAAAGACTCAAGATTCAAAGCAATTGAAAAGATGAAAGATCGAGAAGCCTTGTTTAATGAATTTGTGGCAGCTGCAAGGAAGAAAGAGAAAGAAGATTCGAAGACCAGAGGTGAGAAGGTAAGACGTTTTTTGTTTCAGCGATGTGATTGGTGGAACTTGGGATGGGAGGGACCAAGCTGGTGTGTTTCTGATCTCACTTGGGCATAAATATCGGGACCCAAATTTATTGTTTAGCTTTTTAAGTTTACTTTTATTGTTGTTTATATGTGTGTGTTCTGTTACTTTACTTCAGGAATGCATTGTTTTAGTAGTGTCACTGAACTGCATAGATTTTCTCTAAGTGTTACTAATACTAAGATAAGTAATAAACCCAGAACTGGTTATAGGCCTGTCTGTTCACTGGCGCCTGCCTGCTGAGATTTCATGGTTCTTTATGGGTAGTAACACTTAAATTTTGAAAAGCTTCTTTATCTTTTTTGCTCTCTGAAAGATAGCATTTTAGTGACTTTTCTAATCTTAGTAAACATATCTTACATAGAAATGATTGCTCATCAGAATTAAAGGTCAGTTATTAAAGATGAATGAATTCCAAATGTCATTGATGGAGTGTCAGGAGGAGAGGAGCTCACCCCGGGGGGTAGACGGGCACGGAGGTGGCACCGCTGGTGCGTGAGCCATCAAAGCCTGCCACCCTCTCCTCGGTGTCCCTGTGCGCTCTGTGAACGGAGACAAAGAACCTCTCAAGCCTTATCATTTTTGACATTTAAGGTTGGCTCTTATTCCAGAAAGTTAAAGTGTTACAAATTCTGTTAAGAAATGTTACTAGTGGAAGTAACATCACTCTTACTGGGAAGAAGCCACTTTCATCGAAAATAGCAACAGTCTTAGGTGAAATAACTAATCCCTGAAACTTCCTGATTATCCAATTTATTGTGCTTCAAGGTAGATTTTTTTCTAGACTTATTTCAGTGTTAACTTTTTTTGTTAAATGATTGTGCTTCTCAGAGGAAATGAACAAAACTGAATTCTCCATAAACATTTTATCTGTAGAATTATATAGTCATGTCAGTGAATTGTTTGCTGCTTTTGACTTTTAGTTAGAACTTGTTTGGTTAGAGAAAACCAAGTAAATGAGTGATTAACGTCATATGGTTGCTTTTGAACAAACTGAAATGCAAATTCTCTTTTCATTTGTAACTAACTTCTAAACATGTTTTGATAACTGTTTTCTGTGTTCTCTTTTATAACAAGTGGGTAGACTTCACGGTTTTGTGCCGTGCAGCCTGTCGGTCGGTTCAGTCTGACAGCTCTGCGTCACGACCCGCAGGGCAGTATGGGGCAGGCTGGTGAGGGACGAGTGGCCATCTGAGCGGAGACTTCAGCCTCCCGCCGCTCCCGCATGTTTCAGTTTTTTTAGTTTTCTTCTTTGTGAAGTAATGAGAATGTGTCTAGAATGTGTTAATTAAAATAAGAAGTGAAGTAGACGTTACATCTAAAATAAACCTGATATATTAGGCTTTATTTTCTTTTGCTTGTGAAATTAGAATTCTCTAGATCAGAGCTTTCACTTTGTACTGTAACAGTTTTTAAAAAAACCGGCAAATTAACTAAAGTGAAACTTTCTCGGCCACTTTGAAGAATGCAAGCTTACTAGGCTGCGATGGCAGAAATCTTTAAAGGTTTAAATGTAGTTTATGTTTACATCCGAGAAGTATCTTGTTAGTGAGGTTTTATCACTGCATGGCTGTCACTGTATACTCTTACAAAGTCCAGTACATTTTTTAAAAAAGGCAGTAACCCGATGTAACTGAATAGTCAACTAGTGTGGGAGCTTTGTTGTTCTTATGCTTCCCGAGCCCGTCTTTGTAACCTTCAGAAAACTGAGTCAGCAGCTGAAGAGGGTAAGTGCGAAGGTAGATGCTCACTGAAGGACACTGGCTTTTGGTGAAATCCTTTTTTCTTCTGTTTAGTGAGCATTTTCAAGCTGAAGGGTTCAGTCGTCATATTCATGTAACTTCCACTGAAGTTTTATTAAAAATGCCCTTAAAACTGTTTTACTGGGCTGTTTTGTTTGCCAGAGTAGCTACCCTCATGTTTTTGTTTGTTCTAATTTTATTATAACTGATTTTTATTAAATTCTGTTTCAAATAATTTATTTTTTGGAGCCATAAATTTGAAGTTGCACATAACGGAGTTAATCCTCTTATCAAGTTGGCGTTTTTTCTCTCTTCCCTCTCTTTTTTTCTTTTCTTTTTCCTTTTTAGGGCCGCACCCACGGCACATGGAGGTTCCCAGGCTAGGGGTCTAATCGGAGCTGTAGCCGCCGGCCCACAGCCTCAGCAACAAGGGATCCGAGCCGCATCTGCGACCTACACCACAGCTCATGGCGATGCCGGATCCTTAACCCACTGAGCAAGGCCAGGGATCAAACCCGCAACTTCATGGTTCCTAGTTGGATTCGTTTCCGCTGCGTCACGATGGAAACTCCTCTTCCCTCTCTTTTGAATTGGCTGCTGAACTATTTTTGTTACAGTATATTTGGCTTAGGAGACAGTTTCTCCCCTTTTGTTTTTGTTTTTTGATTTTTTTGGCTGCACCTGTGGCATGCAGAAGTTCCTGGGCCATGGGTCAGAACTTTGTCCCAGCAGTGACAATACTGGATCCTTAACTGCTGATCACCAGGGAACCCCTTATTTCTCTCCTTTTAATGAAACAGTTTAGATGGTAAGGTACTTTCATTTTTGGAGAGAAGAAAATAGGGACAGTAGTGTCTTGAATTGTTGCTAATGGTAATTGACTTTTTTTTTGACATTTATGCAATTGCTAAATAACCCCTCTCATACAAATAGCAGCTCCAGTAAGCCATGGTAATATCCACAGTGAAAGGAAGTTAAAATTTAATTTTATTTAAAGTTCGGTGTGTTTACACTTTGTGCATTTTTAAAATTATATGATAATCCTTACTATAGACTTCAAGTCTAATGTTTGAAAATTTTCTAAGTTAATATAAATTCCTATGGCTTAGGCTCCTGTTTGATACAGCGTACATGTTGTATTTAACATAAATTTTGTTAATTTTTCCTTCAGTTAACCTGTGCACCTGGGAATTTGGTTTTCACGGTGTCAGACACAAAGTAGACAGCAGAGAAATTAGGTTATGTCACTGTGTGAAGCGGTTTCTTTATCGCTGTCTAGAAATACTGGATTTACAAATTATTTCTCATTAATCCAACTAAATTCAAGAACCAGGTTCAGTGAGTGGAGAAACCCAAAACTGATTAGCTCATGGTTTTTTTTGTTTTGTTTTGTTTTTTGCTTTTTAGGGCCGCACCTGTAGCATGTGGGGGTTCCCAGGTTAGGGGTCCAATTGGAGCTATAGCTGCCGGTCTACACCACAGCCACGGCAACGCCAGATCCAAACCACATCTGTGACCTACACCACGGCTCAGGGCAACGCAGGATCCATAACCCACTGAGCAAGGCCAGGGATCGAACCCACAACCTCATGGTTCCTAGTCAGATTCGTTTCCACCGGGCTAACTCGAGAACTCCTTGTTTTTTAAAAAATTCTTCAGTGCAGAAACTCTGTTTCTTACAACTTTACAAGTGTTGTCCAGAAAGGACATCTACTTCTCTTTCATGAGAAATGAGGTTATAGGGAGAAGTGAGAGGGCAGGAATAGGCAGGAATGATTTGTGCCCGCACAGCCATTCTGCTTCTGTTCCCGATCTCTCTTTCCTGCGGTCAGGCGGGAGGCAGCGTGTTTACTGTGGGAAGAGAGGTTTCTAAGTAGCGTATAAGATGACGCTAAAGGATTAATACTGCTAAATACCTTTACATTACATTATTCAGTACTTGATTTGTTAAGAATGTTAATTTTATTGACACTTATATTCTCGTAAAAGCATACATGTTTAATGACTAAAAAGTACAGAAAATCTGGATGTAGTTTTTTGCTTTTTTTTTGTAATGACTAATTATGACCATAGAAATGCTTTAATCTTCTTACATATAAAGGTACAATCATTGCTCTTTTCTAAAACTAAAATATAAAGGTTTTCTCTTTGTTTTTACACATTTAACAATATAGTTTTAGGTTTGTAATGAGTAGGGCTTGCTATTTGTGCTCAGTTATTTCTGAATTACCCTATTTTAACAGTTTTATTCACCTGCTTTTTAAAATATTCTTGCCATCTTGCTGTTGAAGTATTTTACAATTCACAAGCCTGAATCTTAGCTAAAAATAAATGCAGATTCACATTCTTTATAAAAACATGGCAGTTCTGAGATCGGAAGTTATAAACAACTTAAAATTTTTTCCTAAATTTGAATAATTTAAGAATATGATTTGTTTTGAATTTGGTAGATTTTAAATGAGAGCCTATGTGTGTATTGATTTTTATATTTCTCATCAAAGAGCAATTCTGATAGTCTCTTTTTACTAAAAATCCGCTCAGAATGCATTAAAAGAGTTATTTTTATTCTTAAGGTAATGAACGTTTTTTTCTACTTGTAAACATTTAGCTATGAGGAATTTCTCATGGACTGTTGTTTTCCTCCCACCTCACACCTGTTTTAAAATACAGATTAAATCGGATTTCTTTGAACTGTTATCTAATCATCACTTGGACAGTCAGTCTCGATGGAGCAAAGTAAAAGATAAAGTGGAAAGTGATCCACGTTACAAAGCAGTGGACAGCTCCTCAATGAGAGAAGACCTTTTCAAACAGTACATTGAGAAAATAGCCAAGGTAACTGTGGGAGGGTCAAAGTCTTCATTGCGTTATGAAGGCACTTGCCACTGTTTGGGCCTTGGAATTTTCCTTACTGCTATTCTCAGTAAAATCTGTAGTAGTTACTTCTGACATGAAACTAGTTTTGAAATTTTGTATTTGGCAAACTGGTTACTCTGTGGAGGCATGTTTTGATGGAGTGTGATAAGACGGTTAATGTTATTTCACTTCCACAGAATTTAGACTCAGAAAAGGAGAAGGAGCTTGAAAGGCAAGCCCGCATTGAGGCGAGCCTTCGAGAACGAGAGAGAGAGGTTCAAAAGGCTCGTTCGGAACAAACAAAAGAAATAGATCGGGAGCGAGAGCAACATAAAAGAGAAGAAGCCATCCAGAACTTCAAGGCTCTTCTGTCCGATATGGTATATGGTTGTTTTTTTCCTCTAAAGTACTGGATATTAGAAATCTATTGTATTGCCTCATTAATGGACTTTTTGATTGTCTTTAAATTGACTCGAGAGAGAGAGAATTTAGTAAGTTACCTATAAAGTATTTTATTTTTTAAGCTTTTGTAGCTTTTATTTATTTACTTATTTTTGCTTTCTGGGCTGCACCTGTGGCGTATGGAAGTTCCCCTGGCTAGGGGTTGAATCGGAGCTACAGTTGGCAGCCTATATACCACAGCCACAGCAGCGCTGGATCCCTGACTCACTGAGTGAGGCCAGGAATTGAACCTGCATCCTCATGGATACTAGTTGGATTTGTTTCTGCTGTGCCACAACGGGAACTCTCCTATAAAGTATTTTAAAATTGAATACTTGGTATTAACACCATTAGGAAAACCTTGGTTATTTGATATTTTCAGAAGTTCAGTGTTTTATACACATAAAATTTATAATTAATTTTAGTCTCAAAGCTTTCTATTACTGTTCTTGCTGAAGTCATCCTGAGTCATCACGCACTCGCATGCCGAGGTAACAGCCTGAGCGAGCTGACCATCATTTAGTCTTTGGGGGATCTAGGGCCACGTAGATGGCGTGGTGTGGGCGCAGGACTGGAGGCGTGCTCACCGCGGGAGACGGCCTGGGCTCTTCTTGAAAAGCCGTGTGAATGTAGGGGTGTTTTCCTGCTGCAGTGATTGTGTCCTCAGAGCGCTCTGCTGTTGGACTTGTTCTCCCCCCTTCTCTGTCGCTGTCTCTTCTGTTTCTTTTCTCTCTCTGAGTAGGGCTCCTTTCATCGTTCCTGCTGCTGCTTCTTATGTCTTCCCTTCCTTCTCCTGATCTGTTTTCAGTGACTTCTTTCTCTTTGAATGCTGACAGTTGGTTCCTGTTTTCTCTCCCTGCCTCTGCTTCCCTGAAAATTCATCCTCTTTATTGCAGTCCTAGAAAGCTTTGCAAAAGGCAAATCTGGTGATTTGTGTCACCCTTCTCGTTGCTTGCAGAGGGTGAATGTTCTCCCTCCTCCTGGCAGTTCCCTGCCTTTCAAGTTCAGTGTCCTTAGTGTAATACGGAAGATAGTTCATTCTCGACTGTCCTGTCTGCACGTTAGCCTGTCCTCTCCGGTTTCCTCTCTTGTCTGCTGAGCTCCGGCCTTGCTGAACTTAGCTCTCATGAGCCGGGCTTACATTTTCTGCGTGCTGCCATCACACTTGCCGTCCCTCCAACCTGTAATGCTCTTCCATTTCCTGCTGCCGTGGCCAGTTCGTCATTCCTCCAGCACACACTCAGGTGTCTCCTCTGTAGGGCCGATCCCAACCCATCTGGGCAGATGCGATCTCACTGTTCCACTGGCCACCCTCGGGCTCAGCGTATTCCTCTGCAGCGCTTACTGCATGTTAGCGCCCGTCTTCCTGTAAAAGAAAGCAAGCCTAGTGTCTTAGTTATTTTGTATTTCCAGTACCAAACTCACTGCTTTCCCTGACATGTTTTAAGTCCTTGATAAATGTTGGTTAAATAAATGTTTCTATATTTTCCTTCCTTCTTAACTTTTGTGTCTTGCGGCATCCTGTATTTCTTCGTGTTGGCAGCAGTGTGACTTAACTTGCAGTGCCATTGCCGTCAGTGAGGCATACCTTTCTGCTGGTTGCTGCACCAGCCAGACCTGTCATTTATCTGTTAGTTGTCTTCGTAGTGATGCCAGTTTCTGCTCATGTGTGCAAGTGTCACCTCCAGTATGTTGTTGTTAATCCCAGTTTGAGTTCAGGAATTATTTGTCCTGTGAGCTGCTTGTGCTGCAGTAGCTTCTTTTATTAAGTATATTGTTCCTCAGTCGAACAGATTGGTCTTTTATTGACAAAATACGAGAAGATAAGTGTGTTTGGTGATGGAGACCGCGGTCTCTTTTAGGTGCGTTCTTCGGATGTGTCCTGGTCCGACACCCGGAGGACTCTTCGGAAGGATCACCGCTGGGAGTCCGGCTCCTTGTTGGAGAGGGAGGAGAAGGAGAAGCTTTTCAACGAACACATTGAAGCCCTTACCAAAAAGAAGAGGGAGCACTTTAGGCAACTTCTGGATGAAACCTCTGCAGTAAGAGTCTTGTACCCTTCTATTTTAATCTAGACTGATCTTCGTTAATAATTCCCCAAAGCAAAACGTTGATGTGACTTTTACTGGAACTCATGCGTTTTGTGACACTTTCCTCTTTGATTTTTTTTTTTTTTAAGTGAAATGTTGATGGTACCTGTGCTATTTAGAAATTACTTCCTTAAAACAAACAAACAAAAAATTACTTCCTTTTGTGGTTTTCAAATTCGTATCTGCCCCTGCAGTAATTCACAATGTCCTTAGCTGTGTTGTGTGTGATCATTGACACCTCCTGATGATCAGTTTATTAGGTTGCTTCTTTGGTCCATTTTTAACTTGATACCATGGTCCCCTTGTTTGGCACTTTGTATAGTCTGTTGTTCAGGTGTTGTTCCTGTTTATCTGCTCTCCTTGTGGCGATGGTTTCTTCAGAAGTTACGAGTTTCCCATGGAGATAGAGGGTTTGCAGGTGACTGTCTTAGGCCATCTTGAGAGTATGGCCATGAAAATAACCTGGGGCAAGCCAACAAACAGAAATTGCATTAAAGCTGCTTCTCTGTGGCTAACTAGCCCAGTTAGGCTTGGGCATTACACTGGGATTGCAGGTTAGTGTGTAACATTGTGTAACATTATGTACCATGTGTGCTGCGGTTTGACCCCTTTAATAAAAGTGAGTTTTACATAAGTTTTTTATTCACTTGTCTTTCAAAGATTACCCTAACATCCACGTGGAAAGAAGTGAAAAAAATCATTAAGGAAGATCCTCGGTGCATTAAGTTCTCCTCCAGTGACAGGGTAAGATTTTGTCTGAGATTTACTTTCAGTTTGTTAATGTTACTTGGGTGCTAAGTCAGCACCAAAATGAAGGTGATGGTTTTATTTTATTTTATTTTATTTTATTTTATTTTGCCTTTTGTCATTTTAGGGCCGCACCCGCGGCATGTGGAGGTTCCCAGGCTAGGGGTCTAATCGGAGCTGTAGCCACTGGCCTATGCTGCAGCCACAGCAACACAGAATCCGAGCCGCGTCTGAGACCTACACCACAGCTCACGGCAACGCCGTATCCTTAACCCACTGAGCAAGGCCACGGATCGAACCCACAACCTCATGGTTCCTAGTTGGATTCGTTAACCACTGCGCCACGATGGGAAGTCCGAGGTGATGGTTTTAAGTGAATAACTTTTAAGTGTATGAGAAATAAGTCTGAATTTTAAGTTCATATTAACTATCAACAGGACAACACAATAGTAACTTTATAACTTTAATTCTTGGGGTTAAGCTTGTGTTTTGGGATCGTCTAGAGATTTAATGAAGCTACGGTTTTTATTTATTGTACAGTCAGGTCCCACTGAATAGAGATATTCAGGCTGGTGGTTGGTATCAGGCTATCATAGTGTTTGACTCTTACAGCCACGCTAGCAGAGTTTCTTTCTTTCTTTTCCTTTCTTTTTCGTTTTTTTTTTAGGGCGGTACCTGAGGCATATGGAAATTATCAGGCTAGGGGTCAAATCAGAACTGCAGCTACTGGCCTGCACCAAAGTCCCAGCAACGCCAGATCTGAGCCATATCTGCGACTTACACCACAGCTCACGGCAACGCCGGATCATTAACCCACTGAGCAAGGTCAGGGATCCAACCCGCATCCTCATGGATGCTAGTTGGGTTCGTTCTTGCTGAGCCACGACAGGAGCTCCTGGCAGAGTTTCTTTAATGCTCCAAGACTTTGGAGTGGGGGCACCAAGGGTCTGGAAAGTGAATGACGTCAAGGAAAGTGTAGCTTTTTCTCCACTTCCGTTTTATCTCCTGGCCTTTGTATGTTCTTTGCTCCCATCCTTCTCCTGTCCTGGTTGCTTTCTCTGGATTGAGAGTCCGAAAAATCCATGGATTTAATACTCTTCTCCCACATACTCCATAATTTTAGACACGGGGAGCACAGACTGTGGTGTGGTTGGGCAAGAGTGGTAGACCAGTAGCTGAAAGGCCTGGCCTCAGTCTAGCTTTTCTGGTTGTTTAGAATTGAGAATAAGGTCCCGTAAAGTATGCCATGCTTATTGTCTTTTCCTGGAAGATAGGAATACAGTCTATAGGAGTGCACATTTAACCCTCAATCTCCTAGTGTTTTAAGAGGGTTTGCCACTTGAGGTTGTTAGGAAGGAGCCCTCAGTGCACTCTAGCTCATAGCAAGCCTTCAAGCTCTGGCTCCTGCTAGTGTAGTACATGGCTTCTCATTCTTGCTTTTGGCCTTACAAGTGTACATTGTATAATTTTGCTTGTTAATGAATGTTGTATGAAGAAAAATGTGTGTCTTACTGCTTTTTTCTTTTCAATTATGTTGTGACTTGTAAACTTCTGGTTTAATACTGATTTTGGAATTAGTGGAATATTTTTTCCCTAATCTTACTGTCTTTTTCCAGAAAAAACAAAGAGAGTTTGAAGAATACATCAGAGACAAATACATCACAGCCAAAGCTGACTTCAGGACGCTTTTGAAAGAGACCAAATTTATCACCTATAGGTGTGTTCAGTGGGATGCTTGATCTTGGCGGTCGCTGTCTTACTAGTCCTTCTCTGGTGGCCAGAGCGTGCTTTGCACTCACACACATGTTGACATTATTAATTTTTAGGAATAAGAAGAAGACAGCTTTTATCAAATATGGCCAAATATACAGCCCATGTCTACCTTACCTCCTTTTTTTTTCTTTTTCTTTTTTTTTTTAAAGAAAGGGCCCAGATGTTCTTATTTTGCGTTACCCACCCATCCAGGTTTTAAACATACTTTTGTTTTTACTTCACTGCTTTTTTAGAAATATTCCCAAAAGATAGAAGAACCATATTTCATGAAGAGACTTTAAAATAAACCTTCACTATCAATAAACATTGCCTCCTCTGAAGACTATTCAGCGCTCATTCTAAAGCTTGAAATCCTCTTATTTAAACTCAGCAAAAACTTTTTTTTTTCCCCAAGAGGAAAGCAGTTTGCTGGATACTTGTAAGAGTTTCAGTTACACAGTCAGAGCTTTGCAACCGGACTTCTCGGTAGCATTCCCGGCAGCCCACCCCCAGCAGGCTCCCGGGGAGACAGTTTGGCAGTTGCTTAGCGGTCAGTTTGCAGGAAACCATTTTTGTTTCGTGCTCCCGCTTTTCTTCCTTTAAGAGAAAACTTTGAAGCATCTTGACGAAGGGTTTGTGCTCGGGAAGACAGGAAGTGCTGAGGGTGTGGTTTTTAGGCATTTCGTCATTGGATTTTTTGGTCAGGATCCTTAATGTTTTGCAACAGCTTGGGCTTTTAAATTAGATGTGAAGTAAGACTTCTTTCTACATTTTTATAGTTAATTTAGTGAAAGATGTGAAAGTGAAAGCTTGTGAAAGATGCTGGGATTGGCAGCCCCGCAGACTGAAGTCCTCTGTTCATCCACAGAACAGGTACAGCACGGGCAAGATTTACCCACCGCCCTCAGCCCTGGCCTGGAGGGACACCGTAGGGGTGGGAGGGTAATTCAGCTTCTGAGGCCCTTTCGCTCCTTGGAGTCTTTGCTGAGGCGACTACAAAGGTGACCACCGCAGTGAGATTTTTCTTAAAAAATGGAAACACAATTAGGAACTAGATGGACATTTCCAGCTCATTTCTGAAAGACCTGTGAACAGCAGTCAGTGATTCTTGGACTTCTCTTCTTATTTCAGATCCAAAAAGCTCATCCAGGAGTCCGATCAGCACCTGAAGGATGTGGAGAAGATTTTGCAGAACGACAAGCGGTATCTGGTGCTAGACTGTGTGCCAGAGGAGAGGCGGAAGCTGATCGTGGCCTACGTGGACGACCTGGACCGCCGGGGCCCGCCCCCGCCCCCCACGGCGTCCGAGCCCACCCGGCGGTCGACAAAATAGTCTTGCTGCTCTTCCGGAGGGTGTCTGTTAGTTCAAAACGCTTGCATGAGCCGGTTTTCAGGTTTTACATGTATGTGCATTAGTCGGACGATTGCAAAGCCATCCGGTGAACAGAAGGAGAAGCATTTGTGAACAGTTTCTGGACAGAGAACACTTTGGAAGTACTTATGCTTTTCTTTGTGTGGCATGACTGACATACATACTCAAATGTAGGCTGTCTCTAGTAAATAAAATCTTGAAGCTAAAAAATCATCCTTTTCTGAGGTGTGGAGGTCAGTGACTTGGTGACGTCCTTTCTAGCAGTGTTACACACACGAGATGTAAGAGCATTTGTGGTTTGAACTTACAAAATGCAAAATACTGCAGACTCCAGAAAACCTAAGTTGGGGTTTGTTCTGTTTTGATTTAGTTTTTTAAAGCGGGTAAAAGAAAAAACACTGAAAATTGAGTACTTATCTTCCAGAGGCCTAATGGACATACTTTTTACCTTTGTCTCTAAAGAACACTTTAGTTTTATTTGTTCACTTACGTGCTTTGATTACCCCTTTGAATTATAGCCCAAGTCTTGTCGTTTAGCCCAAGAGAAGATTTATTTAGTCGTTTCTTCTGCGGTGTGGAACCACGGTCATAACTAACAGGTTGGCCGGACCAGGACTCTGCTGGTTAAACGCCTTTCATTCACCATTAAATCATCTTTATCAATATTCTGGATTAGACAACAAATGACCTTTCTTGGGTGTTCCCTGTAAGCTATACTCCTGTTTGAATGTTAAATTTTTGTTTCTAAAGTTTAATTTTAAGATGTTTGAATGTTCAGTTTATGTATTTGAACTACAATAAACCGACCCTTTTTATATATGTGGGTTGTATATGATTATTGTTACATAATTTATAAATATTTCTTTTAAACCTGTTCTTAAAATGCAGCAGCAAATGTAATTTGACACAAAAACTGAAATTTTGAATATCCCAGCATTTTAAAAGGCTTAAATATAACAAATTACAGCATAAAGAGGAAGGACTCTGTAAAGAAACCTTTGGTGCCCTTTCTCAGTCTCTTAGCAATAACTTACTGCTTCCTGGCAAGCGCCTGCTGACTGGGGTTTCTCTCTCTCCATCTGTCTTCTGCATCAGCGTGCCGAGGATGAGGGCCTTCCCGGCCGCCTCCCGGCGCGTCCTGCACGTCACCTGGGAAACTTACCTTTGATCCCCAGTTGGTATTTTTAGCTTGACCTCTAGTTTAAAAAAACATGCTTCTATTTCATTCCTTCATCGGTTTCTAGTTTCAGAGCTACAACATAAATGTTTAAGAAAAACATGCTAATAGGATAATTTATTTTCCCTGTTACCTCCCCCCTGCTGTTAGTGCTACAAAACCCGGAAAGGAGGGCTACGATGGACCCGTCTCGGTTGTACGCAGGGAGATGCAGGCACGCATCACGTGCGTACAAAAACACAGTCACATCTCTGCGACTTAGAGCTTAGCTTAAATGTTCTAAGTGCCACAGAAATTATGTGAACTCTTTATGTAGGAACCTGGAATGGATTATCTGACAAAGGCGTTTACCTATAAAATTGATGATAGGGTATTTTCCTTTCTTTTCCCTTTCTTTTCTTTTTTTCAAGTTCATTTACAAAAATCCATTGAGGGGTTTTTGAAGTTCTGTCAGAAGTGAAACTGAAGTATTTGCCAAAGGGGAACACATTGTAGGATATGACTGTCCTCAAAGGTGAAATTTATGGACTGCTTTATTTCGTTACTCAATTCTGCATAGTAGTGTTTGCCCACTCACTACGTTCTGTTTCTGACTGCAGAAAAGTGTGGAAAAAGTGATTTGTTGATACCTATTCTAATTTCCTACTTCTGCCATAAAGTATTTGGGGTTAAGTTTGCATACAAAGTTAATCAAACTTTTCTGTGCAGATTTCTTTGAGAGATCAAGTCAACTTTATATTAGGTCTTTTTTTTTTTTTTTGAAGTGTAATTTACAATGTCGTGTTAGTTTCAGGCACACAGCACAGCGATTCAGTTACACACAAACATCCTTTTTCATATTTCTTTCCATTATGGGTTATTACAGAACAGTGAGTATAGTTCCCTGTGCTATACGGTCGGTCTTTGCTGGGTATTTCATGTCGTGATGTGTGTGTGTTCGTCCTGAGCTCCTAGTTTGTTCCCCCCCGTTAGGCTCTTAATGAGAAGGTCATTGTAAGTGCAGTTTGCAATAGCTCCATCTTAAGTCGGTGCCTATGAGCAGACTATTTTTTTTATAATGATTATTTTTTCCACTATAGCTGGTTTACAGAGTTCTGTCAGTTTTCTGCTGCACAGCGTGGTGGCCCAGTCACACGTACATGTGTACATCCTTTTTTCTCGCATTCTCACGCTCCGTCACAAGCGACCAGACGTAGTTCCCGGTGCCATACAGCAGGACCCCTAGCTCATCCGCTCCAAAGGCTGCAGCCGGCATCTGTATTGAGCAGACTCTTCAAAGTACACGATTCATTGTCCTCTGACACTCCTGTCAGTGGTGAGAGGTCTAACCGCCCTGCGCCTGCCGAGTGGTGAATTCCAAAGCAGCATTCAAGACAAAAGACAGCTTCGGGTCTCCAGACTCCAGGAGGAAAATGTAACTTTTTATTTGTTTACAAGTTCAGTGTCAAACACTGGAAGCTTACACCCTACATTTACTATAGAGAACATTAAAGCCTTTAATTCAGATAGTTCATCACAGCACTGAAGGTAATCCCAGCGTGTAACTATTGTCTCACAAAGCAGTCTTTTAGTTAATTGTCCTTTGTGTGATGATGTGAGCCTCAAAATAAAGCTCTGCCTTCTGTGTTAAAAAAGCACATCATGAGCATTTATAAAGAATGAACAAACCAAAAATCCCTCAGACTAAATAAACATCTTTGAAAAAACAAAAATTCCATCCACAGTATAGTTAATATATTTTCTCCATTCTTGCCCTAAATTTAGTTGTTTTTTTTTTCCCCGAGAGTACCCCCTCAGTGAAAATACCCGAAAATTCCATTACAGAGTGAGAATCAGGGTAAATGGCTTTACTATATTTAACGGGGAAAACGTATCATAATTACTGTCTTACTGGCTATGCTTTACTTTGGTATCCACTGAAGAGTCGTCTCTTACATTATACTGGTAATATGTTTGGAAACACAAAATTTAATTTTATTGCTTTGCTTTATGCATTGCCTTGTTTTCTAGCCAGATTATGTCCATTGAATTTTCATTTTTCCATGCAAATTTCTCTCTCCCTCTTTCTTTCTCCCTCCCTCTTCTCTCCCCCTCCTTCTGTTTGGTTACTCTTGATCATTATAAATTAAAACCCCGAGGTATTTAAAAAGTTGGGCAGGTCTCAAGTCCAGTGTTAGGGCTATGTTTTTTACAAGAAAGATGGCCATCTTTATGCCTGATGGTTACCTTCAGTAATTGTTACCTGTATCACTAACCAGAGTTTCTAGTTTATCTTGAGAGACAGGAGGTACTGGGTGGCACAGCCTGGTCCCCGTTAGAGAAATGCCTCCTATGAGCCTTGGGGCAGAGGTGATTGGGAAGAGAGAGAAGGGTAGTTTTTGATAAATTCTTCCTCCAAATCAGAATGCAGAATGTCACGCTAAGCTGCTAGAATCCCCAGACTCAGAAACTGAAGACTCACTGAGGTGCTTTAAAAAGATCAATGAAGCCGATTTTTAGTATAAGGCAAAGTCTGAATTTATGTAGATTTAGCCAGAGTGAGCCACGGTGTGGAATTAGCCCAGAACTGGAGTCAGTCATCTTTCTTAGTCATGGAAATGCCGTACGGATTTTCATCAAGTTAACATTTCTTAAGCAAATAGAGATGACATTAAAATTCATGTGTTAAAGAAAAATTTCTTAAGTGAATGTAGGTTCTGAGCATTAGTTACGTGAAATAAGGTTTGATAAGTGAAGTTAGAGTTCAGGAAGAAACTAAAGAGACTGAGCCTCTGACAGATAAGCTCTACTCCAGCCAATATTTAGCTGGTCCTAGGGCCTAGCCAGTAAAACGGCCGTTGTGCACAAGTACCAGAATAGCCGGCCTTTCTAAGCACGTGTGACACAAGCATCTTCCTACAACCATTGTATTTAAATCTCTGGGCAGGCTGTAATTCTGAATCGTGTTATTCTAAAACAGTGTGCTACTCACCAGATTTGCACATTTTGAGGATGCAGACTGCAAAGCTGCTGTGTAATTCCTAACGGCAAAAACTTTTACCATGTTTTATATGGCAAAGTCAGCAATACTGATAAGCATCATTACAAATAAACAGAGTAATTGCCATCTGTTTTGCTTCGGACCTATTGGTTGCGATCGCCCGTCTCCCGATCCTCATGTTCCCAGGGCACGGGGTCACCGTTCCGTGCGCAGGGGGCTGTGTCTCTCTCATGCCAGAACTGCTCCACGTCGGGGAGGCTGGGCATTTCTGCCTTGTCAGTTTTCTCTCTGCTGGAGGAGGGAGAGCCAGCCTTCGCTTTCTCTGGTGTGGCTGCTGGGGATTCTGGAACATTGGCAGGAAAGGCCTGTGAGTCACCAGCCGGGGTCTCCTGGGACGCCGAGGCAGTCGGGTGCTTCTTGCTTATCACCCATCTCCATAAGCCTTCCAGGCCTTCCTTGAACTCCTCCGACATCAGCAGAAAGATGAGAGGGTTCGCTGAGGAGATGGAGAACATGAGGAGTTGAGACAGGGCTATAAAGCCCTGCGGCGGGGCCGGGCCCCCGGCCTTCAGATGCCATGTCCACAGCCACGCCACCCACTGGGGCAGCCACAGGAGCGCCGAGGTGACGGCCATACTCAGCAGCATCACCGTGAGCTGCCTCGAGCGCACCTGGTGCCCGAGGTTCGGAGTCTCGGTTCCTCGCTGCTGACACTGGCCATAAGCTCTCCAGAGGTAAAAGCTGGCAAAGAGCGAGGGGAGGCAGAAAACCAGGAGAGGGTAGAGCTTACCGAACACCGACACGAACCCCTGGGCCACGGCGGGCACCTCCACGAGGCACATGTCCACACCCGCGTGGTGCCGGGTGGTGCTGAACAGCCACTCTGGCAGGGGGAGCAGACTCGCCACAGCCCAGATGGCCCCCAGTACCGACCAGAGGGTGCGGTGGTGGGTGCTTACTTGCCTGGCTGGGTCACGGGCGTACGTGCCGCAGACCTTGGCCACGGCCACGATGGTCAGGCTCCTGGCCGCCATGCATGTGTGGGTGAACCACTCAGAGGACTTGCAGACAAACCAGCCGAGGTCCCAAACGCCCCTGGAGTAGGCCGTCGCCCGGACAGGTGCCGCAAAGAGCAGGAGCGAGAGATCAGCCAGGCTGAGGTTGAGAAGCAAGGGGTGGATCATGCACGGCTTTCCTTTCCAGGAGCTGCGAAGGAGGACGCCGATCACGCACAGGTTCCCCACGAAGCCCACCAGGCAGACGGCCACCAGGAGAGCCGGGACGGTGCTCCTCCAGCCCTTGGAGTCCAAGGGCAGGTAGCCGCCGGCAAAGTGCAGGTGAGCGAAGGACACGTTCATGGTGCTGGAGTTGGAGTCGGCCAAGGCGGCTGTCAGCGTCCCCTTTTCCATCTAGCTCCTTCTTGCAGAACTTAGCTGCTTTTTGTCTTTCTGCCTTGGGGCTCTTCGGTGTGGGGGATAAATATGCCCTCGTCAGCGTCAAGTGACGCCGCTGGGCCCTCCCCTTGCTTGTTTCCTGAAAGGAGCCTGTGGACCGAGGTTGACGGCCAAGCTCTTCCCCCGCCGCGGTTCGGTTCGCGATTGCACTGCACCGAGGGCTGGGCGGTGGGACCGCATGGTTGCAGCTCATTAGCAAGTCTAATATCCAATTGTCAGTCCTGCGGAGTGAGAAGGGAAGAAAAAAAACCCAGTCTAGCCATCCATAATAAATGAGGAGAACACACATGGCAGCGGGGTATGTTCCCGGGGGGTCGCGGGGGCCAGTCAAGGCAATTATTTTCCACTAGCTCTTTCTAAACTCTTGACTGCGGACTGTAACTCAGTAAAGGCCACATCTTAACAAACGAATCCTTTAAACTTAAGCATCCATCAGAATCAGCTGCCTGGCTCCATCCAGCAGGTCTGGAGCGGGCCCCGGACTGCTTTCCTAACCAGTTCCCGGGGTGTGCTGATGCCGCGGGCTGGGGAGCCACACTGTTTTAAAGGAAGAACCAGCCGCCTCCCCGTCCCCTCCCCCGTCCCCCTCTCTGCACCTGACTGCGATCAAACACACAGGGCTCAAGAATGAGAGAAATCTGCCGGAAAGATGGTCTATTTAAAAAAATCTAATTATCCGAGTTCCCGCTGTGGCTCAGCGGTAACGAACCCGACTAGGATCCAGGAGGTTGCAGGTTCGAACCCTGGCCTCACTCAGTGGGTTAAGGATCTGGCATTGACGTGAGCTCTTGTATAGGTTGCAGATGGAGCTCGGCCCCGGCGTTGCTGTGGCTGTGGTGTAGGCCGGGAGCTGTAGCTCTGATTTGACCCCTAGCCTGGGAGCTTCATTGACACACCTGTGACCTAAAAAGACAAAAAGAATAAACGAAATAAAAAAAATCAAATTATTGATTTAACCTAACTATTGTGAATTTTTTGAGGTGATTTTAGAGCACTTCATGAGAATGGGTTTCTGTACTAATCAGACTTTTAAACAAGTGACAGTGATTAAAACAACCAAATGATGAACTAAGCTTCAGAGAGAATTCCTAGAGGATTTATTGAGACAAGTGAAATAAAAATAAACAGTTTCTCTGTGGAAGGCATTTAAGAGATTTAAAGACAGTGACACCTTAAAGTTGGGGAAAGAGGGAGTTCCCTGATGGCCTAGCGGGTTAAGGGTCTGGCATTGTCACAGCTGTGGCTCAGGTGGCTGCTGAAGCAGAGGTTCGAGCCCTGGTCCAGCGAATTCTGCATGCCGAGAATGCAGGCCAAAAGAAAAAAAAAAATCTTGGACAAAATGGTTTTAGAATCAGTCTTGAAAACTTTATGTGAGCAGTAGAAAGTTCTCTGGAGATCAGAGGAGCTGGAATTGTTTAGGGAAAAGAGTAATTAAAGGATTTCGTGTCCTACTCTGGGCTGAACCAGAAATGCTTAGCGTCCTACCGCGGAGAATGTGCTGAACCCAGGGTCTCACCTCTGGGTCTGGTTCTAGCTCTGCTTTCACCAGTTTTCTCTGGAAACTACAGATGGCACTGAAAAATGCGTTTCTCTGCATATCCCCTCCCATTTGCCTTCTCATAAGACGCTGTGGGCATTTTCACGCCCGAAAGTGGTGCCGTGGAGGCTTCAGGAAGCGCCTGAGTACCACTGAGGGGAGACGAATGTTTTGTGAGTTCGAGCCTGCTGCAATGCCCGTTCCAGCCGGCGTACACGGGGAATCCGTCAGCTCAGGACCAGAAAACAAACCCTGCTTCACACTGCGGCTTGTAACTTTGGGTCGAACAAGGGTCCTGAGATGTAGGAAACAAGCCAAATGAGTTCAAGAAGGCTTGAACCGGTATCGAGGTTTGATTCTAACTTTTTTTTGGAAATAATTGCACACTTGTAGAAAAAAATGCAAGCATACCAAAAATTGCCTTACACATTTCATTCCAATTTCCTATTAACATGTTGCCGTCTTTGTGCACCTGTGCGCTTTCTCCACACACACACACACGCGCGTGCTCACTCACTCACACACACACACGCACGCTCACACACTCACTCACACGTGCTCACACTCACTCACACACACACGCGCGCGTGCTCACACTCACTCACACACACTCACACACGCACGCGTGCTCACACTCACTCACACACACACACACACGCACGCGTGCTCACACACACACACCTGCATACACATACATATACACGTTATTTTATGAACCACTTGAGGACTGGAAATGAGTTTTCAAGTTTTCTTCCTGATTATCACTCGCTCAGTGGGTTAAGGGCCCTGCATTGCCATGAACTGTGGTGTAGGTCGCAGACAAGGCTCAGATCCTGCGTAACTGTGGCTGTGGTGTAGGCCAGCAGCTGTAGCTCAATTCGACCCCTAGCCTGGGAACCTCCATATGCCATGGGTCAAAATACAAAAACAGAACAAATCAAAGAGACTGTGCTTGTAGCAAAAAGAAATTCTCCCCTTTGGCTATCCTCATCATGCAATCCAAGTTTTTGTTTGTCTTTTGACATATCAGCACTATCTAGCTATTTGACCAATGTAGTATGTCGCTTGCATCCATTTTTTCTGCGTTTTAAAATTATTTCCATTTAAAGGACAAAGGTACGTTAGCAAACCTAAAATATCATGTGTATTTTCCTTATGTGCTTTATAAACCGAAGTTACTTTGATCTTTGTGGAGAGCATATTCATTTAAAATACAGGCTGGTATCAAATTGAGTTGTGATGATTTTCGTACACCTATAATTGTAATAAAATTCATTAAGCCAAAAAAAAATAAAATAAATAAAAAAATACAGGGTGGAGGAGTTCTTTTGTGGTGCAGCCGGTTAAGGATCCCAAGTGGTTTGGGTCACTGCTGTGGCGTGGGTTTGATCCCCGGCCTGGGAAGTTCTGATGCTGCCAGTGCAGCCAAACAAATAATGCTGGAAACAGCTCTCCACCAACTGGTGGATAGAGAAATGGCTGTATTCATACAGCGGGTTCCTGTGCGGGAAAACATGGAGGAACCTCAAAAATACTGTGCTAAGTGAAAGAAGCCAGAGGCAATAATGACGTTATTATTGCCTTTACACGAAGTGCGTTTACACGAAATGTCCAGGAAAGGCAAATCCATACAGGCTGAAAGCAGAAGAGAGATCCCCCCAGAGTTCAGGGTGGGGAATAGGAGTGACTGCAAATGAGCACAGAAGACCTTTTTGGGGTGAAGAAAATATACTCAGCTGGGACTGTGGGCGTGATTACACAGTTCTAGAAATGCACTGAAAACCTTGAACTGTGCACTGAAAATGAGGGAATTTTTAATAGACGCCAACTCGTGCATTTGGAGTGGATCAGCAAGGAGGTCCTGCTGCAGAGCACAGGGAACTTATCCAGTCACTTGTGATGGAGCGCGATGGAGGATAATGTGAGAAAAAGAACGTGTATGTATGTGTGACTGGGTCACTGTGCCGTACAGGAGAAACTGACAGAGCACTGTAAATCAACCATAATGGGAAAAAATCATTTAAAAATATCATGTAAGTTCCCGTCGTGGCTCAGTGGTTAACGAATCTGACTAGGAACCATGAGGTTGCGTGTTCGATCCCTGGCCTTGCTCAGTGGGTTAAGGATCCGGCGTTGCCGTGAGCTGTGGTGTAGGTTGCAGATGCGGCTTGGATCCCGCGTTGCTGTGGCTGTGGAGAAGGCCGGCAGCTACAGCTCCTGTTAGACCCCCAGCATGGGAACCTCCATATGCCGCGGGTGCGGCCCTAGATAAGGCAAAAAAGACAAAAAAATAAAAAAATATTATGTATACACATAAATAAAATGAGTGAATTTTATGGTATGTAAATATACCTCAATAAAGCTGTTTTTTTTTTTAAGTTATTTGGTGAAAAAGGATAAAGGGCAGATTTCTTTGCTCTTAGAATTCCGAGCAGCCTCCAGCAAGAGAGGACATTCCATTCTGACACTTGAATTAAAATGTAATTCCCTGGTGGCCTGGGAGTTCCCTGGTGGTGTAGGGGTCAAGGATTCGGTGTTGTCACTGCTGTGGCTCAGGTTCAGTCCCCGGCTTGGGAACTGCAGACACGTACACGATGGGAACGCCTTTTTTTTTCTTTTTTCTTTTTAAATGTTAAATTGCAAGAGACCTCAGCCAGCTGAATCCTCAGAAGAACCCTGGCAAAACAAATTAGTGGCCAAGTTGTGCTAAACGCAGAGCCAAGAGTGCGGCCCTACCAGGACTAGGTAATGGTTATCCTACAGCTCCACTTCAGGGAGGGGATTAAAACAACCCTTGACCATTGACTGAGTGAGTCCCGAGTGCCCGCCCCCGGGGGCTAAGCATTCATGTGCTGAGTCCTCGGGACAGACCCTGGAGAGAAGTGACCTATTACCCTTCGCACAGCGGATGGCGCGGGGCCTGGAGAGGTGAGCCGCTGTCCGTGGCTCTGTAGATCACACGGCTAGTAGATGAGGGAGCCGGGAGAGAGGCCCCCGGGGGCCTGCGCTAGTGCCCACAAGCTGTATGTGTGCTCTCCCGCCCCACAGGGGGTTGTGGGCTGCTGGCTGATCTCTAAGGACTGTGACTGTGAGATCGGGGGAGGTCATGCCCACAAGCTGGCTCTGAGCCCTTCTGCACTGGGGAAACAAATCTTGTCTAGTTTTCTTTTTTCTTGTCTTCTGCTTGGGGACCTGAAACTGTGAGTCTCGGACAGGACCTGGGGACTGATGGGACCACCTGGGTGCTTCTGATGGCTGGGTCCAGGAGAGGAACCGTGTTCCGTGCCCCACGTGCAGAATGCATACAGGGTACACGGGCTCCCTTCGTCCTGGAGAAGGAATCGGAAGCCTGGATGGTGCCTGGGTCCAGGAGAGAAGTTGAGGGCCTAGAATCAGAGCTTGGGTCTTACGTGAAGCAGGTGTGGCTGTGACAATAGCGTCTTGGATGCTGTGGTTCCAGGAGGGAACCAAGGCCCAGGACCCTCGAGTTCAGGCGGGGAGCTGGTTCCATGAGTCCTGGAGGAGAAGTGGGTGGCCTAGGTCCCTGGGTCTGGGGGTTCCCTGGGTTTCCTCTTGCTCTGGGGCCATCCCACCCCTGGAAGCATCTGTCTGCAAGGCCTCAGGCAGGCAAGGGCCCGCCTCACGCAGCCGGATCCTGGGGAGGGGTGCTGACCTAGTCCTCGGGTGCGTTGCTTTCAGTGCATATTTGCTGAGCCACTCCGCCTGCGCCGAGCACAGTGCGGGGACCTGGTAACCCCTTGTGTGAGAAAAGACCCTCTTCTAGAGACTACCCTCCAGCTGCAGAGATGAACAAGCCACAAGTGGCAGTGACAGGGCCACCAGGATCCTGACCCAGGATGATGCGCAGGGGGAACGGCTGAGCAAACGCACCAGAGAACAGCTTTTTCTCATCCGAGAAGGTAGCGCGGCCTCCTCGCCCTCTCGCACCTGGGGCTTTTCGGCTCTGAACGCGGCAGGTGGACGTCTGGGAGGCGCCGAGTGCGGCAGGCGGGGCGTCCTGACCCGACGGCTTATAAGGCGAGCCGGGTTCCGGCTCCGCACGCGCCGCGAGAACGCAGCGCCTGGGTCTGCGGCTCCTTTGCCGCCCTCCTCCCCCGCACCCCCAACTCCCAAGGTCAAAAAAAGACTGGAGGGCGCAGCTGGCGCTCCCTTCTCTGCTGCCGGCCTCGCCTGGCCGGAGCTTCCTTTCTCCAGCCCTCGGATGGTGCCCCTTTTTGGGCCACACGTCCGCGTTTCCGTGGAGCCCCTGTGCTCGGGCGCCTTCCTGAGTGGCGTGGCCCGTTATTGAGCATCTGGTGTCTTGGAGCGACGTTCCGGGCTGCGGACGCAAAGCCGAGCGACGGGCCAGGTCTAAGGTAAGAGCTGGGAGGTTCTGGCTGGGTCGGAATGGCCTCTCCTGCCCCGTGCCCCCCGCTCCGGCTATTGGTTGGGTGGATGGAAGGCTGTGGATTGTGTGATTAATTGTAAGCGGCCAAGTCTGGAAATGCCGTTCTCGATAACCACTTCTTATCGGCACACATATCCAGACCTGATGGCCAATCCCACATATTGCAAATTCCACAAACTTGCGGTCAGGGGACGAGAACCCCGTTCCTGCAAAATGAGGCTGTTAGATCTGCAAGGGGCCCTTTTTGCATTGTCTGCGTCCCCGACTTCATTTTGTAGGCGGGATGCAGATACTCCGAAGGCGTCAATGACCGGTTCTAAGTCATTTCTTTCCTTGGTAGCTGGGCGCCGGCTGGGATCCAGGAATCTCAGCTGCCAGGTGGATGCTTTTTGTCCTTCGTACGTCGTGAACTTTTTTCTGCTAGTGTGTTTCGCCTTTGTTAGTAACTTGGGGTTTAACTTTCTGGAGGAGAAAATTTGGGCACAGGTCTGAAGGCTCTTTGGAAACCAAGAGGTTGGTGAGAATGTAATGCGGTAGCTTATGTAGAATTTAAACTGTCTTTTCTTGAAAAACAAAAAACGCCAAATTTCCAGTCCTATTGAGACACACCCGTGGGAGTTCCCACTTTAGCGCAGTGGGTTAAGAGTCCTCAGCTGCTGCCTGGATTCAATCCCTGGCCCCAGAACTTCCATATGTGGCCATTTAACAAAACACGACAACACAAAACCCACAGCTGTGGCTCATATGACGATGCGTTTGCTTTTATCAGTTTTTTTTATTTGCAGGTGTTTGTTTGCTTTTTACACTGTTAGAATGAAAATTGTAATTGTAGCTCTGATGTGTGTTATAATGCGATGAGAGACCCCCAGTGACCCTAGAAAGAACTGGCTCAGGCACTGATTTCCATAATGAAGATGATGGTTTACTTTTCGTAGAGGCCACAGTCCTAGGAGAACAGCACGTAAAGAACTGACATATATATGCCCAGAATGGTTAAAATCATGCTTTGGGCACAAGAAACGCATCCTGGCTTATAGTTGCTTTGTTTTCGTAGAGTGCAGTTTGCTGTGTGTTCTTACTGAATGATACATCCCATAATTTAGAGGAAAATCTGCTTGTTAAAAAAAAAAATCAAGGAATTCCTGTCATGGCTCGGCAGTTAACTAACCTGACTAGTATCCACGAGGATGCGGGTTTGATCCCTGGCCTCGCTCAGGGGATTAAGGATCCGGCGTTGCCGTGAGCTGTGGCGTAGGCCGGCAGCTACAGCTCCGATTCTGCACGCAGCCTGGGAACTTCCATATGTCGCGGGTGCGGCCCTAAAAAGACAAAAAATAAAAAAAAATAAAAATGCATTGCCACATCCACCTTGTGCAGTGAATTTTTTCACGTTCTTCTTTCTTTTCAATTTTATTTGAATTTTATTTTTTTAGTGATTTTTATTTTTTTCCAGTAGAGCTGGTGTTCTGTCAGTTTTCTACTGTACAGCAAAGTGACCCAGTCACACATACATATATACATTCTTTTTCTCACATTATCATGCTCCATCATAAGTGACGAGATATAATTCCCAGTGCTATACAGCAGGATCTCACTGCTTTCCTTTTCTTTCTTTCTTTCTTTCTTTTTTTTTTTAAAGAATTTTTTGGACATATAATTCACACACCATATACTTCACCCACTGAGTGGACAATATAGTGGATCTGGGCATTTTTCTCTTTCCAATTCGTGCCCATCCTCAGTGGCTTATGTTAGATGTTCTGTGGCTGTGACGCCCTCTTCAGTTGGCTGGAGCTGTTTCCATGACAACCGAGTCCAGCGGTGGTGACGCATCATCACTCCGGTTTCAGGCACTAGATGAGGCTCGGACTAGATGGGCTCGGAGGGATGTTTGGTGCCCACAGGTCCCACGCTAACCCGGCTTCCTAGGGGTTAGGATGGTTGCATTGTCTTCCCTGAGTGCCCGACTTTGCTCTCCTTCCTTTTTAAAATGCCGGACGCAGCTCTCCTCTCTGTAGGTGTTGCCTTTCCTGTGTACTCGCAGGAGGGAAAAATTTTTTTAAAAGTTAAAAAAAATTCCTAATGATGAGATCCGGCTATATAGCACCAGGAACTATGTCTGATCCCTTGGGACGAATCCATATATGTACGTGTAACCGGGTCACCACGCTGTGCAGTTGGAAAAATGACAGATATCTGTAAACCAGCTATAATGGAAAAATAAAAAAAATAAAAAATAGAACAACAACAACAAAATTCCCAATGACAAAATGGCATACGGCAAATCTTGGAAAGAAAAGGTGTCTGGCTGGAAGGAGGAGTGGAATTTGATTTCAAATGTGTCAACCTGGGTATAAAATCTTTGTCAAGCTGCTATTTTGCTGAGTGCCTTAAAACAAAAACATTTTAACCCCTTTCAACCCTCCGTTACAGATCCCTCTTGAAAGTTCAGGAAATTCTTCTAAAAGTTTAAAGTTTTTGCATTGCACATTGCTTTAACCCCTTGCTCAATAATTGTAACGGAGAAGTGGGGATTTGCAAGTTTGATGTTTACAGTTTTTACCTCCGTAACAACTTTTAAATCTTAGGCGAAAGAGGTGATTTTGTTATTTTGTAGAAAAGACTGAAGCGCCGCAAAGGTTTTGACTTACTGGTGGTTAAAAAACTTGGTAGTTGCTGGACTGGGAGAGACTGGATTTCTGACTCTGCCTCCAGCTCTTGGCACCAGATCTGCCACCCAGTGGGACATCGGTATATGGAGATATGGTTTCAGGTGTTCTGTGTGAGTGACCTGTTGCTGCTCTTGAAATCACCATGAATTTAGCAGCTTGAAACAGCACATGCTGCAGTCCTGGAGGTCAATCAAGAGTCTTAAAGTCAAGGTCGCAGCAAGGCTGTCCTCTTTCTGGAGGCTCCAGCGGGGAATCCATTTCCTTGCCTTTCCCAGCTTCTAGAGGCTGCCCACACTCCGTGGCTTGTGGGACCTTCCTCCATCCTCAGAGCCAGCAGCACAGCAGCTTCATCCCTCGCATTCCCTTCCCCTGGCTACTGCTTCCTTCTTCACATCTCCTTCTCAGACTCTGACTTGACTGTCTCCTTTCTATAAAGGACTCCTGTGAGTATTCTGAGCCCACCTGATAATCTCCTCCTTTCAAAATCCTTCCCTTCATCACATCTGCAAAGTTCCTTCTGTCGTGTAAGGTAAATATTCACAGGTTCCTGCGATGGGATCATAGACGTCTTTGGGGGAGGGTGTTATTCTCTCTTCTAGAGATTCTAAAACAAGTTTGATGGTAGTACATTTGGGACACACTGGACCGAAGTTAAAAGAATTCTTTGCATTTTTAAAAAGAATCACTGTAGCTTAGGTTTGTTGCACTTGAGTACTGGTGAAGCACTTTGCTAAATTTTACATGTATTATCTCATTTCCTTCTCATGACAATTCTAAGGTGTTCTGGTATTCACATTTCCCAAACAGAGGAACTGAAGTTCCGTGTTAAGTTACGGCTCAAGTTCACCCTGCTCGTCGGTAGCAGGGCTGGGATTCCAGCGTGGATCTCTGATGGCAGAGCATGAATCTTGGAGGTTCGTAATATTCCTGTTCTAATATAGAAGGGAGAGGGTTTTGGATGCAGAATTCTCCGGGTTAATTTAGCCAGGATCATAGCATCTTACCAGGTGAATGTTCTTCAGAACGCTTTATGGAATGATAAATGCTTATGTCAGTGTTATACAATGAAACTTGCTGTCACGATGGAATTGTTCTGTATCTGTCCTGCCCGACATGGGAGCCACTTGTTACTTGAGCCCTTGAAATGCGGTTAGGACAACTGAGGGACTGATTTCTAAATTTTAAGTAATTAATTGGAGTTCCTGTCGTGGCTCAGTGGTTAACAAATCCGACTAGGAACTGTGAGGTTGCGTGCGGGTTCGATCCCTGGCCTCGCTCAGTGGGTTGGGGATCCGGCGTTGCTGTGAGCTGTGGTGTAGGTCGCAGATGTGGCTCGGATCCCGCGTTACTGTGGCTGTGGTGTAGACCAGAGGCTACAGCTCCGATCAGACCCCTAGCCTGGGAACCTCCAAATGCCGCGAATGTGGCCCTAGAAAAAGGCAAAAAGACAAAAAAAAATTTTAAGTAATTAATTAATTTAGGGCCACATCTGCAGCATATGGAAGTTCCCAGGCTAGAAGTCAAATCAGAGCTGGCCTCTGCCACAGCCACAGCCACGCCAGATCTGAGCCAAGTGTGCGAGTTGCATCACAGCTCATGGCAACGTCAGATCTTTAACCCACTGAGCGGGGCCGGGGTTTGAACCCGCATCCTCTTGGATTCTAGTGGGATCGTTTCTGCTGAGCCACACCGGGAACTCCAGTTTTATTTGATAAGTTAGTTAAGTAGGTATAATCACACGTGGCAAGCGACTTCCACAATGAGACAGCTCAGCTCTTTTTTCTTCTGCGTCTGACGTTCAGGTTTAGCCCAGACCCATGGAGTTACTTTACTTCTGAGCATGATGCATATTTGACAGTCACTTGGTATCAAATGTCATTTGAAAAATGGCTGTCGGAAGCTTTAGGAAAGGCTCTGAAAAGGATGCACCTTGTGGTAGGAGATGAAAGTTGCACAGGACCTGAGGTGTCATGGGGGAAACCAGTGGGGATTTGTAGACAAATGAGTCCTAGTCTTGGATGGAACTCTCTGGGGACTTGGTGAGCTGACAGTCTCCCCTAAAGATGGTTGTCCTAGTGAAAGAACTCTTCATTCTTTCAACCGGAAGCTGTGAAGATGCTAGAGAAACTTTGGGAAAAGCAAGGACGTAGGGCTAAGGTCCTGGCAAGCCTTTGAGGGCATTCTGGGGACACAGCATGCCCTTGGGTGAACAGATCATCTGTGAGGTTGGGTCGTAGGACCGTACTGTGGAAATGTAAAGACAGTGCCAAGTTGATGTCATGGCCAGCAATGGTCACACCGACGTTAGCTCTGGACAACATTTATTCAGATGCAGTCATAGGCAGACACCTAATAACTTTGACAGATCAAAGAGGAGCTGTCCGTGTGAAGCAAGCTTTGGGTGGAATCCCGGTCCTGTTTTCCAAAGCCTCTCTTATTTACTGCTGTGGCCCTGGAGGTGAGTCCCTGAAACTCCAGGGGGTATAAGTCACTGACGAAATCTAGGCTGCTTGGGAACGGTGAGACACAATACTCCAGGTATCTCTCTATGTATTTTCAAATAGATTTTATGCACCTATAATTTTGAAAGGATATGACTAGATGCCACTGTAAATCTGCTTTTTCTTTTTAGATCGTGTCGTAACTCTCGGAGTTACTACCTGTGTCTTCAGGAGGGTGGTTGAGGAGTTCCCACTGTAGCACGGTGGGTTAAGAGTCTGACCAGAGTGGCTCAGGGAGCTGCAGAGGCATGGGTTAGATCCCCGGCCCGTGGAGCAGATTAAAGATCTGTTGCCACAGTTGAGGTACAGGTTGTAGGTGCGGCCCAGATCGAGCCCCTGGCCTGGGAACGTCCGTCTGCAGCGGGTGCAGCTCTAAAAAGAAAAGAGAAATGGTGGTTGAGCGCTCTCCTGTGTTTGCATGGGACAGAGCAGAGGCTGGGGAAGAAGGGGTGCCCTTAGGAAATGTGTCACTGGTCTAAGCCAGGCTTCTCCTAGCCTCCTTGGGTATACTCTTTACTCGGGACCAGCCAATTATTTTTAAGAAAGAGCTGTCTTTGTCCATGAATGCCAATCACCCTCGAGAGCACTGAATTGTCTTTGAACCTCGCCATCATTTGCCTTTCCTGAGTTATGTAGGCACAGGGATTATCTGGATTACTGAATGAGTCTTTAAGGCTTTGGGGTCTTTGCATAATCTGTTTCCAGCTCTTGTCCCCCCCGCACCCCCCAGTCTTGAGCATCCATTGCATGAAGTGGCCACTTGGCGCTTACACGGCTAGTAAGTGATAGGCCTGGAATTTGTGCCCTGGTGGCTGGCTTTGCCCTTGGAGCTCCAGTATAAGCCATCTTTGTAATAACCATAATAGTGGGTGACAAGTTATCAAAGGGAGGCCCTGGTGACTGGTTCAGATGTGTGTCATAAACGCTGTCACTCTCATGCGAGGGGGCTGTTTCTCCCGTGACAGTGACCAGAACCTAGGCGTGTTCTCTTTGGGGTCTCCCCTCAACCGCAGCCCCGCTTTACTGTCAAAATAACTCAGTGGTTTGGTGAACCCCCTTCCATGTATGTCTTCATGCGTATTTACAAATAAACGGTATACACGTATGGGATTTTTTTTTCAGGTTTTTATTTTTTTTCTTAATGGATTTTATTTCAATTACAGGTGTACATAAATCATCACAAGTCAATTCCACAGATTTTGTATCCCAGACCCCCAGTGCATCCCCCCACCCATACGTATGGGATTTTGAATGGGATCTTACTGGATTCCATCATTCATGGACCCACACTTTCTTAGCGTGCGCTCTGTGCGACACCATCGCCTAATGGCCTTGTTGCCAGAGGAAGTGCGGAGGTGCTGCTCTGTGGGGAACAGAACAGAGCTCTGTTCAAGGCATAGTTCATAAACGTTACAAAACACCCAGTATTAACTTGGATTTAGAATTAATATTGGATCTGTTTCTTGGAATCAGACAAGTTCTTTATTTTTTTTTGTTTTTTTTTTGGTTAACAAACACAGTTGATGATTATAAAGCCTCTACTAAGACCAGATCATTTTCATCTTTATTTGATTCCGGCATACTTAACGGTGGCTCTTGCTGTTTCAGTTGTGTTAATGTTTGAGACCTATGCTTCTGGTGACCACTCGCAATTTAATGTTGGAAGTCCCATCTGTTCCTGCCTGAACTGCCCTGGGCACACAGTGCCCCCCTGTGGTCGCTGCAAATACTGGTTCAGCTGATGGAGAAAAGCGTCAAGTCTGTTTGAAAAGCGGTTGGTGGGTGCTGTTGAGTAACATACAAAACAAAAGCTGAATGAAGGTTGGGGATTACTGTTGACTGGGACATGGATGAAAAATGTTTTTATGATGAGCGTATTTGAGCGCAGACGGGGAAAATGAACATGGGAATAGAAAACGGTTAAAGATGCGCCTGGAAGGAGCAGTATCGCCTTCGGGACTGTGGATGGAGGACCAGCAGCACGAGCGCTGTTGGAGAGCTTGTTAGAAATGCAGAGTCCCGGGTCCCACCCCAGACCCCCGCATCAGCATCTGCATAAAACAAGGACCTCAGGTGACCGGTCTGCCAGGTAAAGCGTGAGAAGCGCTGGAGTGGAGTGTGGCAGAAGTGTTGGCCCATGGCCTTGAGACTTAGGTAGACCTGGGTTCGAATCCCAGCTCTGCGTCTCACTACTTGGGCGCACTTGAGCAGCGGCCGTGTCTGTGCCTCAGTTTCCTCATCTGTATTCGGGGGATCCTGCCAGTCCGTTCGTCACAGGGTAACTGCCGGGCAGGCAGTGCTGGGGTCTCCGACACCACCACTGTCGCCACTGTCATCAGTAGTCTTCACTGAGGGCTCGCCACACTTCAGCCACAGTTCCAAGAGCTTTTTTTTAGTGGACTCATGAATGAGAGTAAAGGCTTCCTGTCTGGAAACTGGTGAAGCCCCTCAGATGAAAAAACGGGGGGGGGGCTGTGATTACAACCGTCCCCATCAAAGCCGGTCTTTGGCAAGTGCGTGGTGGACCCCCTCCGAAGAAGCGCAGACTGTGGGCTGAGTGAGTGCAGTCAGGGTGCTGGACCCGCTGGAGCTTTTGGGGCCGAACACTTATTCACGCTTGGCATGAGTGATGCAAAAGGGTTTTTTAAGGTAAAACCAGTTTTCTGAAAGTTTGCGTAATGCAGGAAGCAGCAGGAAAACTGTTGAAAACCATGGCTCTCAAAGCCTTTGGTCTTAGAGAACCCCTTTTCCCTTTTAAAAATTATTGCAGACCCTGAAGAGCTTTTTGTTTATGTGATGATATTTATCCATATTTACCTGATTAGAAACTAAAGCTGAGAAATACTTAAAGTAGAAATTCGTTGAAAAGGATCAATAATCAGGAGTTCCTGCTGTAGTGCAGTGGGTTAAGAATCCGACTGCAGTGGCTCAGGTCGCTGTGGAAGTGCAGGTTCGATCCCTGAACCTGCACGATGGGTTAAAGGATCCGGCATTGTTGCAGCTGCAACTCGGGTTCAATCCCTGGCCCAGGGACTTGCATATGCTGCAGATGTGGCCATAAAAAAACAAAACAGGGAGTTCCCATCATGGCACAGCGGAAACGATTCTTACTAGCATCCATGAGGATGCAGGTTCGATCCCTGGTCTCACTCAGTGGATTCAGGATCTGGTGTTGCTGTGACCCATGGTGTAGGTCGCATAAGTGGCTCGGATGGATCTGGTGTTACTGTGGTGTAGGCCAGCGGCTGTAGCTCCAATTTGACCCCTAGCCTGGGAACCTCCATATGCCACGTATGCAACCTTAAAAAGACAAAACAAAAACAAAAACAAAACCAAAGGAAACAGTTAGTAATCTACTACATGTTAACATAAGTACTATTTTTTATAAGAAAGAACTACTTTTTTAATAATGACTTTTATTTTTTCCATTATAGCTGGTTTACAGTGTCAGTTTTCTACTATACAGCGAGGTAACCCAGTCGCACATACATGTATACATTTTTTTTTATATTATCATGTTCCACCATAAGTGACTAGACATAGTTCCCAGTGCAGGATCCCATTGCTTATCCACTCCAAAGGCCATAGTTTGCATCTGTTAATCCCAGATTCCCAGTGCCTCCCACCCCCTTCCCCTCCTTGGCAGCCACAAGTCTGTTCCCCAAGTCCATGATTTTCTTTTCTGTGGAAAGTTTTGGTTGTGCCATATATTAGATTTCAGATATCAGTGATACCATGGTATTTGTTTTTCTCTTTCTGACTTACTTAGTATAAGAGTCTCTAGTTCCATCCATGTTGCTGCAAATGGCATTATTTTGTTCTTTTTTATAGCTGAGTAGTATTCCCTTGTGTATATATACCACATCTTCTTAATCCAATCATCTGTCAATGGACATTTAGGTTGTTTCCATGTCTTGGCTGCTGTGACTAGTTCTGCAATGAACATGTGGGTGCATGGGTCTTTTTCAAGGAAAGTTTTGTCTGGATATATGCCCAAGAGTGGGATTGCTGGGTCATATGGTAGTTCTATGTATAGTTTTCTAAGCTACCTCCATACCGTTTTCCATGGTGGTTGTACCAATTTACATTCCCATCAGCAGTGCAGGAGGGTTCCCATTTCTCCACATTCTCCCCAGCATTTGTTATTTGTGGACTTATTAAGGATGGCCATTCTGACTGGTGTGAGGTGGTACATTACAGCTCATAGTAGTTTTGATTTGTGTTTCTCTAATAATCAGTGATGTTGAGCATTTTTTCGTGCTCTTCTTTGGAGAAATGTCTATTCAGGTCTCTTGCCCATTTTTCCATTGGGTTGTTGGCTTTTTTGCTGTTGAGTTGTATAAGTTGTTTGTATATTTTAGAGATGAAGCCCTTATCAGTTGTATCATTTGAAACTATTTGCTCCCATTCTGTAAGTTGTCTTTATTTTTTTTTTTTTTTGGCTTCCTTTTCTGTGCAAAACTTGTCAGCTTGATTAGGTCCCATTGGTTTATTTTTGCTTTTATTTCTGATGTTTTGGGAGACTGACCTGAGTAAACATTTGTAAGGTTGATGTCAGAGAATGTTTTGCCAGTGTTCTCTTTCAGGAGTTTAATGGTGCCTTATCTTAGATTTAAGTCTGTAAGCCATTTTGAGTTTATTTTTTGCGCATGGTGTGAGAGTGTGTTCCAGTTTCATTGATTTGCATGTGGCTGTCCAGTTTTCCTAGCACCACTTGCTGAAAAGACTCTCTTTTTCCAGTTTTATATTCTTGCCTCCTTTGTCGAAGATTAACTGACCATAGGTGTCTGGTTTTATTTCTGGGTTCTCTGTTCTGTTCCATTGTCTGTATGTCTTTTTTTTTTTTTTTTTTTTGCCGTATCTAGAGCCACACGCGCGGCATATGGAGGTTCCCAGGCTAGGGGTCTAACAGGAGCTGTAGCCGCCGGCCTTCGCCACAGCCACAGCAACGCGGGATCCGAGCCGTGTCCATGACCTACACCACAACTCACGGCAACGCTGCATCCTTAACCCACTGAGCAAGGCCAGGGATCGAACCCACAGCCTCATGGTTCTTAGTCGGATTTGTTAACCACTGCGCCACGACGGGAATCCCTGTAGGTCTGTTTTTGTACCAGTACCACACTGTCTTGATTACTGTGGTTCCATAATATTGTCTGAGGTCTGGGAGAGTTATGCCTCTTGATTGGTTTTTGCTCCTCAGGATTGCTTTGGAAATTCTGGGTCTTTTGTGGTTCCATATAAATTTTTATATTGTTTGCTCTAGTCCTGTGAAAAGTGTCCTGAGTAATTTGATAGGGATTGCATTGAATATATAGAGATTGCTTTGACTAGTATGGCCATTTTTAACGAAATTAATTTTTCCAACCCAGAAGCATGGAATATCTTTCTATTTCTATTGAATCTTCTTTAATTCCCATGATTAATGTTTTATAGTTCTCAGCATATAAGTCTTTCATCTCCTTCGTCAGGTTTATCCCCAGGGATTTAATTTTTGGGGGTGCAATTTTACAAGGTATTGTGTTCCTTTTCTAGTGGTTTGTTGTTAGTATATAGAACTGTGACTGATTTCCTTTTTTTTTTCCATCTTTTCTAGGGCCACACTCATGGCATATGGAGGTTCTCAGGCTAGGAACCACCAGCCTACGCCACAACCACAGCAACGCCAGATCCGAGCCACATCTGTGACCTACACCACAGCTCACGGGCAATGTCTGATCCTTAACCCACTGAGCGAGGCCAGGGATCGAACCTGCAACCTCATGGTTCCTAGTCGGATTCGTTAACCGCTGAGTCACGATGGGAACTCCAATGTGACTGATTTCTGAATATTAATTTTATATCCTGCTACTTTGCTGAATTTCTTGATCAGTTCAAGTAATTTTTGGGTTGAGTCCTTGGGGTTTTCTATATGTAGTATCATGCCAACTGCATGCAGTGACAGTTTTACCTCTTCTCTTCCTATTTGGATGCCTTTTATTTCTTTTGCTTGTCTGATTGCTGTGGTTAGGACTTCCAATACTATGTTGAATAACAGTGGTGAGAGTGGTCATCCTTGTCTTGTTCAGATTTTACTGGGAAGGCTTTGAGCTTTTTTCCATTCAGAATTATATTTGCTGTGGGTTTGTCCTAAGCGGCTTTTATTATGTTAAGGTATTTCTCTCTATACCCACTTTGGTAAGAGTTTTTATGGTGAATCGATGTTGGACTTTGTCAAATGCTTTTTCTGCATCTATTGAGATGATCATGTGGTTTTTGACTTTTCTTTTGTTAATGTGTACGATGTTGATTGATTTCCATATGTCAAAGCATCCTTGTGAACCTGGGATGAATCTCACTTGGTTGTGCTGTATGATCTTTTTTTATATGTTGTTAGATTCGGTTGGCTAAAATTTTGTTGAGAATTTTTGCGTCTATATTCATCAAAGATACTGGCCTATAGTTTTCTTTTTTGGTGGTATCTTTGGTTTTGGTATTAGGGTGATGGTGGTGTCATGGAATGTCTTTGGGAGTGTTCCTTCTTCAGCCTTTTAAAACAAAACAATTTAGTGAGGAGGTTTTTTTTTTTCCCCCCAACCCTCCTTAAAACCTGGTTCAATAGACTAGAGCTGTATTCTCCTGTCTGCTTCTGCATTCAATCCGTGGGAGTATCAATCATTACGGGGCCTCTAGAAAACTCCACCGTGCACTCCAGGGTGAAGGAGAGAGGAAAAGGTACATCATATTTTAGTATTACTAAAAATTAGTTTTTCTCTTGTAGGCCTCCTGAAAGGGTCTCAGGACACTCAGGAAACTGGGGTTTAAAAGATGGAAGTGGGGAATCTGACTAGTATCCAAGGGGACTCAGGTTCGATCCCTGGCCTCGCTCAGTGGGTTACGGCGTGATCTGTGGTGTAGGTCACGGATGAGGCTTGAGTCTGGCATTGCTGTGGCTGTGGTGTAGACCAGCTCCAGTTCGACCCCTAGCCTGGAAACCTCCAAACCTCCATACCTCCATATGCTGTGGTGTGGCCTTAAAAAGACCGAAAACAAAAAGGAAGGATAGAAGTACATTCATTGCAATCAAATAGCTGTAGTTGGAGACAAACTGTTAATTTTGCACATCAATTAATTGCTTAATGGGGCAGAGCTCTGCTGGGACTCCACACTGTACTTGAAACGCATGAAACAGAATTTCTGTAGGAACTGCAATTCTCAGGGTTTGCTAATTTGGATTAGCCTTACACACCCATGGGTTTTCTCGTGTTTCCACTGGTGTCTTTGGTTAGGTGCACCTGGCAATTACCCCTCGACTTTGACTTAAGCTGCAAAAATGTTGGCATTTTGCCTTCTTCCTGCCGCTGGTTAGGAATCGGTGATTAACTTGCTGGGTGTGATCAAAGCTTTGCTTTCTTGTCATGTGTTACCTTCTAGAGAGAAGAGAATGGAGGTAAAAAGAGAGCAACAAAGGCAGAGTGGCGTTAATATTTCACGGGAAAGCTGCACCTCTCCATTAGGACTGAAAGGTCAAGGTGATAGAACATGTTTTTTTGGGATCCTGATAGGAGCTGGTCTGCTGGTTAGACAAGGGTTCTCCTTCAGTAATATACTACTCTGAGTATCATGACGATATTTTGCTTGTGTATTTATAATAAGCCTACTGCTGCAGGAAAGACCACACACTCCAGGTTTTGTGGGATTGTTGGGTTTATAAATATTCTGCCCCGTTTTTGCTGTAACAACTTCCACACTTGTGAGGTTGGGAGGTGTTGTGATGCTCCGGCTGGTGACTCAGAACCTGCCCTCAGAAATGGAGAGAAACGGAGTTCCCGTCGTGGCGCAGCGGTTAACGAATCCGACTAGGAACCATGAGGTTGCGGGTTGGATCCCTGGCCTCGCTCAGTGGGTTAAGGATCCGGCGTTGCTGTGAGCTGTGGTGAAGGTTGCAGACACAGCTCAGATCCTGCGTTGTTGTGGCTGCGGTGTAGGCCAGCAGCTACAGCTCCTGTTAGACCCCTAGCCTGGGAACGTCCATATGCCGTGGGTGTGGCCGTAAAATGACAAAAAAGGTGAAAAAAAAAAGATATTCTATGCTCCTGGGACATGGATGGACCTAGAAATTATCATACTAAGGGGAGTCAGTCAGACAATGAGACACCAACATCAAATGCTACCACTTACATGTGGAATCTAAAAAAAGGACACAATGAACTTTGCAGAACAGATACTGACTCACAGACTTTGAAAAACTTATGGGTTACAAATGAGACAGGTTGGTGGGAGGGGGTATGCACTGAGGGTTTGGAATGGAAATGCTGTAAAATTTGGTTGTGATGATTGCTGTACACCTATAAATACGTTAAGTAATAAATGAAAAAAATGCTCAGAAAACTGGACAGCTGCATGTAAATCAGTGAAACTGGAACACACCCTCAAACCATGCACAAAAATAAACTCAAAATGGCTTAAAGACTTAAATGTAAGACAAGACACCATCAAACTCCTAGAGGAGAACATAGGCAAACAGTCTCTGACGTCAACCATACAAATGTTTTCTCAGGTCAGTCTCCCAGGGCCACAGAAATAAAAGCAAAAATAAACCAGTGGGACCTAATCAAACCGACAAGCTTTTGCACAGCAAAGGAAACCATAAAAACAAAACAAACAAACAAACAAACAAACAAACAACAAAACAAAATAAAAAGACAACCTATGTTAAGGGGGAAAGTAGTTTCAAATGATGCAACTGTCAAGGGCTTAATCTCTAAAACATACAAGCAGCTTATACAAAGCAACAGCAAAGAACAACAACAACAGCAACAAAAAAAAAAAAACCCAAACAAAAAAACCCCAACAACCCAATTGAAAAATGGGCAAAAGACCTGAATAGACATTTCTCCAAAGAAGACACACAGGTGGCCAACAGCACATGAAAAAATGCTCAACATCACTGATTATTAGAGCAATGCAAATCAAAAGTACTGAGGTACCATCTCACACCAGTCAAAATGGCCATCATTAGTAAGTCCACAAACAACAAATGATGGAGGGGGTGTGGAGAAAAGGAAACCCTCCTGCGCTGTTGGTGGGAATGTAAATTGGTACAACCACCATGGAAAACGGTATGGCGGTACCTTAGAATACTATACATAGAACTACCATATGACCCAGCAGTCCCACTCCTGGGCATGTGTTTGGACAAAACTTGCATTAAAAAAGATACATGCACTCCTATGTTCATTGCAGCACTATTCACCATAGGCCAGACATGGAAATAACCTAAATGTCCATTGACAGGTTATTGGATTAAGAAGATGTGATATATAGACACAACGGAATACTACTCAGCTAGAAAAAAGAACAAAAGAATGCTATGTGCAGCAACATGGATGGAACTAGAGACTCTCACTGAGTGAAGTAAGTTAGAAGTGCAAAGACAAATACCATGATATCACTTATATCTGACTCTAACATACAACACAAATGAACCTATCTATAGAAAAGAAACAAACCCATGGACTTGGAGAACAGACTTGTGGTTGCCAAGGGGGAGGGGGAAGGAGTGGGATGGCCTGGGAGTCTGGGGTTAGTAGATGCAAACTATTGCCTTTGGAGTGGATAAGCAATGAGATCCTGCTGTTTAGTACAGGGAACCATATCCAGTCACTTGTGATGGAACATGATGGAGGATAAAGTGAGGAAAAGAATGTTGTATATACATGTGAGACTGGGTTACTGTGCTGTACAGTAGAAACTGACAGAACACTGTACATCAACTATAATGGAAAAAATAAAAATCATAAAAATTAAAAAAAAAACAAAAAAAAGGAACCTGCCCTCAAGCTCTAGCGTAACAGCCTCTGGGAGGTCTGTCTGCATTTTCTCCGGGCTCTTTCCAGGCTCTTCTTCGTGATTTTTCTCTGCACAGCAACCAGAATCATCTTTTGAAAACTCAAACTTGATTAGGTTTTTCCTGCTTCGTGTCTTTCCTTTCGCTCTTAGAACCCTCCAGGCGCTTCTTACTCCTCCTTAGGTTTTCCAGAACTCTCCATGTCTCTTTCTCCTGCTGTATCTCCATCAGTGCCTTCTCCTCGCCCTCCAGCCTCCCTGCCCTTGTAATTACCATTTCCTTCACCTCGTGGCTTCAGAACAAAACTATTTTTAAAGCCCCCAAGACAGCTTCGGTTAAAGTAATAGTTGAAACCACAGGCAACAGGCTCTACGGAATGTGGTGAGAAGTACTGAGTAAAGGTGGTGTGGACAAGAGAGTTTTTTGTTCTGTTTTGTTTTTTGCTTTTTTTAAAGGCTGCACCCGCAGCGTATGGAGGTTCCCAGGCTAGGGGTCTAACGGGAGCTGTAGCTGCCGGCCTTCGCCACAGCCACGGCAACGCGGGATCCGAGCCGCGTCTACAACCTACACCACAGCTCACGGCAATGCTGAGTCCTTAACCCACCGAGCAAGGCCAGGGATTGAACTCACATCCTCATGGATGCTAGTCAGGTTTGTTACCTCTGAGCTACCACAGGAAGAGTTTTGAGTTAGGGTTATTCTTAACCCTTTAGAGACAAAAGGGAAAAGAACAGCGAATATTGACAAACTGGGAACCATGACACCACAGTTAAATCTGTACTGATTATTTTATCAATATAAAGTTGTATTTCTAAGTGTTCACTTAAAAAGGGCAAAGGATTTTCCAGTAATGTTCATGGCTGTTTTGAATAATTTTCTAAGGATGGGAAATCTATAACTTTGGAGCTTACTGTAAGGAAAACAGCACTTGTTAACGTGTTTGCTGAAGAATACTGTTCCCCCAATTTGTGATATTAACTACAGACCATTCCTTTACTGGTCTTTCTATAATTAATCCCAGCAATCTTTTTACCCAGTTTCATGTCCACCTTCCTGCTTCCAGTGATTGGGATTAGCAAGGTGCAATAACTCTTTGTGTGATGACACAAATGTCCTCTGTTTTTACTGTCCACTAAGAAATGAACCAGCTAGTTCATTTTATCTCATTTTGTTTAAAATGGTGATATGTGGATATTGGCCTACTGCTGTTGTCTGAATGTCTGTGTCCCTCCAAAATTCTTAGGATGAAATCCTTGCCCCCAAGCTGGTGGTGTTAGCAGGGGGGGCCCCTGTGAATAGAATTCGCACCCTTTCAAGGAGGCCTTACCAAGCTCTCCGGCCCCTTTGTCGTGCGCGGGCAGAATAAGAAGTTTGTGCCCAGGAAGTGGGCCCTCACCTGGCCGTGCCGGCCCCTTGATCTTGGACTTCCAGCCTCTAGAATGGTGAGAAATACATTTCTGGTGTTGATAAGCTATCAAGTCTGTGTGTGTTGCGGGGATGGGGTTGTGTGTCTTTTTAGGGCTGCACCTGAGACATATGGAGGTTCCCAGGCTAGGGGTCCAATCAGAGCTGCAGCTGCCAGCCTTCACCACAGCAACGCAGGATCCAAGACGTGTCCGCAACCTACACTGCAGCTGGTGGCAACACCGGATCCTTAACCCACTGAGGAAGCCAGAGATGGAACCCGCATCCTTATGGGTACTAGTCAGGTTCTTTCCCTGCTGAGCCACGACGGGAACTCCAAGTCTGGTATTTGGTTACAGCAGCACGCACGGACAGCAGGACAGCTAACAGACAGGGATTCCGTTGCTGTGAGGAGTCTGAAAGAATGTCCTCTTTCAGCATTTATTAGTTTTTTTATTATAGTTGATTTATAAGGCATTTATTTTTGCGAGTAAAAATACATGGGTGGTTCCAAGAGGTTAAGTTCAAAGTACCATGTGAACTCTGGAGTTTTCTCATAGGACCTGTGAACAAGCGGGATCCAGCTGCCTGGGAGGTTGTTCCGTCCTGTATCCCCAGCTCGCTAACTCCTCATCCTTCAGGTCTTGTTTGAGCATCTCTTCCTCTGGCAAACCTTCCCGATGCTTCTTCTCGGTCTGCGATTCCCAGCACGCGGGCCTCTTCTTCACGGGCACCAGTGCCTGTTGGAGACAATGACATGGTGACGGCTCCCGAGGCCCAAAACAGCCCAAGGGGTCCAGGTCGTGTGTCAGGGATGGGCCTCGAATAGCAGGAGGGCAGTTCTCAGCGGCGGGGGAGGGCACGAGTGGCAGGCGGATGTGGACGCAGGGAGGGTTTGCTCTTTGGGGGGCAGCCGCTCCTGTTTTCTTGACTGCTGCCGGTAAGTAGGAGGGGACAGAGCCTGGAAGGCGTGGGGACGCTTGTTTGGAACTGGAGATGCTGATTATCAGGGATACCCACCTGCCCAGGCCAGGCTTCACAGATGTGGGCTTGGAGGAAGTGGATGGTTGCATTCTTCGGGGCTGGGGTACGGCCAAGTCCAGGAGTAAGGCGGACAGATGTGTCGAAACCAGGAAGGGTCGCGCTCCGTTTCTGCCCCATTGTGGTACAGCTGGGGTTTCCCGCTGATGTTGCGGACACGTGAAGCTGGCGAGTGTGGGTTGACTGTGGACTTAAAATCTTGGTGACGTAGCCCATGTCCTCCTACACCTGGCTGGTGAGCTCCTCCTCTCTCGTATTTGGGGACCAGCAGCAGGATTTGCATGTCAGGCTTGTCCTTCCCGGGCTCTTTGCTGACCTGGGATGGGATTGCATGGCCTTACTCTTAGCACATAGGAGAATGACAAAACACGGTGTCTCTGTCCCCTCTCGCTCCTGACGAAGAAACACGGGTTGCAAAAGGAAAACCAGTTCTCTGAGAGGGAAGGTAATCGAACCCAATTCTTGCTTCTGGAGCCCGATGATTCAGTGACCACACGGCCCCACAAATACCCCAGCTGGGATTGGTTTTCATTGACAGGGAACCAGGCACACGGCCTGCTGGGTGGCTTCTGGTGGTCGGTCGCAGGTGATGTGTCCCTGACGGGGACGCTCAGCTGACAGCCCAGCTAAGAGTCCCGTGTGGTTGCTCTGATGGCCCAGCCGTCCTGTGGCTGTGGTGGGTGAGCGTGGTACAAAGCAGCTCTGGCTGCACTTGAAGCCCTGCCACCTGCTGCGTCATCAAACGTGTTCTTTTAACTTGACGTGGATGTTTCTGCTTGATTTTAAAATTGATTTTCAGATGTGCAAATCCATGAGTGAATTCTCAAGAATCAAATCGTAAAGAGCTCGGTTGTCCCTGTCCGACTCTCTGAAACTGCACTGTCTGCCCTCCGCTCCCCAGAGATGAGAACTGAAATTGGTTTGGTGTGTGTCTTTGCAGACTGTTGGGTTGCCCGCTGTATTACTTGGGATTCGGGGTGGCTGCGTGTGATAGACAAACCTCGAGTAAAAACAGCTTAGATAATTCAGGGTTTCTCTCTCACTTGAGGAGGGTCTGGATGCGGCCAGTCCAGGGCTGGCACGGTGGCTTCATGAGGTCGGCAAGGATCCAGATACCAGTCTGCCGCTGTCTCCATCCTCAAGGTCACCTCCTGGTCTGGTACGGCAGCAGGGCACAGACCTTTCTATCCACATCCCAGGTCAGACACAGAACGGAGGAAGGAGGTCTTACCTGCACTCACTTCTGAGTACATCTCACTGACCGGAATTTAGTCATAATGCTATGCTTAGCTAGAAGAGATCCTGGGAACTATTGCCTTTTAGCCGAATTCATTGCTAAAAACCAAAAAAATCATGGTTCTATTTGTTTTATGGCCACACCCACAGGATATGGAAGTTCCTGGGTCAGGCATTGAACCTGAGCTGTAGCTGCGACCTGCACTGCAGCTGCAGAAAGCTGTACCCATAACCCACTGTGCGACAGTGGGAGCTTCCGTGGTCCTCTTATTAAGCAGCATATGGAGCAGGCAGCTAGTAATCTCTGCCAGGCAAACGCGTGTGTATAAAAGTACACAGCATTGGAGCTCCCGTCGTGGTGCAGCGGAAACGAATCTGACTAGGAGCCACGAGGTTGCGGGTTCGATCCCTGGCCTCACTCAGTGGGTTAAGGATTCGGGGTTGCCATGAGCTGTGATGTAGGTGGTGAATGTGGCTCAGATCCTGTATTGCTGTGACTGTGACGTAGGCCGGCAGCTGTAGCTCTGATTGGACCCCTAGCCTGGGAACCTTCATATGCTGCAAGTGTGACTCTAAAAAGCCAAAAAAACCTCACAAAAAACCCAGCATCATTTTTTTTTTTGTGTGTTTTTGCCTTTATATAGAGCCGCACCCACGGCATATGGAGGTTCCCAGGCTAGGGGTCTAACAGAAGCTGTAGCCACCGGCCTACGCTATAGCAACACGGGATCCCAGCCGCGTCTGCGACCTACACCACAGCTCACGGCAATGCCGGATCCTTAACCCACTGAGCAAGGCCAGGGATCGAACCCGCAACCTCATGGTTCTTAGTCGGATTCGTTAACCACTGAGCCATGAAGTGAACTCCCAGCATCATTTTTACACATTATACCTTGTGTATAATATTTCAACTTGTTTTTTTTTTCCAGTTCCATACATTTTAGAGATTTTTAGCATGTTAGTATATAAAATTCTATTGCATTTCACATACTGTTGCTTAGGTATTCCATATTCTGAAAATACCATAATTTGTTGTGCTCTTTCTCCACGGGTTATCACTTGGGTTATTTATAGTTTTTCACTATTAGAAAGTACTGTGATTAATAGCCTGGGAACATGTTTATTGCACACAGTTGGGTGTTATCTTAGTCTGCTCAGGCAGCTATCACCAAATAGCATAGACTAGGTGGCTTATAACCAGTAGGAATGTATTTCTCGTAGTTCTGGAGGCTGGAAGTCCAAGACCAAGCGCCAGCAGGGCCAGGTGAAGACCCCTTTTTCAGGCTGCAGCCCCAGGAGTTCCTGCTGTGTCCTGACAAGCTGGAAGGGGCTAGGGAGTTGTGTGGGTCTCTTGTATAAGAGCGCTAACCCCGCTCCCGGGGGGCTTCACCCTCAGGACTTATTTACCCCAAAGGCCCCGCGTTGTAATACATCACACTGGATGTCAGGATTCCAGCCTGTGAATCTGAGGGCACCGTAAACCTTGATCATAACAGGTACCCTCTTCCAGAAGAGATACTGACATGCGAAATTGATGGGTTGAAGCTTAGACCATTCAAAATGTATCAGAAAAGGCCAGATGGGTCTCTAAACTGTCTTCTGTCGTTTCACGCCCTTTCCGTTTGTGGATGAGAGTTCTGTCTCTCTTTGCCTGTACTTGACGTTACTGTTGAGTTTGCGTACCTTGTACTGGAGCCAAAGAAATGCCCGCTGATACTAACGGGTTCACCGCTAATTGGATCCATAAGTACGTTTTAATCTGAAACTTCAAAATCCTGTCTATTGAGTAATTTTACCACCAGCTTTGTTTCTCCCTTTTGCATGGAATGGTCTGTCTGAGAGCCACATGTTGGCCATCCACGGAGCAGGACTTGTGTCAGAGAGAAGACCTTTGCCTGGGGGGAGCCTGTTACAAAGAGCTGACATTTATTGAGCACCGACTGTATGCTTGACATGCTTGTGTCCAAGGCCCTTTCTGTCACTGAGAGGAGAACCTGACACACGAAGGGGGTTAAGCGAATCGGCCAGGGTTGTACGCGTACAAAATGGTAGAGCGGGGATGCAGACCAGGCTAAGATCCTCACCCATTCTGAGATATTGCATATGCCTGCGGTAGTTTAATATTTTATTTTATTTTTTGAATTTTTAGCGTTGCACCTGCCCTAAAACTTCCATATGGAAGTTCCCAGGCTAGGGATCAAATCGGAGCTGTAGCTGCTGTCCTACACCACAGCCACAGCAATGCCAGATCTGAGCCACGTCTACACCCTACATCACAGCAATGCCGGATCCTTAACCCACTGAGCGAGGCCAGGGATTGAACCCACGTCCTCATGGATCCTAGTTGGGTTTGTTACTGCTGCGCCATGCCGGGAACTCCAGTTTCGTGTTTTAAACACGTGATCGTTACCGAGTTGCTCCTTATGCAAAGTATTCTGATAACGAGTGGTGTGGATGTTGAGCGGAGGGAGAGGGTTCTTAGGGAGACCCCTACAGCCCGGCCGTCACCTTCGAGACCCAGCTGCGAGCCAGGAGAGTGGGTGGGGCTCTGCACCTGATACAGCCCCTCTGCCAGCGGCGCCCTCGCCTTTGCCGTGAACGTGATGTGCTCTGGGGTCCCTGGGGTGCGGGGGACCCTTGTGCGTGGGCGGAGGTGGGGAGGGCAGTTTGCGCTGAGAACCCCGGTGGAAGCCACTGTCGGCCAGACCCTCCTCCTCGTCTCCCTGCCTGTGTCCCACGTGGCACCCGGCGTGATCTTGGAGAAGCACAAGTCGGATGGTGTGGCTCAGCCCCAGCCACGCCGACCTTCTCGCGGGGACCTGCCAGGACTCTTTCCCACTTGAACATCTCGATGCTGGCTCTCTGCACGGGGCGCTCTTCCCGGAGCTGTCGTCTTGGTGTCCCCTCAAGGAGGCGCTCCCCTACTCCTTCCTGTGGTCCCAGCAAGGGACCCCGGCCCCTCTCGCCCTGGCCGTAGCCCCGCAGGCGCCCTGGCGAGTCCTCCGGCATCACCGGGAGCCAGAGCGGGGACTCCCCCGGGCGGAGCCCTGGCCATGCCGGCCTCCCTGCCTGGAACAGCGTCTGCTGCGGGAAATGGTTGCTGCGTGAACCGTGAGTGCTGGGGCTCCGGCAGATCCACGTTGCGTTTGTAGGTGGTTATCTTTTTTGGAAGCTGCTTTTTCCTTCGTGGTGTGGAGGGAAATGAAGCTGCGATCGGTGGTTGGTACACGGCAGGCATGATGCCAGCCACCTGGCTTATATAACCTCATGCGGCGTTCGCCATCACCTCGTGGGAAAACTGAGGTTCCCATAATGCCGATGGAGAAGCTGAGGTCACTGAACCTGGACCTGTCCCTTTAATGCTCAAATCCTTCTCACTGCCTGAAAATCCAATGTTTCTAGCAGTCCCCCCTTGCCCCCACAGTGAGATCTTTAAAGAGCCACAAGCAGTGAAGTTTATCAACTATTTTTGCCTTTTTGTTTTTAGGGCTGCACCCGCAGCATATGGAGGTTCCCAGGCTAGGAGTCCAATCGGAGCTGTAGCCGCCGGCCTACGCCACAGCCACAGCCACATAGGATCTGAGCCCTGCCTGCAGCCGACACCACTGCTTACGGCAACGGCAGATCCCTAATGCACGGAGCGAGGCCAGGGATCGAACCCACGCCCTCATGGAGGCTAGTTGGGTTTGTTAACCCCTGAACCATGGGGGCAACTCCTATTTTTGCCTTTTAAAGTTAAAGCAATCAGGGAGTTCCCTGGTGGCCTAGTGGTTAAGGATCTGGAGTTGTCAGTGGCATGGGTTCTCTCCCTGGCCTGGGAACTTCCCTATGCTGCGGGTATGGCCAAAACAAAACAAAACAAAACAACCCCCCTCCCCAAACCTAAACACAAACAAACAAAAAGGAAGTGAAATTGAGCGAAGCAGTCACACATTTTCTCGGTAGCCTCATACTGGGCGTCACAGCGTCTGTGCTCCTCGGCTCCCAGTTTGCCCCATTTCACCACTACAGACAAGTTCTAGGCCGGCCCAGCTTGGCAGGAGATCACACAGATGATGTCAGTGTATTTAAATCTTGGGTGATTCACTGGTTAAATGAATACAGCAATTATTAATTTCAATTTATCCTGTTTATTGGGAACAGCTGTTCATTAACGTTTATTTAACTGCCAATTTTAGAGCCAAACTAATTACCTCCAACACACTGTGGGGTGGTACCCTGCACAGAGCTGTGCTCTGCCCGCCCGGCATGCCGGAATGGAAAGAGCGGAGCTCTCCAGGGTGCTGTTTTGCAGGTCGCCAGGTGGGGGCTCCCCTCGATCGGAGTTCAGACCTTACGCTCTAATCCTGCCTTCAGGACCGAAATGCTGCCAGATCCTCTAAGCGCGCGGCGGCAGACGGGTGGGGTGGGGACGGCTAGGGGCGAGGCTGGCGATAAAAATGATGAAATGGGAAGTTCTGAGGATTCACACAGCCTCGTTGGTCTCCATCTGTGTCTGCGCTTTTGATCCACATACAGTCGTGAGAAATCTTGATGGTAAAAAAAGACTTTTTTAAGCACGGTGATGATCCTGGGCCTCGACTCTCAGGCTGAAATTCCAGGAGACAGTAAGGAGTGGTGGGGATTGCAGCAAGATGGAAAACGTGCTGTCGGGGTGGGGCACGTGGCTGGCATCTGTTTCCCAGAGAAGACAGTTGTTAATTGGGACTGTGGGCCCCGATTTGTTCTTCTTTTTCAAGAGAAACCAGATATGTAAGTTTTTATTTCAGATCTCCCCCGTTCTAGAAGTTATCCCGAATGTTAAAGTAACAGTGTTTAATGAAGGAGTACAGCTTGAGGTGGCTCGAGGGCTACCCACTTGTAACTTTCACATTAAAAGCTTCCCCAAATCTGGAGTTCCCCTTATGGCTCAGCGGTAACAAACCCGACCTGTACGCATGAGGACACGGGTTCCATCCCTGGTGTGAACGTGGTGTAGGCCGGAGTCTGTGGCGGCTGCAGCTCCGGTTCGACTCCTAGCCTAGGAACCTCCATATGCTGCGGGTGCGACTCTAAAAAAAAATAGACCAAAAAAAAAAAGTTGCCCGAGATCTGTGGGTAATACACAGATGTCTGGTGAAGAGACTTATCAATCATGGATTCTTGAATTTGGATTTAATATACTATATGAAATTATGTTCTTTGAGAATAACTAATCACATGCTGTTCTTGCCCATAAGTTCAGTGCCGTTCTCTATTCTTCGACCCACGGGCTTTGTACTTTCCATCCAAACCCTGCATTTCCAGAGACTGTCGTCCGTGTCCGTGACACCTTCAGCAACCTGTCAGGTCAACCTGCTCGTGACATCACTCTGCAGAGTTGCCTCTCTCCCTGACCAGCCCGCAGAGTGTTATCTTTGGAGAATGGCTTCCTGAGCCGCGTTGCCTGGGTTTGAATCCCAGCCCTACCTTTTCCTGGTAGTATGACCCAGGGAAATCTCTTAATCTCGTGTCCCCTGTCCCCCCTCATCTATAAGCTGGAGTTGTTTGGAGCATAAAGCTTTTAAAATGGTGACTGGTACAGGCTCAGTAAATTTTAGCCAGTTACACGCTGTCCGGTGTTTCAAGAAGGTGAGGCTGAGACGGTCCATTTGGGTGACACACAGACCTAACGTAGGTAGGATTTAACGCACGCAAATGCAGCCTTTTTCCTTTCTCCTTTTATCTTTTGAGGACAAAGTCTGGGTTAGTTGCTGGTTTGTCTGTTAGCATTTCTCTCACACTCGCCAACGGGAATGATACGGATGACTGAGGTTTAAAGGACCTCCACCCGGGCCGGGCCGTTAGCCAACACCTGCTTTCACCTAGTTTGTGACACGGTCTCCATGATTATGGAAGAGCTTCTTTACACCGTTCAAAGGAGCCCGGGTTTGTGGTTTTCTTGAGCAAAGCGGGTGATCTGGAAGCACCTCTCTAAGGCTGATTCCTGGGCTGATAGGCCTGGCAGAATTTTCCTCCTTTGCTGCTAGACGCTTCCTTAGCACCCACTTAGACTGACCTTTTCCGTTTCTCTGCCAGCCCAGCTCTGTCCTCCCTCCTCTGCCTCTGTGAGCGGCGCCCCCGTTTCTCTGGGTACATGTCGTGCTTCACCTGATCGGGAGCGGCTGCCTGGAGAGAAGGATTCCGGGAATCCACGGGGAGAGGGTGGGGACCAGCCGTTATTTGCTGTGTTGGATACACAGCGGGCAAGAGTGGCCAACTTGGCCGGCTCCTCAGCCACAACAAAACTGGCTGCTTTGTCCCCGCTCTATGGCTCTGTTCTGTTGCTTCCACTGCATCTCCCTGGTCTGTGTTTCTTCATTTCCCTCCCAAGCCAGTTTCTACTCCCGGCAAAATTCCAATGACAACCCTTCTTCCCTCACCCTCGTCCTTTTCCTCCCTCCCTCCCTTCCTTTCTTCCTTCCATCCTTCCTCCCCTCTTCTTTGCTTTCTCCCTTCTTTCCAGACTATTTTCAGGGCTGTTTCAGGTTTACAGCAGCACTGAGAGAAAGGTCCAGGGATTTCCTGCTCACCCTCTTCCCGAACACACGCAGAGCCCCACCTCACGTTCTGAGCAACCCTTAACAGAATGGCACGTTTTCCTCCAAACGTGGACCTACACTGACACGTCATAATCGCTTGAAGTCCATGGCTGAGTGTAGCGTTCCCTCTTGGCACGGTATGGTCTGTGGCTTTGGACAAATGTCTAATGCCATGCCTACATTGTTAAATCATACAGAGTGTTTTCACAGCCCTGAAAATCCTGTCTGCTCTGCCTATTCACACGCCCTGCCTCCCCAATAACTGCCTGATCTTTTTTTTTTATTTTGGTCTTTTTGCCTTATCTAGGGCGGCACCCGCGGCATATGGAGGTTCCCAGGCTAGGGGTCTAACAGGAGCTGTAGCCGCCGGCCTACACCACAGCCACGGCAACACAGGATCCGAGCTGTGTCTGCAACCTACACCACAGCTCACGGCAACGCCGGATCCTTAACCCACTGAGCAGGGCCAGGGATCGAACCCGTAACCTCATGTTCTTAGTCGGATTCGTTAACCACTGAGCCACGACGAGAACTCCATGCCTGATCTGTTTGTTGTCTCTATAGTTTTGCCGTTTTTTTCCAGAATGTCATATAGTTAAAATTAGATAGTAGGATTTTCCAAAGAGTAGCCGTTTCAGTTGGCTTCTGTCACTTAATAACAAGCCTTTAAGATTTCTCCTATGTCTTTTCATGGCTTGATAGCTCATCCTATTTATTTATTTATTCTCTTATTCATTTATTTATGTATGTCTTTTTAGGGCCACTCCTGCAGCATATGGAGGTTCCCAGGCTAGGGGTCGCATTGGAGCTGTAGCTGCTGCCCTACACCACAGCCGCAGCAACACCAGATCCAAGCTATGTCTGTGACCTATACCTCAGCTCATGGCAACACCATATCCTTGACCCACTGAGCGAGACCAGGGATTGAACCTGCGTCCTCGTGGATACTAGTCGTGTTCATTACCGCTGAGGCACAGTGTAAACTCCAGCTCATTCTTTTTAGTGCCAAATAATATTTCGTGGTCGGGCTATACCTCAGTTAATTTAACCCTTCATGCCCCCCCCCAAGAAGGATATCTGGGTTGTTTGCAAATGTTGGCAATTATGAAGGAAGTTATTATAAGCATCCATGTACAGATTTTGTATGGATATAGGTCTTTACTTTGGATAAGTACCAAGGTGCATGGTTGCTGGATCGTATGGTAAAGGTATGCTTTGTTTCGTGGGGAGCTCTCTTCTTGGAAACTCTGGGAACTGTCCCCCAAAGTGGCCGTGCCATTTTGCATCCTCTCCCACAACATATGAGAATTTTTAGGGCTTCACATCCTCATCAGCCCTTGGTGTTGTCAGTGCTGTGAATTCTGGCCATTCTAATGGGAATGTAGTGAACCCTGTCTTTGTTGACGCAAATAATGAGTCCTTGTCTCCTACCCAATGTTGAGTCCATAATAATTACTACATAAGTATTGGCTGCATGAACAAAAGACTGTGCTTTCTATTGTTGCATTGAACAGCCCACATGTTTTTCTTAGCTATTTATGAATTTGTATTGTTTTCAAAACTAAAATGGGTACTGTGGAGGCAGGGGGATATAAGGCCTTATTCTCATTTGTATAATCTTCATTGTCTTGTTCTTCGAGACTTAAGCAACAGCGTTCAGTTGGAGAATTTTTGTCTTTCAGGTTGTTGGCAGGCGAGGGGTGGCTCTGAAACTGACAGCATTAATGGCCTGAACCTAGCCAGAACACAGATTGGGGCTCAAACCCATGTGCCAGGACTCGAACCCAGCCTGAACCCACACTGGGACTCGAACCCACCTGCTGGGACTTGAACCCAGCCAGAACCCAGACTGGGACTCAAACCCATGGCTTTAAATTAGAATCACTCACCCAGTGTCTGGACTCACTGAGGTTCAGGTTCTCCACGCCTCCTCGCAGAAGGAATTCAGCGCGAGACGCAGCGATAAGCAAGGAGGAGTAGTGGCTCCTCTTAGTACCCGGTAAGGTGTGTGTTCGGATCAGCAGAAGGGCGGTCCCTAAACTCCAGCCCTTGGGCTGAACCCGAATGCAGCCTCATCCCCCCACTCCCGAGGACCCGAGTCCCATCTCAGGCCTCCAGTAGTCAAGCAAGTGTCGTGACGGTCCTCTTGAAAATGTCACCAGCTTACAGAGATCTCTCAAAGTCCCCTAAGTTTCCCTCTGCACCGCTGGTCCCTTATTGGGACTTTACAGCCACCTGTGCCTCCTCCATCCCTGTCGGGCCTGGGGGCATCTCCTTCCCCGCCTCTTGTTACCCATGATGTTTGGGGCCCTTTGAATTTCCGAGGGAGGAGGGACGTGGAGGCAAAGCTGGGGGGCTCCCTGACAGAATGCCCTCCTCTCTGCCTTCCCCCGTTCACCCCTCTCCGTGGCACCCACTCACATCCTTGGAGCCTCAGCTTCTTTGTCACGCCTCCTCAGAGGAGCCTGTGACAGTACTGGTGGCTGCTATTGCCTTGCGCTTTTTCCAAGCATGACCCGCCACCTGTGCCGGCCTTTGCTCTTCCTTGTAGCCCCAGGGCTCAGCGTGGTGCCCGGCAGCGAGTGGGCACTGCCTCGGGATGGTTCGGACGGAGAAAGACTCCCGGGACGTGGACTTTTATCTGAATTTTTATTAGTTGACATCATTTACTAACGATTACAATCTGAATACATAAACACCAGAAGGGTTTGAGCTGGTGGGAGGCAGGCACGAGTAATTCTCTGAACAATTACACGTTCTAGATTGCGGTAACCTTGAACCCCATACTAAAACTCCTGTTAAGTTCACCCGATATGGAATATGGTTTCTCGCCTTCTTTTTTCCTTTTTCTTTGCCTTTTGTAAACCGGGCTGGCCCTTCTGAACCCTTCAAGGCCTCAGGTTCATTATGTACGCAGCCTCGTGTCCCGGGCTGTGGGGAAGGACCAAGCAGTACAGGCTCACCCTGGAACCGCCAGAGGCAGCTCAAGCCCCACATTTTTAAAAAGAGAACAGTTATCTTCCTCTGTAATATTAGAATGCCTTCAGGACCCCAGTGTTCAAGGCAGTATTTCAGTTTTAATTTTAACTCTAAGCCGCTGACGAACATGACTTGAACCTTTGGGGAGAACTCTGCCCTTAAAAAAAAAAAAAATCCTCGCTGTAGACAGCAGAGGGATGCGAAGAATTAATTGCCACATCAGGTTTCATTTTCTGCTTGGTTATGCTGGGCTAATATTTAGACTTCAGCCATGTTTTTGAGGCAAACGTTATGCAAGCGTACCCGTGTCCTTTTTATTTGCTTTTTTCTTTTCTTTCCTTTCCTTCCTCTCCTTCCTTCCTTCCTCTCTCTCTCTCTCTCTTCTTTTCCTTTCCCTTCCCTTCCTTCTTTCTTTCTTCCTTCCTTCCTTTCTCCCTCTCTCTCTCTCTTTCTTTCTTTCATCTTATTGCCTGTTTATCTGGAGCCGCACCCGCAGCATATGGAGGTTCCCAGGCTAGGGGTCTAACAGGAGCTGTAGCTGCCGGCCTTTGCTACAGCCACAGCAACACGGGATCTGAGCCGCGTCTGCAACCTACACCACAGCTCATGGTAACGCCGGATCCTTAACCCACTGAGCAAGGCCAGGGATTGAACCCGCAACCTCACGGTTCTTAGTCGGATTCTTTAACCACTGAGCCATGAAGGAAACTCCCCTTTCTTTCTTTCTTTCTTTCCTTCCTTCCTTCCTTCCTTCTTTCTTTCTTTCCTCCCTTCCTCCCTTTTTTTGGCCACACCCGTGGCATATGGAGGTCTAATTGGAACTAAAGGGGCCGGACTACACCACAGCAATGTGGGATCCGAGCCACGTCTGCAACCTATACCACAGCTCACGGCAGCACCGGGTCCTTAACCCACTGAGTGAAGCCAGGGGTCGAACCCTCGACCTCATGGTTCCTAGTTGGATTCGTTTCTGCTGCACCACAACGGGAACTCGGTATTTATTTATTTCTTAAACAAATTAAAAAATTTAAGTATAGTTGACTTACAGTGCTGTGCTGATTTCTGCTGTACAGCAAAGTGACCCAGTCATGCATAGCTATACATTCTTTCTAAATATTCTTTTCCATCACGGTCTATCCCAGGAGACTGGATAGAGTTCCCTGGGCTGTACAGTAGGACCTTGTTGTCTATTCATTCTAATGCAATAGTTTGCATCTACCAACCCCAGACTCCTAGTCCATCTCACTGTCCCCCAGCCCTTGACAACCACAAGTCTTTTCTCTATGTCTGTGTGTCTGTTTCCTGTTTTGTAGGTAGGTTCATTTGTGCCATGTTTTAGAGGCCACATATAAGGGATATCATGTGGTATTTCTCTTTCTCACTTCACTTAGTATGAGGCTCTCTAATTGCATCCATGTGGCTGAGATGGCATTATTTCATTCTTTTTTATGGCTGAGTAGTATTCCACTGAGTATATGTACCATATTTTCTTAATCCATTCGTCATGGGAGTAACACTGCTGTCTCCTCATTAAATGACAAGATTTGCTCCTGCTCATGAATCCCAAGAGGACCTCAGACCTCTCTTTGCTGTACATGCGACTTGAGGCAAGTCAGTAAAATGGAAGGGCCCTCGTGTGCAGAGCAGAGCAGCCTACTGTATGGAAAATGCGAGGGAGGCCCTGACACCGCAGCCAGTTTAGCTGAAGAACAGACAGCAGTCCCTCAGTGTCCAGCCAACAGCGATGTCCAGGGCAGTTCAAGAGCGGCCTCGAGACTCTCAAGTGTCAGGGGCACTGGCCTCCATGTGAAATGTCTCTAGTTCTACCCTCCCCCCAGGACCCTCATCATGGATTCATCTAAATCGAGTCTGTTTCTCTCCTCTGCCTGGATCAGCCCTGATGGCCAGAGTGGTCGTGGCCGAAAATAATGCTAATTATAGCAATAATAGTAGCTGCCATTTATTGGCCATCTGCTGGGTTCAGTAAGTTGCTAAGGGCTTTCTGTGCATTACTGCCTTTGATCTCCACAACCGTCCTACTGTCGTGGGCATGTCTCCTGTGCAGGGTTGCCTTTGGCATGTCTTCATGTGACGCTCCCTGCTGTGGGGGAGGCCACACAGGGCCCTACCTCCACGGGTGCCTGACCGTCCCTCTCGCAGTGCAGCCCTCAGACACTCATGCTGGATTCTCGGCATGTGAGCGTGAGGCAGGGACGGAAGCTGTGTGGCTGGCAGCCTTCTAGAGGCCGTACTGCCCAGTGTTCAGAGCGCCCGGAGCTCCCGCACCTGTGCCCCTCTTGATGTCTGTGGATTCTGGTACATTCTTCTTGCTTGCAACCAAGTACCCTATCACATCTACGAGTGCAGTGCTGTTAGTCTCCCCATTTTATGGGAGACGAGACTGACACTCACATCAGGTCCGAAGAACTTGTCTAAGGTCACGTACGAGTGTGTTGCAGGGCTGGGACTCAGTCTCATAGACAGTGGATGCCAGCATCCATTCCTTCCATTGGCTGGCTACGGGGACTTGCACTTCTGCTGGCCTGGTCCATTAAATATGGTCAACAGTATCTGAGAAAAACAACAGAAAGTCCTAATTCTTCAGAAAAGACACATGACTGGTGTTTGCTCCCGTTAACAAGATAAGAGCTGCCCTCGTTTTCTCACCCACTTGATCTATTTGTCCCTCGATCCCCACGCCTTTTAATGTACCAAAGGATTGCAAGCCCGTGAGTGATTTTTACATTAAACACTCATTTTTTGTTTCTTAAAATCCAAAGCTCCAATTAAAAGGAAAAAACGAAACAAAACACAACTGCATAAAACTTTATCACTCGAGTCCCAAGACAGAAAGCAGCCATAAAACAGTGACATCCTGGAAACAAATGACATGCATTTATCAGTCAATGGGGCTGCGTATTGCTAATGGGCTTCGGCTGGGAACATGAAGCTGGGCTGTATCGGGCTGGTTAAAAGCACAATTCATTACCAGGAGCAAGTGAAGGGTAGACTTGCAGTGTTGAGTGCCTGCTGTGGGTCCCGCAGGAGCAGCAGGGCGTCTGCAGTGACCTTTGGGATGGCTTCTGCAGCACCATCGTTGTGAAGGGCTGGGGCCGAGTGGAGGCTTGGGTGAAAATAGGACCATGTTGACCCAGCCAAGGTGTGGGCGCCTCCGACCAGCGCTCGGCAAGCTCCTGGGATGTGGCAATTACTGTAGTAGGAGCTTTGTTTTGATTTATTTTTGTCATTTAATCCTCAGGGCAATTTTTTTTAATGAATTTTATTTCAATTATAGGTATACAAAAATCGTCACAAGTCAGTTTGATAGCATTTGCGTCCCAAACTCTCAGTGCATCCCCCCACCCCCCAGATTGTCTTATTTGAAAAACCAAAGGTTTTCCAAAGTCTGTGAGTCATTGTTCTTCAAAGAAGTTCATTGTGTCTTTTTAGTTTCCACATGTAAGGGTAGCATTGGGTGTTGCTGTCTAATTGACTGGTTTCACTTTGCATGGTAATTTCTAGGTCCATCCATGTTGCTATAAATGTTGTTATTTTGTTCCTTGTTCCTTTTAATGGCTGAGTAATATTCCATTGTGTGTATGTACCATATCTTCCCTATCCACTCCTCTGTCGATGGGCATTTAGGTTGTTTCCATGACCTGGCTATTGCGTAGAGTGCTGCAATGAACACTGGAGTACATGTGTCTTTTTGAGTCATGGTTTCCTCTGGATAGATGCTCAGGGCAGTTTTTGGGTACAGGCAGTATTAACCCCCTTGCATGGAGGAAGAACCTGGAGATTCAGAAAGCTCAATTGCTGAAGGTCGCACTGGGAGGAATAAGTAGGCTTGAACCCCAGTTTTACTCGGAGAGCTCTCTCTTACGACCGTGGCAGTTGCTTTACCTCGCGGGACCTGTTTCTGAGGTGGAAGGTCTGCAGTAGCCAAGGGTTGAGCTTTGGTGTCGGGCAGACCAGGCTGCACGTCTCTCTAACTCCTTGTATGACCTCTGACAAATAACCTCTCCGAGGGTCTGTTTCTTACATGGGATTTTAATAAGTTGTCCCAAGACTTCCGAAGATCGCACCAACATGTGACACAGCGCAAGACATATGTTGACAATAGGTGGTCCTTGATATGGCGCCTTTTAACTTGTTTTGCCTTTGAGGGTTATACACTCTTTGTGTTTATTTCCCCCAGAACACCTGCAGCACTGCTGGGCTTCCTCTTCCTGGCTCTGCATTCTTCTGTCATCCCCGCTCACGGGGCTTTATGGAGCTCTCGTGTCAGTGCTGTGAGGCTGGGGGCTGTGGGGGATGGGACTGTATCTTTTCTTCCTCATTTCCTGCTGCAACGGACCATCAGGATTTTACATTAAAACAATGTCTGGGCCCATTCTCCACCAAAGCCTGGTGGAGCCAGAGTAGAATGGGGTTGAGATTTCAAGGAGACCAGCATTTAAGACTAGGCACTGGGGAGTTCCCATTGTGGTGCAGCAGAAACGAATCCGACTAGTATCCATAAGGATGCAGGTTTCATCCCTGGCCTTGCTCAGTGGGTTGGAGATCTGGTGTTGCCGTGAGCTGTGGTGAAAGTTGCAGAAGCAGCTTGAATCCTGCGTAACTGTGGCTGTGGTGTAGGCCGGCAGCTTTAGCTCTGATTCAGTTCCTAAACTGGGAACTTACATATGCTGTGGGTGCAGCCCTAAAAAGCAAAACAAAATTAAAAATAAAAAAGGCTATGCACTGGAACTGCTTTGCAATGTTTTTCCTTGTCTAGTAAAATTTGAAAAAAATCCAGATTATATCTTGAGTTATTCATAAAGCTGAATTTGTTGTTCTTTCTTTCTCTCTTTCTTTCTTTCGTGTCTTTTTAGGGCCATACCCGTGGCACATGGAGGTTCCCAGGCTAGGGGTTGAACTGGAACTGCAGCCGCCGGCCTACGCCAGAGTAACAGCAATGCCAGATCTGAGATGCGTCTGTGACCTACACCATAGCAGTTCACGGCAACGCTGGATCCTTAAGCCACTGAGCGAGGCCAGGGATCAAACCTGTATCCTCATGGATACTAGTCAGATCTGTTACCACTGAATCCCAATGGGAACTCCTACATATATTCTGTTTTAAAGGATTTTTAAAAAAATCCTGAGACTACGTCTTTTCTATCTTTTGTGATCTTTCTTTCATAAATGACAGTGAGGGTAGCGGAAAATCCTTTCTTTTTTTAAGGTAAAAAAGCCAAAACCCCCTAAAATTGTGGGTCTTCATTTTGGTAGTAGGTGGGTAAGTTTCTTGAAATCTGAAGGTCTAAAATAGGAGAACGGCTCTGCGTTTTTAGGTCATATATCTCTTTTTATGCAATCTTAGCTTCTATGTATATTTATATGAATCATATGTCTATTACTGACTCCACATAGGTTAAATATTAGTAAGGTATAAGTGCTTATTTTTTAAATTAAAACAATAAATATTTCCATGCTTTAGTGGACCGATTTGCACTTTATTTATTTTTATTTTTTTATCTCTATTTTTTAATTTTATTATTATTGTTTTTTGCATTATAGCTGGTTTACAGATTTCTGTCAGATTTTCCAACTGCACCGCGTGGCAACCCGATTACATGTACATATATGGATTTGTCACATGTGATTAGATATAGTTCCCCGTGCAATACGGCTGGAGCTCCTTGCTATTCTTAGAGGCCATGGGTTTAGTTTAGAAAATAAAGAATCTCTGAACTTTGAACTGAGAGCCTGAAAAAGCCTCTCTCCAGGGCTACCTGCCCTGACTGCTGGATGGCCTTCAGGTCATTTTCAACCCTCCGGGGCTCTCTGCCAAATGGTGTACTTGCAGTCCTTTTTCTGGACTTTGGGCTCACTGCCTGCATCAGATTCTGAGAGATTAAGATCTAGCGACAAACCTGTTCATCTGATTCAGCTGCTCTGCAAGACAGAAAAGAGAGCAGATTGCCAGGGTGAAGGCAGAATATTCAGAAGTGACGTGGGCTTTGCATTGCTTTTCGGATTGCACATATTTCCATCTTAATCTCAATTTTGGGAATTAGGTTCACACAAACAAAACTGTATAACACAGCCCCTCAGCTGTAAAGCAGATTTTTCACATTTAAAAAGGCTAACAATACTTTATTAAGAAATAGTTTACATAGAGTAAAACGCACAAATCCTTTTTTTTTTTTTTGTTTTTTCATTTTTGGCTGCCCTGCTGGCATATGGAGCTCCTGGACCAGGTATCAGATCCAAGCAACAGCTTTTAACCCACTGTGCTGGGTTGGGGATCGAACCCAAGTCCCAGCACTCCCAAGATGTGGTCGATCCACCCAGATTAAGATAAGCAAGTTTTCCATCATTCAGAAATTCCGTCTCTGAGCTTTCCCTCGCTCCCGGCTGCAGGTAACCTTCCTTCCGACCAGAGGTAATCACTCTTACAGTTTCTACCACTGCAGATGGTTTTGGCTACTTTTGAATTTCATGTAAATGGGATCATTTGGTGTTCGTTCCTTTTCTTGGTGACTAATTTCTTTCATTCAGCATGTTTCTGACATTCTTCCAAGCCATTGCTTGTACTCGTCCATTCTAATTGCTGAGAAGTATTCACTTGTGTGGACATGCGATTATTAGGAGTGCATCCGTTTTCCTGATAATGGATATTCAGATCATTTCCGTCTTGTACTAGCATAACGGTGCTGTGGACATTCAGGTAGATTTGTTTTTATGGACATATACAGTCGTTTCTGTTAAGTATATGAGTGGAATTTGGGTCATAGGACAGAAAAACCACCAAAATGTTTTCAGAAGTGATTGTACCATTTTATATTTCTATTGGAAGTATGAGAGAGTTCCAGCTGCCCTGTATCATAGCTCACACTTGGTATTATTGCCTTTTAACATTTAGCCTTAGAGTTCCCGTTTTGGCTCATCGGGTTAAGAGTCTGACTAGTTTCCATGAGGATATGGGTTCAATCCCTGGTCTTGATCAGTGGTTTGAGGATCCGGTGTTGCCGCAAGCTGCAGCGTAGGTTGCAGATGTGGCTCGGATCTGGCATTGCTGTGTCTGTGGCATAGGTCAGCAGCTGCAGCTCTGATTCGATCCCTAGCCTGGAAACTTCCATATGCTGCAGATGTGACCCTTAAAAAAAAAAAGAAAAGAAAAAAGAAAAAAAAATTTAGCCATGCTTGTAGGTGTTTGTGTTTTTCTCCTCCCTGGCCTCCATTTTAACACTTTGGAAATTGAGATTTTTTTTTTGAGTCAATAGCGAAAGAAATTTTCCAGGCAGAGGAATGAATAGTTGTAGGTCAGAGGTCGTCCCTGCCTATTTAAATTCATAGAAGGCTCTCTGTTCACTGGTGATCACCTTGCCTGGAAGACATTTTTGGTAGCACCCTTCAATTTAAATCTAAAATTAAACGTGGATATCTCACTGGTGGTTAAAATGTCTTTAAAAAGATCACACTGTCCTGCAACATAGAAACAAAAATATTGTAAACGGATTGCCACACTTGGGACTAAAGGGAGTAATACATTCTAAATCTCTTGGAATGGTTGGTAGAGTTTCTAAGCTTTAGGAGGCTGGTATGACAATTCACATGTTTGAACTTCCTCTGATTGACTTTAGAAAGAAGCTGTTTGACTTCCGGTGTATATATTCAGGTACAGACAATAGAAATGATGACTTTAACCAAATAGGAAATGAAGGTGAAACCTGGTTATACTTCGAGTTGCCTTGAAAGTATTTTAAAAAACTCTACCTTTGCGTGATTTCAGATTCAAGAGTTGCACAAGTAAATAGCCTGTTTCCTTCTTAGGCTCTCCTCCTCCCGTGAAGGCGCCAGGGTCAGTTTCTTGTGTGAAATTTACATGAAAACAAGCAAATATGTTTATCTTCTCTTGTCGCCACCTCACCCTCTTTCTCTTCTTGAAAAAAAACAACATGAGAAAAAAAATCCCCAAAGCGAAACAAACAACACAAATGAGAAGCACACGGAGCATGCTGTTCAGTACTCAGCACCGCCATCATTTTGAGTTTTTCTCTCGGTGCTGAATCTAAATTTTGCCTCTTTCTAGTGTACTGGTCCTGTAGCACTTTGAAAAACTGGTCAAAGCTGTGGACTTCGGTCCCAGAAAAATCCATGCGTATACGGATAAATCTGACGTTAACTTTAGGGGGTCCATAGACTACCTGAAGCCCCTGGTGCCCAGTGTACCTTGAAGCAAACAGTCAGGTCTGATCTGCCTGGGGATACAAGCAGTTCGTGTTCTGTGGGTTGATTTTCCCTTGGGATTATGGGCACAGAACCTATCGTTTTTATAACTTTGGGAACTGTAGTGAATAGAAAAAGATGATTGCAACTTTTCGAGGGGCACAGGTTAGAATGTTTAAGCTCTCAAATGATTTCCTTCCACCATCCCACCCCTCCCCCGCATCATGTGTTTGCGTTTGGCCACTTTGAAATGACGTATAATGATGTCGTCGTTAAGAGCACGGGCTTTATGTCAGAACATCAGAGGGAGAAAATCCACCTTTGTTCTGACACTTACCTGGTACAGGACAGTTGAATCTTCCTTAGTCTCACGTTTCTCATCTGTAAAGCGGTGTTAACAGTGTGTCTGACAGCGAGGGTTCCGAGACAGTGAATGAAAAGCTATATGTACAGGGTCTGGCATGAATCAGGGTTCAGCTAATCATATATGCTACTGCTGCCCTAATGTCTAAGATTCTTATTATTTTGGAATTGTATCAGGTGACTCCATATCATATTCATCATTATTTTGAGTTATTGAATCACCTTGAGCCTGAGAAGTTCAAGACCATGAATTGCCAAGTGGCAAGACTGTAGTTAAAACTTATGGTTGGAATGTTATTGGCCGCTTGGGGAAATGAGTTTTACTGGGATGCTAGAAATGTTGATGTTTATGGAACAGAATGTTATTGTAACAGTCACTTCAAGATCTTGTTTTATTGGGATACTAGAAAGGCTGATGTTTATGGAACAGAATATTATTGTAACAGTTGTCAACAGTAACTTTAGCATCCATACATATTGGTCTTCTCACTGCTAGGAAGGTTTTTATTAGCATCACTGTTAAACAAGTAGATTAAAAGGGGTTCCATTCACAACAGGAAGCTGAGAAACTTAAAACTGCATCTTAACATATGCCCATGGTAACAAACCCACCCAGTTCGTAAAAAGCAAATAATAACAACAACAACAATAATAGTAATAAATAAGAGAAGGCTTAGGAATATTTCTCAAAACCTAGTGTCAAGGAATTTATTTGACTTTATTTCATTTACTTTATTTTCGTCTTTTTAGGGCTGCACCTGCAGCACATGGAAATTTCCAGGCTAGGGGCCCAAACAGAGCTGTAACTGCTAGCCTACGCCGCAGCCACAGCAACGCGGGATCTGAGCCACGTCTCCGATCGACGCCACAGCTCAGGGCAGTGCTGGATCCTTAACCCACTGAGTGTGGCCAGGGGTCAAACCTGCATCCTCATGGATACCAGTCAGATTCGCTTCCGCTGAGCCACGATGGAATGTCCTTATATTCATGCAAGATTGATGGAAAATACCAGGTTTCCCAAATTTGGGAGATTTTTCCCTATCTTTTTAATTCCAAAGGCAAAACTCATCCTACAGTCGTTTATTGAGTTATTTCTAAAAACTGAACAGGGAGCAGCAGGCCGTCTGAAAACTAGGTAGGCTTTAGCCAAATTCAGGTTGTGTGGGTCTGTCTGTGTGCGTATGTTTCTCAGTGTATATATATCCAGTGTGTATGCGTGAGTTTGTGTCTCTCTGTACGTCTTTATCTGTATGTGTTTCTGCATCTGTATTCTTTCCCAGTCATCTGATGACCGAGAAGAGAAAAGACAGCAAGAAACAAAGGCATGAGAAGACTGTTCATCACTGGGTCTGCCTCTCTGCCTGACTAGTAGCTCCTCAGGGAGTCTTAACAAGGTGCCGCGGAGTCCAAGTTCTTCTCCCTGCCCCCACGCAATCCCGGGGACACTGTAATTGGAGGCTGTTGTGTCACCTTCAGCCCCCAGGCTTTGCAGGACCTCCGCTCCCCCATTCATCTTGGAGCCCCACAGGGATGTGGGCAAAGGGGGCGTTACAGTAGGTAGATTGATAGCCTTGGGATCACATCCGTCTTCATACGTGTTGAATATTATGTCAGTTATTCATCACCCAGAGAGATCATTGCAGGGAAAGATCACATTCAGACAAGCCAGGAGAACTAAAGGTTATGAATTCCAGCCCCTGGCATGAGCACCGGCAGATCCGGAAGGAGTGCAGTGCCGGTCCCTCTGTGGTGGTCCCCTTGGAATGAGTATCAGACTTTCCTTTAGAAATGGGTCTTATGCAGGCTCTCCTCCACCAGGCAGAGGATCAACCTTCCATGGGGGAAAAAGAACAGGTAAAAATCTGTAAACACAAGCCTCCTAAATTTCCTTTGGTTTCTGACATCACCTCGAGTGACTGTCTGAAAAATGCGACTTTCTCTCAGTTGACTCAAGGCAGCATTTCCTCCAGCGCTAGATGATACCAAAAATGGGTGTCTGAGAAGATGGCAAATGCCACAAAGTAAATATAGCTCAACCCGGCGTACAGAGTTGTTGACAGAGAGAGTGTGGGAGTGTAAGGACTCTGCCACCAGGCAGTGACTCAACCTTTCCAAATCTGCATTTCCTCATTTCGTGAGTTTAGGGATCTTGCCAATCCCAGTGGGTGGCTGTGAAGATTAAATTAGATAACCGAAATCACATAATTCTGAGGCCCCCAACTTTATGGAGCTGCTGTTACTTCATGCCACACTTTGTGGGCAGGCCACCAAGCCATTCTTCAGAGTCTTGGAAGGCTCCTGGGGTGAAGCTCAGGTGTCTTCTGTGCTGTGACGTCTTCTCTTGGAGGGCTGGTCCTACAGGTGCTCCACTCCTTTGTCAACCTCCTTCCCACCACCCGCTGAGACTGCCTTATTTCATTCCCTCAAAGAAACATCAACACAGGGACAATTTGTCTGTCCACTCACGTAGTGACTGCTCCTGGAGCTCCACACTTGTGCTATGGAGGAGCAGTTTTGAACACGCTGGAAGGTCCTCCTCTCTTGGAGCTTGTGTTCCAGTATGAATGACCAAGAATGAGTCGACAGCAAGTGCACCAGCAAGTTCAGGTGGCAATGGGTGCTGTGAAGGTGATAATGTAGGGTGTTGAGTGGAGTGTGGTATGAGGTCAGGGGAGGTGCGGTGGAGAAGATGACGGTGAAGCCATCACCTGAAGGGTAGGAGGAAGCAGAGTCATGTAAAAATCTCAGGGAAGAGTGTTCCAGGCACAGGGAGCTGCAAGTTTTAAGTCTGATATGGGAAGGAGATGAGGTCAGGTTAGAAGCAGAAATGAAGACAGTGTGACAGGAAAGTGTGATCTGAGAGGACCAGAGGGGTAGGCAGAACTTGGGAGGCCATAGAAGGAATTTGGAGTGTATTCTTGCAGAACCAGTTTTCAGCAGGTGCATGACATAATTTGTTTTGCGGGTCTGCTGGGGAGGTCGCTTCGGCTGCTTGCGTAGAACAGGTGGTGGTGGTGGGGGAGTGGCGAGAGCAGTTCAAGGCACCTGTTAAGGTGAGAGATGATGGTGACTTGGATTAGGTAGGGTGGTACCAGTGGGAAGATGTCAGTAAAGGACTGGGCTCAGGAGTGGTTCTGGAAGCTCCGGAATTTGGTGCTAGCTCCTGCGTACTGAGAGAGTCTACTGATGGGTTCATTGTGGGTGAGGATGGCGCGAGGGAAAGAGAGGGTGCTCCTAGGTGTTCTGTAAGTTTTGACTACTCCCCAATCCAGAAAAAAGATGGCAAATCTGGTTCATGAAATGTACTAGTTTTTCCTTGCCCTGGGAATTTTCCCACTGGCCACGTGTCTCCATTGGCCCTGGTCTCCTCTGTCCCTTTTCCTTGGCTTTCTCATCTTCTGTTGCGTGTGTTCTATTCTGAGGGCTAAATATTTCTGAGCAGAGGGGTTCACCGTTCAGTTTTTTGATTGCTAGACTTCTCAGTGCCCAGACCTGTTCCTGTAAGAAATGTGGGAAAACTCCTAGAAGCCAGTGTCATGCTAATGCCCATTGTGGCATTCCTACGAAGAGCACCACCTTGCCCCCCGGGACTTTCTTGAGGGGCTTGCATTCCACTGAACACGTGATGGTTCTACACAACGTGCCATTTAGGGCTCTCGGCTCTGCACTAGTTGTGTGAGCTAGAGCCAGCTGCTTGACCTCTGCCAGGTCTACTTTCCACAACTGTGAAATGGGAAACCTATTTTCTAGAGCACTCCGGAAACTTCTAGGAGACATTGTAGGGGACCTGGCAGAACCTGCTCAGAAAAAAATGTGAATTAGCTGGTTGTTGCTTCTTTGGTTTTTACTCTTGTTTGTATTGAACAAAGAAGTCCTGCATCAGTTAACAGGAAACACAAAAAAGTGGGTCATGGTATTTGCTGCCTTCAGCTGGTCATGGAATCAGAGAGATGGTGAGGACTTGAGAGAAGATTTCTGCCAATCCCTTGATGTAACTGGACAGAAACATTTGAAAAGCTGGCCCTTAAAGGGATTTCTTGTGGCTGCACATATCTGAGTGTGTTTTGAGGAATAGTAGCCTTGTAATGATTTGCTCAAGAAAGACTTTCTTGGTCCAGTAGCCAAAAGACGCTGCATATTCAGTTTCCTCCTTATAGATTATAAATTATCTACCCAATAAGAGCTCTGATGGGTCCTGTAATAAAGGCATTTTCTAGTCTCTTTTTATTATAGCATTTCCCGCAGGCCGACTGGAGAATCTTGCATCTAAGCTTTCTTAACATCCTGTAGAATGTGTGTTCCTTGGGGACATCTTCGGGAAATCCTACCTTACTAAAGCAGCCCACTTTGGAAACTGAGGGTTAGTTTCATGAGACAGTTCTATCGCTGAACAAAACCTGGGTCTTCTCACCCACTGCGCAGCAAAGCCAATCTGTTGATACCAGTTGTGGTGAGTGGTGAGGGGAAGTACAGTGTTTATTTGAGGGCATCAAGCAAGGAGAATGGGTGGTTTTTGCTCAAAAGACCTGAACTCCCTGACGGCTTTCAGGGGAGAGTTTTTAAAGGCAACATTTGGGGTGAGGATTGCAGCTCCTGGACTTTTTCTTCTGATTGGCTGGCGGAGAGGTAACAGGGTGGTGTTTCAGGAGTCTTAATCATCTGTTTTCTGGTTCCAGCCGGTCTGGGGTCTACGTGCTGTGGTCAGCATATAGTGTCTTCCTCTACCTGGGAGGGGGTCTTAGGTTCTGCAGAACAACTCAAAGTATCTGTCAGGTTGTTATATATATCTCCCCGAGGAGGAACTAGGACTCTATTTTATTGCTGGACTGTTGTTCCAGCTACCTTGCTTAACTGCTGTCCCTTTGCTTCTGCATTCCCTCACTTCTCTATTTAGTAACTGTTGAGTCTGCTTTTTGGAACTCAGAGAAGGCCTAGGACACTAAAGCCATTTTCCTACACACAAGAGGGGTCTTGCTCAATTTCAGTCCCCCTGTTCCTTTGATACTCCTCAATCCCAAGGGTAACAGGCACGGGACATGGAAGAGAATAACATTTTGGGTAGAGAGGTTAACCATAAACTCAGCAGAGGATCTCTGTTTTAGAGGGACTGGGTTTCAATTCCCAAAAGCAGAGGTCACAGCTATCGTGAAGCCTCTTCTGACCAAGGGCCTGATTTAACAGGCAGAAGGACATTCACTCCTCAGCCCCCTGCCCCACCCACCCCCAATCTCTGCATCCCCTCTATCCCCACCCCCGACCCCGAGCAGCACCTGAGTTCCCTCTGCTTACCTGAGATGTGAAGATTCTCATCAAGCTCTGAACGGTAGGGACTTGTAAGGAAAAAGAATCCCACGGGACTCCAGAGATTTTTTTTTTTTACGGACGAGGAGACGGCATCTGCCCATGCAGGTGGCTGACTGATAAATGTCACCGAAAGGACCTAAATGAGGTAGGCTTCATCCTGTACCTTTCCTGTACTCCCCTCACCTGGGCCTGGAGAACTTGGTCATCTGAATCAGCCAGAGAGCGTGTGACTGGGGGGTGGGGGATGTCTGGATGGAGCTGATGACTAAGACAAGAGGCTATGACCATGGGATGATGAAATGTTCTCCTTTAAAAATGAAGGAAACTCAAAGAAGAGTTTTAGAGATAAACAGACTAACCCTCCTTGGGTAGAAATAATCTGCGGGTTAGGTGTCTCTTTCTCAGGGTCCAGGAACACTTCCCTTGGAGGTTGTCTGTCATGGTGGCAGCAGGAAAGAGGCTGATAATTTGGGAAAAGGATTCTTGTTCGCTCTGATGACTTTACCACCAAGAGAAACCTTGTCCTGGCGGGGGGAGGGGCACTTTTTCGGATTTCAAACTCTGCACGCGTGTGCATCTTGTGCATCTAGTAACTCTCTCCTCAGTTGAGGGAGTGTTCAGAGTCAGCAGCGGAAGCAGCAGAGAGGGTCACGCCGGTGCCCTTGTAATTAGTAGCCCGTCAAGGAAGGCAGAGGCACAGGGTGTCTTGAGCAGCACCATTTATTTTGTGCTTTGGAAAGTCTTAGAACAACTGTCAACTATTTGACCTTGGAGGCTGAACCCTTGAAATCCAAAATCTGCTCAGCTTGCCGGAAACCACATGTCAAAATTCATGGCCCTCTGTTGCAGTATTTTCCTTATGGCATTGCATCTTTGTGTTATGCTCTTATGAACTGGAACCTAGAAGGGGTGATGGTGAGATCCATAGCTGACTGGTCAAGGCAGCAGGAGAGGAGAACAGGGAACATCCGGGGTCTAAAAACTTGGAGGAGAGACCGCCAGGGCCCGCAGACAGGGACTGCTTCATCTGGCAGGAGAGCCTTGATTGAACCATTAATTTTCATGACCTCAAACAATTAAAAAAATAGCACATGCACATGGTAAAAACTGAAATACTGCAAATAGATATTCAGTGAAAAATAAGTGTCTTTCTGCTCTTGGACCTCAGTACCCCATCTTCTCTTTCCCAGAGGTAGCTGGTTTTTTATATGCCCTTCCAGAGATCTCCTTTGTTAACACAAGCATCTATGTTAGGGTTTCTTCTTTCTTTTCTTAAAATTCAAATGTTACTATACTGCATCTACCATTCTTCTATTTCCTTTTTTTTTTTTCCACTTAACGTTTGACTGCTGGTTACGTTTCCGTGGGGGTAGGGTTGCCCCACTCAATTTAACATCCACAGAATAGTCCCTGTCTGCAAGTATCACAAATGATAGTCCAATTCCCCCTGGAGGACTTTTAGGGTTTGTTTTTTCGTTTCTGTCTTTTTGCCTTATCTAGGGCGGCACCCGCGGCATATGGAGGTTCCCAGACTAGGGGTCTAACAGGAGCTGTAGCTGCCGGCCTTCACCACAGCCACAGCCATGCGGGATCTGAGCTGCATCTGCAACCTACACCACAGCTCACAGCAACGCCGGATCCTTAACCCACTGAGTAAGGCCAGGGATCGAACCTGCAACCTCATGGTTCCTAGTCGGATTCGTTAAGCACTGAGCCATGACGGGAACTCCGATGGACTTTTAGGTTGTTTTCAGTTTCCAGCTACTGAAAGCCATGCTGCTATAAATATCCTCAGGCATATACGTCTCTATGTACCCAATGGGTATATCTTTATGAAATGTGATGATAAAAGTAAAGTTTATGAGTCAAGGAGAACATAGATTTTAGGTTTTGAGAGAATCCGGTAGTCTACTAGGGTTCTACTCCCTTTCCTAAGTCTACAGTCGCTGTCTCTGTTTGCACCGGGCTTTGTGGAATGAGGGGTGTGAGCCCAGTTTTCAGGAGAGAACAACTGGATGGAAGGCTTAGATTGAGGAATGAACGCGCCATGCTGGAGAACTATGAAGAGACCAGCCCTACTAGTAATGACGCTTTGTTGACTTCTTACCACGTTCCACGTTCCTCGTGTACCTCACCTCGCCTAATCCTCACAGTAGCTCTGGGGTTCAAGTTCCACTGTTATCGCCGTGACAGACGAGGGTCATGAGTCCCAGGCTGAGTGCTATGCTCCTGGTCCCATGACCTGTAACGAGGCAGAAGTGGGACCAGCCCACTCCAAAGCCCGGGTTCTTAGACATTATGTGATAGTCCTTGGTGCGTGTGTCCGTGTGTGTGTGTGAATTTAAGAGCAGATCACACTGCTTCTAGAGTTAGACCATATATCGAGACCCATCTCCCGGAAGATCATGAAATCACCTCACTTGCTGCTCCAGCCTGCTCTGCACGCTCCTCTTCCTCATCCTTGTCTGGTTCCCCAGTTTTCTGGGGTCTGCCTGATGCTCCTAGTGATTCAGAGCTGACGCTGCCTGTGGGTGATGCCAGACCCACGAGGAAAATCCCTTCCAACCTGCCTTTGTCCAGCTTCCATTGATTTGGTGTTGGTTCTGGCTCTCCAAGTCGGACATTGTCTCTTTCTCATTCTCTCTCCTGTCATTCTTTCTGGGAGAGTTGGGGTGGGTGGCTGTGAGTCAGCATAAAGAGGGGGTTTGCCTAGGCTTTCATCTCAGCAGTTTGTTCAGCTTCTGGGTTTCAGTGCCATAAATAAATTCTTGTCAGTGCCATAAATAAATTCTTGGTTATTTGCCAGTGCTTTGGTCAGGGTCACTCTTCCCGAGGTTGCAAGGTTTGACTGGACTTAGACTGACGAGAGACCCCCATCTCTCCTGTTAGATGAAACCTGGAATTTGTTTCCCAGGGGGCCTGGAACACCTTCTTTCAGAGTTTTCTTCGAAATGTGGGGCCATGTAGGGCCTATGAATCTCAGGGAAAGGGGGGGCTTGTGGAGAGAGCATATGGATCAGAAGATGAGGTGCCAATAAACTCTAGAGCCCCAGGAAAACTGGGGCCAGTCAGGTGCAAAACCAGTGGGAAAGGGGCGTTAACCTGGGCCAGCACCCTTGAAGGCAGTTACCTGGAGCCGTTCCTTTGGATGGTGGCTCTCTTAGGATGTTGGGCGCCTTCTGCTGTGAATTTCCAGCATCTCATGGATATGCCCAGAGACTAGGTGAGGGAACAACGGACAAAGCACGGGATCACTGTAGAGAGAAGCTTCAGGGCTCTGCCAGTGAATCTTGAGATGGGGGTTAGAACATTCTGTGGAGGCTAAAGCCTTTAAGCCTCAGGGATAACTTGCTTCTCTTCGAGCCTTGGAGAATACAGATCTGTGATGGATTTCAGAAAGAATTTATTTCTACCCAGTAGCTGTTGATAACCGTTTCTTAAAATAAATGTCTGGACATTTGAGTGGAATGGTGCAGGTAGAAGGGTCTGGATTCACATTTTTTTTAAAGCAAAAAAATGCTTAATTTAACTGAATATATTCAGATTATTTTCAACATTTCAACATAAAATTGAGGTATTTTATTGTTTTTTCATACTCAGTGCTTACAGTCCAGTGCAAATTTTACTCTTAACAGCACCTCTCAAGTGCTCATGACCAGAGCAGCTCTAAAGGATTTCCTGTTTTTACCCTTTAGGTCTCTGCTCTACCTGAAGCAGATTTTTGAGTGTAGTGTGTGGTAGGTAGTGTGAAGTAGGAATCTAGCTTAATTTTTTTCACTTGAGCATCCAACTGACCTAAATCAATTTTTGGAAAAGATAGTCCTATCCCCATGAAACTTATTTATCTATTTATTTTCTCTTTTTAGGGCCACACCCGCAGCATAGGGAGGTTCCCAGGCTAGGGGTCCAATCGGAGCTGCAGCTGCAAGCCTACACCATAGCCACAGCAACGCAAGATCCTTAATCCACTGAGTGAGGCCAGGGATTGAACCCACAGCCTCATGCTTCCTAGTCGGATTCGTTTCTGCTGTGCCATGACGGTAACTCTGAAACTTTTTGTTTTAAATCAGTTGTCTGGGAGTTCCTGTCATGGCTCGGTGGTTAACGAATCCAACTAGGAACTATGAGGTTGCAGGTTTGATCCCTGGCCTTGCTCAGTGGGTTAAGGATCCAGCGTTGCCGTGAGCTGTGGTGTAGGTTGCAGACGTGGCTCAGATCTGGTGTTGCTGTGGCTCTGGCGTAGGCAGACGGCTACAGCTCCGATTAGACCCCTAGCCTGGGAATCTCCATATGCCCCAGGTGTGGCCCTAGAAAAGGCAAAAAGACAAAAAAAAATCAATTATCTGTGTATATGCAAATCTGTTTCTGGACTCTTGTTCTATGCCATTTGCCTATTTGCCTTTGTTTTCCCAATACCATCCTATCTTAATTACTATACATTTTTAATAAGTCCTGATAACTCATAGGGAACTTGTTCTTACCAGTTCCTAAGACAGTCTTGGCCAGTGCCGGCTCTTTGCCTTTTCATATAAACTGCTTGTCAATTTGTCCCAACATATCCATCAGGATTTTGATTGAGAGTGCATTAAATCTGTGTTGCAGTTTGAGGAGAGAGCTTTAAAAGTATCATCTGTTCATCTGATGCCATCCTCTAGGTAGGATCTGGACCTGTCCTTGCCTTTCGGGCTTTGCTGCCTTCCACAGTTTTGGAGTATAAGCAGACCGAGACAGTGGTTCAGCCTTCAGAGCTTTGATGAGGACACAATGCAGAACCCCTCCCTCTTCTTGCAGGAGGCATTTCTCAAGGGCAGAAAGTCCCTGGCAAGATTCTAGAATCCTAGGATGCAGGAAAAATTGGAATCTTGGTGGAACCAGACCAAAACTCCTTCGGTCTCCATCTGTCTAGAGTAGGGACCTTGTGCCCGGTGAATGTTTTCTGGGGTCACGCATTCTTGTGCTCACTTTAACCTAGGGAAGATCAATAGAACTTACCTGCCTGGAGCTCAGGTAATAGGCTCTCTGCTCCTCAGTCCACCTTCTCTGTTGTTGGTCTTGATATTCGCTCTGTGGCCGTAGACCAGACTTCCGTGGAGAAGCCGAGGACACATGTAGAGAGTCATGCAGACGGGCTGGTCAGGCAGGAGAAGGAAGAACAGGAGAAAGGAGCTTGTTACAAGTATCTCTGCCTCTTGAAGAGGATCGATAAGATGATAATGAAGGCAAAGTACAGATCGCAGTAAGATAACAAGGGTGGAAAAGGGGTCCTGTGAGAAATGAAGCTTACCCTTCATGCTGAATGGCCATCATCTTGAATTCCCCATGTCCACCAGGCTGGGAATCCACAATCCTGGCAATTCTGAACTGAACGTCACCTAAACTGTCCCCCTAGGAGGGAACCCATCTCTCTAAGGTGACACTTGTAAATTACCAGGTTGGGGGGCAGCTGGAGTGTTGGTGAGGACAGAATAGATGGGACTAGAAAGAAGGGCTGGGAGGCGGAGTTGGGGCAGAGACGGAGGAGTAGTAAGACACGGGAGCAGAATGAACAGGTGGTACGTGGGTGTTCTGGAGGGAACACGGGGAGGGCTGGGCACGGAAGCCCTCGAGGTAGGGTGGCAGGGGGAGATGGCACTAGTCAGGGGAGGGAAACAGGTGGGGCCAAAGCTGAAAGACGAGGACGGTGCTGGGGAGTAGGCTGAGGGCTAAAAGACTGGGGAGACCGAGGAGGAAGGTGAGGGAGCAGTGAGAGCACGGAGGAACAGGAAGGGGAGGTGGAGACCGGGGCCGAGGTAGGGAGACTGCAGGCAGTGTCGTTGTGTCAGTCTGCATTCTGTGCTTCCTCACCTTGTGAGAATGAGTAACTGGCGGAAGCTGAGGTCCCCTCCAGCAGCTATCTCACGCTCCTGCTCGCATCATCCCACTCATAGCAGAGAAGCCCTTTATGAAGTGTATGTACCCCTCCCTCCGGGGCCGGTCAGAGCCTCTACCATCCATGGACGTGGTCCCAGTTCCTAGATTGAAGTGTGGTCGTGGGAAGTGGCAAAGAGAAGACATGGAGCTCTAACAGTGGTCTCTACCTCTTGGGATAAATTTTAGTTTCCTCCCCTTGGTAGGCAAAGATTGATCAGAGGACTAGGGTAGAGTGGGGGATGGGACCTAGGAGAACGGATCTGAAGCAGGAGTGTTCAGAATGGGGAGACGTCGTTGCCCCCATCTATTTAACTTACTAAATATTCCGAAGCACTTTCACATCCTGTATATCATTCCATGAATATGAGATGATCAGAGAAGAGATATTATGTCCATCTTACCAGAGAGGGAACTGTACAGGCAGGCAGTGGATGACAAGGCAGGTGTGAGAAGAACTTGGGTCAAAGTCAAGCAGTAGAGGGCACGTAGGACGGAACCCCACATGACCCGTGATAGCATGTTTTTGGATGGAATCTTAGAGGAGTGCTTCAGAGCCAAGCTTTACAGTATAGCCTTCCTCTTGGTCCCATGATCCCTTGGTGTTTTGGGTGACTCAGCTAGAATCAGAAACACAGGGCCAAGCTGATAGAGTGGTTGCCCAGTCATGGGTGCCTATTGACTGGATTTGGACTTTCTTGATCACAACCTGAGATACCTAACTCCATGGCAGGTGATTTAGGAGGCTACTGCATTTCTCCCTTTCTTTTGTTTGATGTAGCAGTTCCCTCTGCTTATTATTACTGATTTGTTTTTGTTCTTGTGCTTTTTAAAAGACATTTTAAAGTTATAGTTGATTTACAGTGATGTGCCAATTTCTGTTGTACAGCAAAGTGACACACACACTCCCTTTCTTACATTATCTTCCAGCATGATCTATCTCAAGAGACTGGATAGAATCCCTGTGCTATGTAGAAGGACCTCAATGTTTATCTACTCTAAATGTAATAGTTTGTATCTACTAAGCCAAAACTCTCAGTGGATCCCACTCCCTCCCGTCTCCCCCTCGGCAACCCCAGGTCTGTTCTCTATGTCTGTGAATCTGCCTCTGTTGTGTAGACAGGTTCATTTGTGCCATATTTTAGATTTATTCTACATGTAAGTGATATCATTTGGTATCTGTTTTTTTCTTTCTAACTTTACTTAGTATGAGAATCTTTTGTAGCATCTATATTGCTGCAAATGACATTATTTTGTTTTTTTTTTATAGCTGAGTAGTATTTTATTGCATATATGTTCCTGGTTTCTTTTTTTTATTAAAAATTTTTTTTTTGTCTTTTTAGGGCCACACCCATGGCATATGGAAATTCACAGGCTAGGGGTCAAATTGGAGCTACAGCTGCTGGCCTATGTCACAGCCTCAGCAATGCCAGATCTGAGCCATATGTGTGACCTACACTGCAGCTTGTAGCAATGCCAGATCATTTACCCACTAAGCAAGGCCAGGGGTCAAATCCACATCCTCATGGATACCACCTGCTGAGGCACAACAGGAACTCCCTCTTTTTTTTTTTTAGTGTTGAAGTATAGTTGACTTATAGGACTTAACAAAACTAATACTTGTATTAGTTTCAGATGTACAAGATAGTGATTTAAAATTTTATAGACTATACCCCGTATAAGGTTATTATAAAATATTGGCTGCTTCCCCTGTGCTGTACATGATATCCTTGTAACTTAAAAAAAAAATCTCATAGTTGATACTTCTTAATCCCTTGCCTCTATGTTGCCCCTTCCTAGCCCCGCCTCCCCATTGGTAACCACTAGTTTGTTGTCTGTATCTGTGAGTCAGTTTCTCTTTTGTTATATTTGTTTGTTGTATTTTTTATATTCCACGTATAACATACAGCATTTGTCTTCCTTTGTCTGACTTTTTCACTAAGTAAAATACACTCCAGGTCCACGTATGTTGTTGCAGATGGCAGAAATTCATTCTTTTTTGTGGCTGAGTAATATTCCATTGTGTGTGTGTGTGTGTGTGTGTGTGTGTGTGTGAAATAGGCGATGCGGTATATGTGGCACATACCACATGTACTGCGTTGTCTTTATCCATTTATCTTTTGATGGACACTTAATGTTGCTTCCATATCTTGGCAATTGTAAATAATGTTGCTATGAGCGCTGGAGTGCGTGTATCTTTTTGAATTAGTAGTTTTATTTTCTTTGGATAAATACGCAGCAGTGGAATTATTGGATCATATGATAGCTCTATTTGTAATTTTGGGGACCCTCCATATTGTCTTCCATAATGACTGTACCAATTTATATTTACATCAACAGTGCACAACGGTTCCCTTTTCTCCACACCCTCACCAACACTTGTTACTTGTAGACTTTTTTGATAACAGCTATTCTGACAGGTGTGAGATGATTCCGCTTTGTGGATTTTGTGGTTCCCTGATGATCAGTGATGTTGAGCATCTTTTTGTGTGCCTGTTGGCCATCTGCGTATTTTCTTTGGAAAATGCCTTTTCATGTCTTCTGCCCACTTTTAAATCAGGTTGTCTGTTTTTTTGATGTTGAATTGTATTTTTCTTTACATATTTTGGATATTAACCCTTTATGAGACATCATATGCAAATACCTTTTCTTCATCATTTTGTTGATGATCTCCTTAGTTATACAAAAGTTTTTAAGGTGATTAGGTCCCATCCGTTTATTTTTGCTTTTGTATCCCTTGCCTAAGGAGACAGGTCCAAAAAATATTGCTAAGACCGCTGTCAAAGAATATACTGCCTATTTTTTCTTCCCTTTTTTTTTATGGCCACACCCGTGGCATGTGGAGGTTCCCAGACTAGGGGTCCAATCGGAGCTACAGCTGCTTACTTACGCCACAGCCACAGCAACATCAGATCTGAGCCATGTCTGAGATCTACACCACAGCTCACAGAAATGCTGGATCCTTAATCCACTGAGCAAGGCCAGAGGTCAAACCCGCAACCTCATGGTTCCTAGTTGGATTCGTTCTGCTGCACCATGATGGGAACTCTGCCTATTTTTTCTTATAGGTGGTTTCTGGTTTCTGGGCTGTAATCCATTTT